>VZTD01004124.1:1350321-1398747 GCA_013397725.1 Rhagologus leucostigma | reverse complement strand
ACCTGGTTTTCTCTCAGGGGCTATATTACTAGATTTTGGCCAAACCAGCACAATTATTTACTGTCTAAATAATCCTGCACAAAGGATGTTTAAGGCAAAAACATTATTTTTGATCCAAATTACCTTGTGAAAGAGCAGATTGTTTTATTGAACTGCTTGGGGCACCTAGGATCATCTCTATACCTAGGCTGCAAATGTTGAGTTCTTTTTCTCGGCTGAACTACTCCCTGAACTGATGATGGCCAGATCAATTGCAAGCAGGTTCTTCTAACTCGGGACTGAACCACCTGGCTGTGAAGATGAAAAAAGAAAAATCATTATTGTGACAGCTGCATTAGTAAGATAACTCATAGCATGGGCTCATTTTGCCTTCTGAGTGTAACAGAGTATAAAGGCAAGGCAATTGTAAAAGTTTCTTTAGGCTTTGAGTTTCAGACAATTAAAAATGTGGGGTGCATTAGTCATGCAGACTCTGTGAGGCTGTGAAGGACAGGCTAATTATGAAATCTGCATCCCATATCGTCTCCTTTGGACCTGCTCATTCCCCAGTAGGGTATCATGGCAGTTCATGAGCCAAGGCTGACGGCTGTGGGAAGAGGTAACTTTTGTCTGAGGCAGACAGCAGGCGCAGAGGGGTGGAGCAGTGGGGCTGAGGAACTGAAAATCTCTGGCTTGAATTGAACCTCTCAGAGGGCTGCGAGGATGACAACAATGAACCTAGTGAGTAAAATTAAACTCAGCAAATGCTGGGTTGCTGCTGTTCAACATCTCAAGCTCTCCTTCCCTGTGGAAAGCCTTTACTTTCTGTGTATCCAGTTCTTGCCCTCAGTAGGTGACATGCTTGGACAATTAAAAGCATGTTGAAAAAGTGCAGTAACACCAGTGAAAACAAATTCTCTCCTCCCAGCCTTCCTACCATACCAGCTGAGCAAACTGAATCGTGCCAGCTTTGGTGCTTCCTCCTGCTCGTCCTTGGAGGCGTGGGTGAACAGGCCTGGCCAGGAGTCTGTGTACCCTTGCTGGGGAGTCCAAGAACACAAGCTGGGAAATCATTGATTTAATGCTGCAGGAAGTGGTTAGTTGGTGACATGTAATTCAGCTCCATGAGAAAATACTTATGGGTTAGAAGATACGTTTTCATTTCTGTGTCAGCAGAAATCTATCTTGTTAATCTATCTTGTTTTTTCATGCTGATGGGACAATTTGCTAGTTTATCCTGAAAGCAAATGGTCTTGTACAACTCTAGCTAGGGAGAAAATATTATTCTTGAATCAGGACTTTTTGAGATTAAATCCTCCCTTGTGCTTGACTATGATTTTTCTTACCAGTGGCTGAGGATCCCAGACATGCCTTCTGCAGGTAGTGCAATCAAACGTTTAAATATTGAAGCTCCCAGTGACCAAAACCACTTCACTGCCACTTACCTTCATTAATTTTCTTATAACTCCCTGCTCCTGTGCTGAGAGAGGCTGTAAGGGTTATTGCTATGTGCTGTTTGTAGCTTCAGAAGCCTGATTTAAGAACCATGGCACTATTAGAGTAGCTGCCCAAAAAGCATCACAACAACCACTGCAGTTCCTGCAGGAGGGGGTTTCTTCACTGCAGCACAATGAAATGTAAACCTGCAGGGAAATATTTTAAAATCAGAGGATGTTTGACATTTTCATGATGGTACAATACATGTTTTTGAATGGGTTTATAATTGTTCCTCATATAGGGTTTTTTTTTTCTGCTTTCATTTTAAGTGAAAGTTTAGGAGCAAGTGAATAATACTGCTACTATAACATATTTCTGGCTGGATGGGTTGTTTTCAGATATATTAGACTCCATGACCTGATCTAAATTTATGTTGTTGTGCTAACTTTCACTGAGGTATCCTACAGCACAGAGGGCTAGCCTAGTTTTTGGTCTGTTTTTCTGTCTGGATTATAATCTGACTGAAATCCAAGGAACTGTGCTATGAGCAAGGACACAGCAAAGGTCAGTGTAGGTAGAGAGAGTTGGACCAGAGGCTTAGGAAAAGTGTACAAGAACAGCACCCGTAAAATGCTAATAAACTTTTCATATACCTGTTCTGCTAAAGTCAACCAGGACTAAAAACGTATGCTTTGAAGGGTTTTAGACTATTATCAAAGGTCTAGATAACAGCTGCTTGATAAAACCACAAGTTACAGTAACATTTCAGCCCATTAAACGTTAGGGTCACCTTATCCTCAGAAAGAAAAATGTCTTGCAGAGTTTTACAGAACTTAATATCCAGCAGGAAGAGCACTTCAAAAAAGACACAAGGAGACAGCAATTTTAAACAACAGCTTTGTTGTGATCTTACTGATACCACAGTACTTTGCAGACCTAATGCATTTGAGGAGGAGAAAATAACATTCAGTATATGTTTATCCCCATGTTCTCTGGGTGTCAAGATGCTTTAATAGGATTTGAACACGTAGAGAACTGGGTAATGGAAAGCAATTTAATGTGTATTTCATGTAGGAAGTATGTGAAGCTTTAGATCTGATAATCCACCAGAACAAAAGGGCTTTTACAGACCATGAGCTCAGAAAAGGCTGGGGAATCTGCCTGATTATCTTCCAAACTGTAGTGAACCTAAACACAGCAATCTCGGCTAGATCTGAGTGGAATAGGAGTTAAGGTTGCTGAAGCAGGTTAGTCTTGGTAAAGCACTGGGAAACACGGGATATTGTCTACATTTTCCAATAAAGATTCTGTCTTTGTCCCTTCTCCTCCCTGAGTGCCTAAATTTAGACTCTGAAATGCATCCTTGAGAACAGAAATAAAAATTGATGGCTGTTTGCTTGGGAAGGTCTCATTGAGTTGGATGGTATTCAGTGTCATCCTGTGCCATTAAACAGAGGCCGTTTTGAGGTATGTGACTACAAAATTTTGAGTTTGCATATAGTTGGTGTAAATTTCAGTGGCTAAGGAAAAATGTTATTTGAAATGAGCAGTAGCTTTACCAGGAGTGCACAGAAAATGTTGACTTCTTGGCTGCCCAGAAGAAAGCATTTTGAAGATTGCTAATCTATGGGAAAGTTCAAAGAATTTGATATATGATGATGAAGAAAAGAGGCTTCAGACTACGCCCTTGTAGGCTCGGTGGAAAATAACATCTTTGGGGCTAAAGGAATTGCAGAGCCCATTTTCATTGTTCAGCTGATGCCTGAGGTGGCCACCTAAAAACAGGGACTAGACAGGAATAAGGGAATAAAGGTAGGTATTTATTTGAAGGGCCTTCAAAGGTACACCCTGGGCAGGCCAAAGGTGACACCCAAGATGGACCCCGAGTCACGAGTTCTTCACACTTTTATAAGTTTGATTCATTTGCACATCAGGGTTAATTCTCCAATTAAAGCTTCAGTTAATAATGTAATTTCCCCAAGCTTACACCCCTTCTAAAGATGTTGGTTTACACGTTTTGGGCCTAGGACAGTGTGGGTGTCCTTGGAGAGCAGGCTTGGAGAGGCTTTGTTGTGTCTATCTGGCATGAGAGAACAGAAGTTAACAGGCTACAAGAAACTTCAGAGTTACACACTAAGCAATACAGGATTTGAAAAATGAAAGTTAAAACCTAAGGCATCACAGCCCACTTGCACAGTGATTTCCAAAGAGCTGCTGGAACTGAAAAGCAGCCTGGCTGCATGGATTCCTTGAAGAAGGAAGCTCAGGGGGATGCAGGGAGCTGGAAGTGGTTGCAGATTTCAGGTACTGGCAGCGTGAGACAATGGATAGCAGAGGAAATAAGGGTCATGTAAAAAGAAGAGAAACAGATGGAAAATGCATTTTTGGGCAGTGGCTGAATAGCTGTGTAGCACAGGTATGGAAAATGGTTTACAGAACAAGTATATGGCAGACTAAATATAGAAAGGAGACGAGATTAATGTTCTGGAAACCAGCTGCAGATGATGTGATGTGCTCTGGACACTCTGTTCTCTGTTCTTGTATCATCCCCCTGGTATCCAGGCACTTAACTGGCAGATGACTCACTGTGTCTTTGTGCTGCAGCTTGCTTCTCAATTAGATAAAGGTAATTCTTTCCACTTTTGGAGTGATGCTGAAAAGGATTGATCTGTAAAGTGCTTTGAAGATACACTAACATTCACAGAGCCTCTGAATCCTAGGTTTTAATTGTGGAGCTGCTGATAATTTTAGTATGTTATTGCAGCAACAAAAATGCCTAAATGCAGTAATTCTAGTCTATGGTACATTATTTTTGATGCTCCAGATACCTGAGATGATATGGAGGCTGGGTAAATCCCTAACATAATACCAATGGCTTCACTTACACTTGTTCCACAATGGGGCTCAAAACTTTTTACTGGTTGGGAATTACCTTTCTTTGTTTCCAGTGCAGCTTTCTGAATGCTCTGAAGATAACCTGTTTTTCTAGCTGGTGTGCCACATAAAACTTCAGGGTTAACTTTGCTCTGAGTAACAAACAGTGAAGTAAAATGATTCCAAGTGAAATACAAATTCAAAACTTCACCATTTCATCCAGGATTGCAGAGCTTACACGCCAACTTCAAGTGTCGTGTCAGAAAAGGTTTGTCCACAGCTCTTAGCCTGTGGTCATATCAGATCTCATGGTGATTCATCTCAGCTTGACATTTTGATGTTGTCGTTGGTGCAGAAGATGGGTGTTGCCAGTGAAAAATCCACTAAATCCAGAGAAATCCTGGTAAATATGGGTTTTATTGACCTCACCCGTGCTTGTGTTTAACCTGGACAAGGTGACTTTTCTGACCAAGCGAAAGGTTGTCTTTAACCCAGTTAGAGACAGGTTTAAAAAATTCGGTGAATCACTAATGTTTTCTGAAACCACATTTATCAGCTCTCTGTATACCTAGTTTCTATCCAAAACAAATGTAAAATTAAAGTAACTGAGTGGGACTGCTTGGAGAAACTCCCCCTTTTTACAAGAACCATTTCATTGTGCTTCCCTCTAACTTTTAGTGGTTGTGTGAAAGCACAAGTTCTGCAAACAAAGTGTAGGAAGCTTGTGACCTTTCTAACATAAAGGCACTCTTCCAGTCTTCATTCCCTTCCTGCTCGAATGTCTCTCATTGCCTGTTTTACCAGTTTCTCCTTTCTGAGAGAAAATGATGCACAATTCTTCATCTTTTTCAACTGAAATGGAATTAACTCTCAAATTCTTACTTGGTGGTTTCCAGTATTGCTGTCACTTACATGAAGAATAACAGCAGAGTGGTGGTGCTGCCTTTTTTGGCCCTAAGTGCTGGGATGGAAGCCTCAGCTGTGCGAATTTGCTGGAGTACCTTTAATGAGAAGGTTGGCCCCTTCCAATTTCTCTGTGTAGTTACTAGGTCTAAACATCAGGAACAGCCTCAAATCTCCTCACTTGTTTGGCAAAGAAAAAGCAAAAAAACCCCATAGATGCATCTTATCTGTTAGAATGTGACACTTAAAGCAAGTTCAGATAACCAAGCACTAGAGTAGATTATTACGCAGCTGCTGCTAAATGTGATTTTATTGCTAATGTAGAAAGACCTTGTTCAAAAAAGAACTGTCCATCTTCCTAGACTAGTACTAAGTCTTCTAAAATTCCTTAAAAATGTTACTGGATATTTAGATTTTTTTTCCCCCATCTTACATATTTCTTAAAGGTGATCTGAAAAGTAATTCTGAAGGGATTTGTATTTCAAATGCCTTTTTCTCATTTTAGTATAGTGTTGCTAGCTTAGAGCCTTTCTGATACTCCTTCCTCCTAAGATTTCTTGTTCATTAGATTAAATCATATATCCACCATAATTCCAGCATGCAGATTCCTCTTACAGGACTTATCTACTCCAGCATTCAGACTTTGAGGCAGATAAAACTCCTAAAAACTGCTAAGAGCCTTGGTCTCATTTTTAGTGTATGCTGCTCTCATCCGTGACCTTTTTCATATACTCAAACCCTTTCCTTTTGCTCCCTGTATGTGCATGCAGCGAATAGAAAACAATAAATCAGATCTCAAATGTCACATTATCAATTTAAGGCGGGATCTCATCCATTAATGTAGAGAGTGAATCCTTTTCTGTTGCATAACAGGTAAGTTAAAACAAACAGCCTGTGTCTGAAGATATGTGGTACAAACACGGCACTCAGCTTTTTGCTGTTTATCTTTCAGCTCCATCTATTAGAATTACTCTCTCATCAAACAAATGAGGCTTTTATGGATATTAGCAGGAGATGTGCATTTGCTATAAGCCATGTAGAGTCACCTGATTTGATTAATGTGTTGAGTAATGCTTACATGATCTTATTACCTAAATATGCTGTGTCCTTTTTCCTCTACACATATGGTAGCAGCCCATTTTGGTCCTGGCATTTATGTACAACATGCTGTAGATAAATGATTTAAATAGTATGGAGTGGCTCATTTAAGCAGGACCATTCTTAAGACAGTTAAATAAGTGTTAAGTACAGTGCTTCTCGGTGTGCCTGTGAATTGCACTTTCCCATATTACAGAACATGGATCAAAGCTGTTCAGATACTGACAAAGTCTAGAATAATGGTCTCAGTTTGTTAAAAGGTGACTTTTTCATCAAATTTTGTTTAAATGAATCATCTTCCATCCCTTTCAGTGGCTTCTTGACTATTATACAGCAATCACCCTTACAATGAGAGTCATTTTAGTCCATATGTTAAATCAAAGCAGCTGGATTATTTAATTTCAAAGCCATTCAATTCCAGAGTTTAAGTAAATTGATATAATTTAAAAAAATCTCATCTCCTTGCCCACTAAGGCAAAGTTTTTCACCAGTTTGCAAAATACTATCCACCAGCCTCCCTGATTTTGTACAGGCTCTGAGTGAGATAGCTCCACTGAAATTTGGCAAACTCAATTTTTAACGAAACACGTATTTTTCCAAATAGTAAAATCATGAGCACTAAAACACCTACCTTTTGAAATGCAGTCTGAAGCAGTGTCAGTGGCACAGTGCCTCACCCCTAGGAAGTTTTCTAGTGGTGTTGGACACACAATGATAACAAGAACAAGTGTTTCTTAATACTTAGCACAGACTGCATCTTGCACCATCTCTTTGAAGCAACGGATTCCTTCCCCTATGAAATACCCGGCTGTGAACAATTTTTGGACACAATACTTGTCATATTTTTCTCCACCTAAAACACTCCCTTCCTGTCTGTGACAATTTCTCTTGACAAAGCCACAGGATTACTTGCCTTGCCAGCAACTGAGGTTTAAGGAGTATGTTGCATTTAAAAGAGGGAAGATTTAGGATTGTAAATTGCTGCCCGTAAAATGCCTTGGTGGTAAACAGGAGTTAAATGTCTGCTGCAGTTTGTTCAACAGCTGTACTGTATGAAAGGCTTACATTGCAAACAGTAATATTTGTGTCCACATATATTATATAATATTCTGTGCCATCAATAGCCTGCCTGAAAGGGGATTTAAAGGTTTCGTAACCTACAAATTTGCCAGTTTGTTATACTAAAGGAAATGTCTCATTCCTTGTTACTAGGTCATTAATTCAATGTGTAATTGCCATATATAAGTACGCTAAATTCCTTCTCTATTAACTGAAAGAAAAAAAATTAAATTAAAGCCTTTAACTGATGCCCAGCATCTTGATGAGAGTGGTGAAGCCAAGCTGCTCCAGTAAATTAAGAAAATCCACGTTCTCCAACTTTCCTTTTTCTCTTTTTGAACAGTGCAGCATGCCTTGGAATCCAAAGATCAGGAAAACAGTCCTGTGCATAAGGAAGATGCCTACTGGGATTGCACTGTCCAGCTGGGCTTGGGTTTTCACTCTGCACTTGCAGAGGTCTAAAAGTACGTGAGGATTGTAGATTTAGGAGCAATCCCTAGAGTATTTACTCCAGGTAAGTATTTAGATGCTGAAAAAAATATTCCCTAGCCTCAGGCCAAACACTGAGGGGGCCAAGAGGACTGAAAAACAACTTCTCTCTTCTGGTGGTAGTGAAGAGGTGTTCAGGGAGGAGCACATTACACGGGGAACACTACCGGCAAGGCAAAGGAATAGAAGCACCTTCAAACTTCTGCTTTTTCCACATGGTGTTATGTTAGAAATATCTATCCTCAAGTGGAACACAGCCTGTAAAAATCCCGGTAGCTGTCACCTAACTGGTATTTGCCAGTAATGAATGCTGACAGAAAAAGAGGGTAGGAAAACACCAGTGGAAACCCAGGTCTAATATTGCCTTCACTAAAATGAACTGCTGCTACTTTTCAATTTCTGACTCATAAATTTAATTTTATTAAATTTATTCCCATACCTCTATAATTATTTGAGTCTGATTGTTTCCTGAAAAAAAAAAAAGAATCACAAGTTTCTTCGCCTTTGATTGTGTCTGGTGGCTGCTTCATACACACTTTTGAGAACAAGTTGTGAGGAGCTTTTAGATGGGAAGAAACTTCTCAGCATTATGCATTTAAGGTTTGGGGTTTTTTCCTCAGTTCCAATGCAACAACAGCTCTCTTCCCCTCTTGCTTTTAGTCTATTTGTGTGGAGTTACACAACACAAATTTCGATTTTTATGAGCTTTACTTCTCTGCCCCCTATTTATCTGGCATAACATCATGCTTTTAGAAAGCTGATCTTTCATGGTTTCACCAAAAACAGTTGGGCTCTAACAGCTAACTCTTTGCTAGTAATATTCTTTTACCGTACTGGGAAGTCCAATACTCTGGTGAGAAAGCATGGAAAGTTCAGTAGCTAATCCATGAAACTCTTGAATAATTCATTGCAGATAAGCCCTTTAAACTCCCATTTAAAGTTGTTAATAATGATGAGTAGTTCATTCTGAAGAGCTCTGTTTCTTGTGTCTAATATAAAGCACAAGTAGGATAAACTCACTACAGTCATGTTTCATCTGTAAAATTATTTCACTTACAGGAAAATGATTTTTTCTTATCTTCCAGTCTCTTTTCATCCACTTCAGAAAGTACTAGATGTTTAAGAGTCACTACTGCTTTTACCGTCCTACATGGGTATGTTACTGAAAAAAGACATTTGACTGAAGGATGTTCACAGGATTTAATTGGAAAAGGCAGTAGTATATGAAGTGGTTTCCTCATTATATTCCTGTTTTCCTCAAATAAGCTCTTCTAAAATATTATGAACATAAAAATCCAGCTCTGGGAAATACAGGATTATTTTCCTTCAGAGATCGGAAATAAGAGCCAAGTAAATTTCTCAAAATTCTTGTTCAGAGACCTCCCTACTAAAGGAATAAGGAGTATAATGCGGCCCTCAAATACGGAGAGCTCCAGGGTTCAAGGAAATTAGTAAACCCCTTCTCCCTGGTACTGCTTGCAACTCTGTGTGGGGAATAAATGAAAAATGATATTTGTATGTTTTATTAATTACTGATAGAGGGAAGCGGTCCTTCAGCATCCGCAGCAGTGGGCACAGGAGAGATGAAGTTTTAATGAAGTAGAACTGGGTTTTAGCAAATTGCTGGAAAATTATTTTTTTTTAATTCATCCTGGAATGTGTTAAGCTTTTAACTATAATTTCAAAAATATCAGAGTGAGATGTCCAGGGTGATGGTCACTGAAGTGCTGGAGCCATACAAGTGTTTATCCACAGCTCTGCTTCATAGCCTAGAGCTTGTGCTTTGCTCAGCTGCATTACACTCAGGCTTACAGAACCCATGCTATCCCAGCATGGAACACTCTAATAAACAAAAAATCCTATCTTGAAAGTTAAATCTTTTACTGTTCTTATAACCGAGAATAATTCAGAGTGAAAGAGAACTCACAAGGGCTCCAGTCCATACTCTCCTGCTCAAAACACTGTCAGAACTCTCTGGAGCTTAATCCAGTCAGATCTTGAAAGTCTACAAAGACTACAGAGTCTGAAGTTTGTATGAGTAATTACTTTTGGTTGGTAAGGGACGGAAATTTGGGTGACTCAACCAAAAGAAAGGGTCTTAACTTTCTGATCAGGAAGTTATCCTAATGCTTTGAGGATAACACTTGTAGACATTTGCCATATAAAGGGAAGCAGTTGTGAAAAGAGGGCCTAAGTTAGAGCTCTCCTCTGCAGAGATGGAAATACGGATGCTGGTCCTGAAGAGAGTGGGAGGCCGTGAATCACAAGGGAGTGCCAGCTGGAGAGCATACTCCAGCATTTTTAAGGTGTATTTTAAACAACTTTCTACCCTCTCCTCTGCTCTTAAGAGTGCTCACAGGAATCTATTTGAAAGGAACACTACCTTGTGTGAAAACACTTCTCCAGCGTGGCCCAGGAAGAAATAAATACTTCAGCACTTCTGCAAAGTGAATTTCAGGTAACTGTGGGTTGTATTTGAGAGGCTGAAAATAATCAACAGCAGGCAGGGGAAGTGGAGCCCAGGTTCTGGGGTTTATCAAAGGTGAGTTGCCTTCAGGAACTCTCCGGCCACCCGGTGCTCACGGCTTGCAGAGGTCATGGCTCATCCCTGGAATGTGCTGTAGGATTAACTGAGGCGTTACAGTGTAAATGCAGTGTGCATACTAAAGAAACACGGCTATGTGTACTAACTTCATAGTTCCTCATCTTTATGTTATCACAGGTTGATTTGATTTCTGCTTTAAAGTGGGTTTCTGTGAGAAGCAAACTTTGTTTCCAGAATCATTTAAACTTCTGCAGGGCTTTATTTCGTAATCTTTTTATCCCTCAAGCACCCCTATGACATTTTAAAGGCCTAAGGATTTCTCTTTAATAGTTAAGGCTATTACAGTCTGAATTTTCTAATGATAAAATCAAACTTCTTTCTGACAGACACCCCTGTGACAAATCGTTCTACACAGGATGCTGCAGAGAGCAGTCAGAAGGGAGGGATGTCATGAGGGAACTGGCCAGGCTCTACCAGGCTACTTGGCTTTATTAAATGCTTGGTGTCATCAGGTGCCACTTAAGGTGTCATCTTTCTTCTACGTAGTACATTTTTATGGCAGCCATTACAAATGATCACTAGGCAATTTATTGACACCCAGCAGAAAACTGGAGCTGCCCATAAAATAGTTAGTATGGCAGGGGGCAGATGACAAATGAAGCAGAAGGAAACATTTGGTTATTCATAAGTCAAATGATCCCTGAAAGCCAGCAGTAAAAAGAGTAGAAGATGTTCTAAGATGATGTGAGGCTTCAGGCGGTGTGACTTAGCACATTTTGCGGTGAGAACATGCTGGTTTCTGAGCCCTTGGCTGTGTTTTGGCACGGGGCTGGGAGGCATTATCCAGCAGACACCTGCTCTGCACTGCTGAAGGACAGAGCACTTTGGTGTCTCATCTCAAAGGACAGAAAAAGAGAAGGATTTTTCCTCTCCCAGCAGTATCTCACCTGTGTCACAACTGTGGGGGAAGGAGGACTGGCACCATTCGTATTTTATTTTGTACCATGCTGGTTTTTCTTATGTGAGTCCTTTGCCCCAGTCACGCCAAACGCTTATTTTATTCCAAATAACTCGTGGGTGGATGAGCTATTCTAGAGTGTGGTTTGAAACAGGCTTGTGCAGCCAAAATGAGGATAGTCCTCGTCTACCTTTTAACCCCAGAACTATATGCTTCATTGTCTTCAGAGCAGCACAAAGCACAGAAAAAAAAACACTCCTGCAGCAATTCCTGAGAAATAATATGTTAATTACTGGAAAAAAGCTTCTCTTGGAAGAGTAGAAAACTGATATATTAATGTAATTTGAATAAAATGAGTGATATGTGACTTGTTCTCTGGGTGGCTTGTGGTTTTCCATCCCAGTGTTCAGTCTGTAATGTGAGCTTTAAGTTGTGCACCATGTCGCTTTCATGGTTTTTTGTTGTTTGGAGCAGAAGTCTGTTTCCCTTGCTCAGTTTAAAGCAGTACTATTTTTGTGCAGTGTTTTGTCAAGTGCTGTACAAATGCCAAGGAGAAGTCCCAGTCTTAAGGAGCCTTTATAACATTACAGAGAACCCAATAATTGCTCTGCTAAGTCACTTCATTTATCAGCAAGTCTCAAACAGATGCTGTGTGCTTATAATGAAATTGAAGCTATTTTGTTTCCTATTATCTTGGCCCTGATATTTAGGTTTATTGAGGTCTCTGGCTCTTAAGGTTTTACAGAAAGGCTGAAAAATGTGGTTCAAATGTAACCAGTTCACATAGTTAACAGTGGCTACTGAAAGAATGTCTCCCAGGGAATGTGAATCCCTTGTGCACCTATGAAAACTACAGCTAAAACTGGCGAAAATCCCAAATACAATCGTTAGTTGTTCTAGGATTCAACTGCATGGAAAGTAATTTAGCTTTAAGTTCACAAGCCAGTTCGGAAAGAAATAATTATATGGTTACAGTGTGAACATACACTTTCCACTAAAAAGCTGTTGTGATGCAGAGAAGGGGGCGTAATGGGCTCCCTTTACTTTTAATTTAAGGATAGTAGAGGCATCCATGTTCAAACACATATTCAAAGTTCAATCTGCTATTAAGGGAGAATGGTCTGTAGGGCTCTAACTATACCTGTATCATTATCCAAAACTGTAGGCAAAAAAAGGCATGGGGAAGCTGGCAGTTTGGTATCTCACCTTGCTGGCACCAGTAAGAATTCTTTCTTTTTGTTCTTCAGGAAGAAAGCCAAGGAAAAAAATTATAGGTACACCCAGGAGTCTTTTTTCTATAAAAAGACTTAAGTATTCATAGCAGAAACCACTGAATTATAATCAGTCTTTACTACTTGTCTCTGTTTTAGACACTTTAACTGTAATAACACATCCCATAAAATGCAATATTTATTTAATTCAACACAATTACATGTGGATAAAATTTAAATACGACTGTTGTCATTTTAATTTAAATTCTTTGGCAGGCAATTCAGTTTAATGGTAGTTGATTAAAAAAAGAAAAGTGTTCTCTAGATTCATAAATCAACTCAACATTCAATTTATTCAAAACACTGAATTAGGCACTCAGCTAGGGCATTGGAGAAGAAAAAATTACATTGCTTTCACTAATAGCTTTTTTGAGTATGCAAATTTTTAGTCAATTTTAAATGGCTTTGCAAAAAGGAGACTGGTGTAGAAATTAAAAAAATAAAAATCCAACATTGTTCAGGTAGTGAACGAGTCTATCTCCACTCCTGCCTCTTTAGGTTTTTGTATAAAACAAATTATTCTGACACCTAGTGAGGAAAATTTCAAATTGCCCAGCCCAATCTAAAACCAGAAGCATAACTACTGTTTGGTCTGAAATGATTACTTATTGAAATTAATGGGTGTTAGCGGTGCATATCACCATGGGAAAGGATTCCCTGGCATTTGTCACTGACATTTCTGGGGTGCCTGTTAGCGAGCTTTCGCAGAAGGAGCAAAAAGAGTCTTCAGATTTAAAGCTGTTAAACTATTTTATGCTCAGCTCCAATCCCACAGGACTGGTTAGTCTGTGAACCTGTGGGAAAACTCTCGTAAGTCTGACAGAATTTTGGTGTCGGTCTTGTTGCTGGAGGTTATGCTTCAGTGCGTGGGTTGGTGCACTTTGTCGTGCACCATGTGTGGGATATCTTGGCTCAGAAACACTCTTCACCTTGTGCCCAAATTCAGCTGCACCTTAGGGCCTTTGTTGTCCAGTCCGCGGAGTTTCCACAGTGATCACATCCCCTGCCTTTCGGGTGTTCAGGAGCTCACAGCAGTGTGAGTATTCCCCTGGTTGTCCCATGCAAACCTCAAAAGGACGAGGCACTGCCAAAACCCAGAAGGGTTTTGGAACAGGCCCAGTTTCACCTGGAAGCTGAGTTTTCTGTAACTTTGCTACCCTTACTGTGCCTGGAGGGGATGTGCAGGTTAATGCTCAGTCTGGCTGCTTTTCACTCAGCAGACCAGAGAGGCACTTGAGCCAAAAAAGGAACCATGCTGAGGACTTGCAGCTTTTCCAGACCCATGCACGAGGGCTGGGCAGAGGGTGAGGATGTGATTGTTGTATTCAATCCTGTGGATAAACAAGAGAGCAAAGCTCTTGCATGTCGTCATCTCTTATTCCCTCTGCCTGAGGTTTGGGGAGGGTGAGAGGAATCTGGCTCCTCATCCCTGCAGGATGCCTGGTGATGGGCTCTGAGGAGGTGCTGGCAGGTCCAGGCAGTGCAGAAATGCTGGCAAAGCTCACTTCTGAATCCTGCAAAGGAGAAGGGAACTATTGCAAGAATGGAGCCAATCTCCCTGTTTCCAAATGGCACCTCTTAATAGACACAGGCTTTCCTTGGAAACTGCTATTAACACTAAAACTTTGGATTCCCTCTAATCAGGCAATCTTTTCTCCTTGTCTTCTAGGACGAGGATACGATCTCCACAGTGGTTTGTTTGGTAGTTGTTGTCCCAGCTGGGACAAGCTCCTCTGCTAGACCAGGGTGTGGAGACCAAAGACATCCTTTAGATCTCCTGAAGTTTTGTTTCAGCCTCTGAAAGTCTGCAGAAATTTTCCATGTGTGAAACAAACATTGAGTCAGGCCCAGTGCTATTCTGAATGCCCGGATAGCACCAGATAAGCAAAGCAGCATCTCCTGACACTGAGCCAAGCTAAGCTTTAATCCTGCAGCACTCTCTGGAAATGCTGGAGGAAGTGGCAAATCCATGCCATGGCACTTTGAGGGTGTGCCCGGCCCTGCCATGTGCGTCGTTGCTCTCTTGATCATCCCCTCTTTACCCCTCCAAACCAAGTTCAGAGCCACCACAAGTCAGGTTTTCTTGCCTCTCAGATACTGAAACCTGTAAAAGTTAAAAAAAAAGCCATACTTGGATAAATGTATTCTAGTCCTGTAGTAATGCCAGGATGCTGGAGTAATGAATGCAATAAATGTGAATGGATGTTAATAAATGTAAATATTTCATATCAGTTTGGTGTTTGGTCTGCTGTGCAGAACAATAATACTGAAAATGGTTTGTCAGTTTGATTAATGTACCTGTTTCTTAAACAGCAAACTGCAGGAGTTTGTATTCCTTTAAAGCAAGGTTATAGATGCAAGGGAGCTTAGGGAAAATCTCTGTTTTGCTGCTCAAACAAAGTAATATATTTAATATTATCAGAGGGTTGACAAGAAGAGCAGTCCCTTGATTAAATATTTACCTTTTGAGACTTTATCTCTATTGTAGAAAGCGTCTTAAAGCAACATGTTACGAAAGGGCCCTGAAAGCACTCTCAAAACCCAGAAAAAAGTAAGATTCATCTTGGATTAATCAAGAGGTTTTAAAAACTACAGTTCACAAGATTTTTACAATGGAGTGTATTTTATAAAATGTTCCAAATGATATTATAAATGTAGATTTGTACTATTTTTTTCTTACATTCTTAAATCAAAAATACTGGCTAAACTGTTTTGCACTGCAGCATTTTGAGGATTACACTGCATCTCAGTTCTTCAGGGCCAGGTTTTTTTCAGAATTTAACAATATCTTTACGTTCCCCACTCGCCCCATTGAGTCCAAGTGACACTGCAGGGCCTGAAATGAGACTGTACTGCCAGCAAACAGAATTTTCACCCAGGATGGCTCTATAACAAACAATTCTGTGATTTTTAAATCCTTGAATTTTAGCCTTTGTATAAGTGTTTGACAATTAATACAAAATACTTCCATGGATTTATTACGATGCAAAATCCTGTACACAATCACCATTTTACCAGTGCCGTTATACTGAATGTGGCACAGAGCTCAGGACGCTCCCTTTTGTGAATTTTGTGGGAGAGCTATCCACACAGCAGCTATGTCTGAAGCAACACACCTCCCTTCCGGAGTTAGAACTCTGTATCTAAAGGAAAAGCCTGAAGTGACTTTAAATGGGGATCAGTTAAAACAGAAGATCTCTAGATCCAAATCCATGTGCTTAATGCCACTTGAAGCTCAGCTTGACTTTTGAGAAGTTTGTGAAACTGGTAAGCAGGTGGTTCTGCTGAAAACTTTGCCTTCCAAGTAACATAAGCAGTTCTATAAGATGTGTCAATTTTCTTCCTCTGGGTGTGGGAGGCAGAACATTCAAAACCAGTATGTGCTATGCTCATCTTAATTTCCTGAAACATAAGGATGTTAGTTGCCATTGCAGTGAAAAGAGACTAGGTCAATACCAAATAAAAGCACAAAATCCAAATTCAGCCTCTTAAAGGCTGAATGATTTATCCAGAGCAACTTACACAAACATAAATGTGTGATATCTGTCTTTTCTTTCAGGATTTGTTTGTGGTCCAAACCCTGTTGTAAAGGATAGCTGAAAGCCTGCTGAAACTAATTTGGGATCCTTGGGTTTACTGTCTGATTCCAATTTGATCTCCCACACAAAATCCTTGTAAGTCTCTTTTTCCTAAGAATTATTTTCCTAATTAGATTGTATTCAGTCACAATTATATGTGTTGAGAGCACTGCAAAATGACATCTAGAAAGCGATGCGCTTTTTGTTGTCAATATTTGTTGTATGACAGGCTGACCTTTTGGATGATAATCTTAGTATTTGTGGAGAGAAGAGAGACTGATTTTGTTGCTTTATTCTAATTACACTACAATGTAGCAGTACCACACGCTTTTGAAGGGTATTTGGGAACCGAAATGTCAGTAACATAAACAGCTTTCCATCTGCTCCCAGTTTAATCATTTGTGATTTTTCAGAAGAAGGTCATTTCTGCAACTGGTGAAAGCTCGTAATCAGTTAATCAAAACGCATTGATTGCTCTAATTATTGCATCTTGAATAGGGTTTTTTTGTGAACCTTACTCACCCACAATTTAGTTTTGACATGTTTTGCTTTCTATCCCAGGCAAATATATGGTTTTCAAAAAACTTTGACATCATCAAGTATAACTTCTTTACTGAGAGTTAGAGCCAGACCCACCAGTGAGTACTGACAATGTTAGACCATCCCATTTATGTTAACTGGCTGGAAACAAACCAGTAAAATCAGTTTGGGCAACTTTGTGCAGAGTCAAAGCTGCTGCATGTTACCAGAGAGCTGGTCTTGAGCTGTATTTCTTGTAGCACAGAGTGAATATTTCATATAAACTAGAAACTTCTTTGGCACTTGGACTTCAAGTTTGACCTGCAGCCTTTGAGTTTTGCACAGAAGAAATCATATTTTTGTCATGGTTTTGGTTGTTGCAGCAATACTCTGTCTAGGGGAGAGCGAACAAGAATATCTTTGTATTTGATTCTGGGCCATGGAGTCTGAAATCTGCATTTGTTCATTATATTTTTATGTAAATAACACTGCTCCATTTCTACATGTCCAAATTAAATACAAACTTGGGGTACTCTTGTTTCAAAAAGCCCCAACAAACAAAAAAACCCCAACAAACAAAAAAACCCCAAAACCGCAACAATAGAAAAAAACCACAAACCAGGAAAAAACCAAACCAAAACAGACAACAACAAAAGAAACCCAACCGAAACCACCTCTCACAGTGCTAAGGAAACACAATGCACACAATTCCAAGGGAAGTAAAGAAAAAGTCAGTTAGGCTTTGCCTGAGTGTGGCTGTAAGCCCAAAGGAAACTGATTCCAGGTTAAAGTCTTAAAAATATTGACTGTACTGGATAAGCGAGTACCTGAAAACAAATTAGTGGATGGTCATGTATTTGTTCTGTGGATTGAAATCTAAGGTTAAGGATTAAATAGCTAAATAGCAATCACCTTCCAGGTACTGATATTAAGAAAACACCATTTTCTAGGAAAAGAGCACATTTGCATAGTAGTTTAATTATGAATGTGAACGTTTTTGCATAGATGTTTTCAAAAGAAAAGAGCAGTGGCCTTTGGATGAAAGCTTTAGTGATGAAACCTTCAGTACTGAAACATGAATCTATCATTGTCTAACAAATACAAACCAGATCAAGTGTGCCCTATCTGAAATAATTATTAAGAGTCCTAAAAGCAGATCAAAACGAGTCCTGAAACAATTAGCAGAAATAGAGATTAAACTATTTTTCATGACGAAAGTACCTCTATAATTTAATCATCTACCCATGAAGCACCAACCATGCTGTCAGAAATTGGCTCAGCCATGAATTGGAGGGAGGTCAGAGTGAAACTCCACCTTGGGGAATGTTCCACAGTAATTGCACTTTGAGTATTTTGCTCTGGAAAGCATCAGCAAATGTCCCTGCTAGTAGTGACAAGGGACCTCTGGTCTGACTGGACAGGACAGTTGGTGAGAACAAGGAACCACAGCTGATTTTCCTGATTTTAGTAAAGCAATGTACCCACTTATGTGATGTCCAAAAGCTGAAGCAGACCTAAGGCTGACAAATTTGCAAATTTTCATTTGCCTGTATATTATTAATGAGAGAATACCGAAGCTATTGTTACCACAGGATTTACTGGTACTGGAGATAAACCTGTTGGGATTCTGTCCAGAGAGAGCTCAAGGAAGGCAACTGGGGGCTGAGAACTGCCTTGTCAGTCTGAGCAATTGCTGTGCCACTGCTCTCTTCCGTGGTGAGTGTGCCCATCCTGGGAAAAGGAAGAAAATCTCTGCTTTGAAGAGTGTATCCTGAAGTTCAGACAGACTTCTGACTATGAAGCCAGTGACAAGAACTTCTCCAAAGGTCTAAGTGACTTCTTATGTTGGCAGTTTGACAATGGGCTCCAGTCTTGTTGCTTAGTAGATCCTGCTGTGCTTGGATTCAAGCTGCCTACAAGCGGAAAGCAGAGGACTAATTAGTGGAGCGCTAATTCTGCACTGCTCTGTCAAGTCGTCCTGTAAGGGAACAGGACCGTGGTACATATGGTCCGTCTCAAGCAGTGAGGGTACCAAATACAAGTTTCTTCTGGCTTCATTAGCAGGCCCTGGATAAAATCTGGATGCATTTCACAAATTTTGAAAGCTTGAAAGCTAAAATCTCGAGTGCATTCCAATCTGGACCATGTGTCCTTTGAGCTACAACATTTCTGCAAGACTGGTCAGAGAGACGAAGTCTTGAACCAGTGAAGAAGTGTAGAAGAGCAGCGAAATAGTAATTAGGTATTGAGTAACAGTCAAAAAGTAAATACTTGATAGGATTTGGAATTTCAAAGAAGCTATCAAACAAGAAGTAGAATTACATATTAAACATTTGGAGTCCTGCATGAAAATATATAGGAAAACATTCTGAAGTGATAAAGTGACTCTTTCAGACACGCTCTTGAAATAACAACAATTCAAGGAACTACAATTTTAAAATCAGTCTGAGAGCAGAGCTCTAGAAGCTAAAGATTCGGAAATGAATTTTATAAACATCCCTTAAAATGTCCAGTGATGTGACATGGAGGTAGTTGTTGAAAATAATTTGGAAATTATAGTGGACTCTGACAGCTCTGATTTGATGTTGTTCCTGAGGCTGGGATTCTGGTCTCAGAAAGAAGTGCATCATCTTGATGTTTCCAGTTTAGGAAGTGTGATTTCATGTGTGGCCACACAGTCAAGAACTGCAGAAGTCTCCCACATTGATCCCACATGGATGGATGGTACCAAAAACTCCAGAGTCAAAAAAAAGGTACTTTTTCAAGCTTCCTTTCTGCAAGTAATAAAACGATATATATATATATATTTAGCTACAATAATTATTGAGTGAGCTGGCTTAAAACTCCCCCGTCCTTGCTCCACAAAAAAAGCCAAAAAACCAACAACAACAAAAGAAAAGAAAAGAAAAGAAAAGAAAAGAAAAGAAAAGAAAAGAAAAGAAAAGAAAAGAAAAGAAAAGAAAAGAAAAGAAAAGAAAAGAAAAGAAAAGAAAAGAAAAGAAAACCAAAACAAAACCAACAAAAAGATGGAAACATAACTGGCTTTAGATGTTGTATTCTTCAGCTAGGAGAGCTAGCCCTCTCCTACTCTTGGTTCAAGCACAGATTCTACCTTGGACCACAGAAAATGCTCACTGAAAGGCTTTTTGACATTTAGATATGAATTAGTTTCTCAGAAACACTTTTCCCTTTGTGCATCTCACAAAAGACAAGCAGGTAGGGGGTTATTGAGAATGGCAAGGCAGCTCTTGATAGAACAAAAGGCTGGCAGTTAGCCTCATGCATTAAAGCCCATCTCAATCCTTTTCCATATAAAAACAGCACTGTCAAAAGATTCACTGTTCAGAAAGCCGTGTTGCTATTTTACTGCACACTTTGCCAATTAAAAAGAACAAGCTTCATTCCTTGTTGGCTGCAAAGGTAAATCTTTTCATCTGCCTAATGCTAACAGCCTTTGCTAGCTCAAATATTGTCTGACATAAAACACATGTTTGTAAAATACTCACCTGCTCTCCAAACTTGCAGGAGGCCAGGATATTTTAGGGTAAGCAACGGAATCAGCAAAGGCTCTTTGTTAGGTCTTTTCTGAAGTCAAGGCACTGGGGGGAACTAAGCATTTTTCAACATGAAATCTCAAGGTGAGAACCCTCAAGCAACTGTTGACTGCCCTATTTTTCATTCCTTCCTTTATTAAATGTTCATTCCTTCTTTTATTAAATGGTGGGTTTTGGGTGAGGAATCAAACGCGTTTCAATTCCCAAGCCTAAAACAAATGGCAGAGATGTTTTTGAAGAGCTGCAGTCCATCCGTACTTGCTGCTAACAGATAACACAGTCCTACATCTTCAGCCAGGTCGAACTAGCAGACGTAAAATACGTGAACCAGTTGTTTTCTGGTTGGCAACATCTGGACATGAGCCCAGCTGTGCCCAGGGGGGCAAGAGGCCAAGGGCACCTGGGCTGTGCCAGCCATGGTGTGGCAGCAGGGCCAGGGCAGTGACTGTCCCCTGTGCTGGGCACTGCTGGGGCCACACCTCACATCCTGGGGCACTTCTGGGAACCTCAGAACAAGAAAGACATTGAGGGGCTGTAGCGTGTCCAGAGAAGGGAACGGAGCTGGGGAAGGGGCTGGAGCACCAGGAGGGGCTGAGGGAGCTGGGGGGGCTCAGCCTGGAGAAAAGGAGGCTCAGGGGGGACCTTCTGGCTCTGCACAACTCCCTGACAGGAGGGGGCAGCCAGGTGAGCTCAGGCTCTGCTCCCAGGGAACAAGGGACAGGATGAGATGGAATGGCCTCAAGCTGTGCCAGGGGAGATTCAAGCTGGATATTAGAGAAAATTTCTTCACTGAAAGGGCAGTCAAGCACTGGGAAAGGGAAGTGGTTAAGGTACCATTACCGTAGTGTTCAAAACCTTGAGGACACCGTTTAGTGGCCAACATGGTGGTGGTGCTGGGTTAACCATTGGCTTCAGTGTCCTTTGAGGTCTTTTTCAATCCTTCACCAGCCTCCTTTCTGCCTTCATCAGTTTTGTCAGGAACATGCTGTTGCTCTCAGGACATTTGACAGAATTTAACATTTACCTGCTGGCAGGAAACTATCACAGTGACCAGATTTTCTTCTACCATATGTGTGGATCATAGTATTGACTGGCACTGAACATTTACAAATTAATAGGATTTTGTTACAGCAAGAAAAATTCATTTTAATAGTTAAGACTTTCCCTTTAAGAAGTGTAACTCAGTCTAAATTCTTCTCTTTCTTTGTGTGTGATCTGTGGTGAAAATAGAGGGAGGGTTTTCCTCAATGATTTTGTATTAGAAGGATACCAAGGTTTTCTGTAGCTGTGGATTTGTTTCGAGGTTTTATAAACATTGATTTTTAGAGTATTTTCAAGCATCTGCTCTCCTACTTTTGAAATTTATTAGCAAGAGGTAAAAAGAAAGTGGAGGAGGGAGTTAATCTCTGATACCCTTGGTATCAGCTTAGAGCACGGGTTTTGAAATGAAGGTTTAATGAGTTCTGGCCCTGACTAAGAGAGGATTCAGAGATAAGCACCTATTTACCAGCAGCCTATTACAGAGGTACAGGATGTAATGTTTCTAAAAGAACACTTGAAAAGTGGACACAGACCTGTGAAGTTGTCCTGTTTATATGATTTTAAATAAGTGCCAGTAACGTACAAGGCAAGTTGGTCCCCAGACTGGTATTTCTGACAAAATGGGACAGAAGTAGGAGGACAAAACATCTCATCCACATTGCTGTGGTGGTGTCATTTGGTTCCCATACATCCCCAGTGCTTTTAAACCACTGTTACGGTAGAGGGAATAAAACTCCTCTCTGATACCTCCCTGGCTTAACAAGACGACCTTGAAGCAAAGCCTGATTATTGTCCTTGTCTCCCCCTCCTTAAAGCTTTGCATCAGTCTCACAGTGTTATCATTTCCTTGTTCCATTTATTATGCTTGAAAGCCAATATACCAAATTTACCAGCATACTCTTGTTTTGTGCAGCCTTGGTGATGCATGAGGGCTGTAAACTTACACCAGCCCGAGCTAAGGCGGTTTTACAGCCTCAGAGTATGGCCAGAGAAAGGCAAAGCAAGTGGAACACGGCAGTGAATACATCCCACCATTTTACATTCTGAGCTGTTGAGAGTTCTTCTAAGTGCACAGATATATGCTGGTTAAAATAATTTATAATTAGTTGATATTCCTTCACCTATAAATAAGCCTTCTTCCCTGAAGAAGATCATTTTCTCGAAGGTGCAAAATTGCACCAGTTTTGTAATAAAACTGACCTGGGAAGATTTGTGCGGGGAGACAGCAATTACAGCAATTAATTACTTGGAAAGAGCAGTTCCTCCCTCCTGCATTTCCTCATCTAGCTGGTTCACAGTTCATTGTCTTTTTATCTCTTTTATTTAAGTCCTACCCGTACATCACTGTTATCTTCCTGCCCTTGACCACAAAACAAATGAGGGAGCTCCTGGCCTGTCTCTTAGCAGGAGCGTAATTAAGTGCCATCCAAACAGCACTGCATTTAACAGCAGCATCAGAAACAGGCATTCCAAGGATTTAACGAGAGGATTTGCTGCAAAAAAGAGCTGGACTCTCCCTCTTTCCCTCCAGGTGCAATTTTCAGTGGTCATTGAGGGATGTCTCATTGGCTTGTCTAAGGCAGAAGAGCCTGTTTATGCACCTTTGGGATATATTTCCCAGGGATCACAAGCACTAACTTACTTGAAAGACGAACTTGGTCCTCAGTTCCCACCACACTGATGAGTTTGGAAACCATCTTGCATGCCTTGGTTCCTTGCTCTTTGCTCCCATGAGGACCAACCTTTCTGAGGGGAAAAAGTGGCCTTAAATTAATGTGTGTGTTTTGTTTTGAAGAGTTGTCTCCTAAACTGTTCAGCATGATGAAATCGGTGACCTTTACGGCTCCTCTGCCCCATTCCAACAGAGTTGCTCCACGGATAATCTTAAAAATAATGTTCTGCATGAACTAGCCCAGCTCTTAAGTCCCATTTCTTTTAAGTTTCACCTGAAGCACTTGATCTTTTCTAAACGACATCGGCTTTTAGCAGAACATTTTCCCAGCACAATCTTTGTCATGGCCCTTTTATAGTCAGCATTAGAAATGAAGTTACCCGGAAAGCAATATTTCATCTACATCAGAGGCAAGCCATAAGCAATAAAATTACAAGCAATAAAATATAAATGTATCTTAAAGTGAAACACCTTGCACTAGCTTGTTCCTACAGACAGAGAAAAAAAAAGCTGGCCTTTAGGGAGATGAACACTTTGAAATTTCAGACTTCTTCAGATGTTTCTGTCTAATGCGCTTGGCCAAGTCAAGTGCTGAGTTTATAGATAAAGTAGGAACAATAAGTCGTTACACTTCTGCTAGAGAATGACTGAAGAGTGCTAAGGATTATTGGGGTTTTTTTGGTGTGTGTTTGAGAAAAGGGCATCGTAACTCAAGCTTTAAATTGGAAAGTCGATTTCTTTAAATTGGAAAGCAGAAAGGTAGATGGCTTTCTTTATAAATAAGCAAATGCCAGCCAAAATATGAAAGAATATTCCCAGGCTATAGGGTTTTATAACAATAAGTTTAAAATTTCCAAATTGCCTGATCTATCAAGCAACTCACAATTGCAGAGATTTAGAGTAATGAAAGGTTCTACTGCGAGATTAAGGTGATTTCTTTGTCAGATGTGTTTCATTCAAAGACTTTAGATAAACAGATGCTCAAAGCTCCATGCCTTCTATACAGGTAAGTATTGTAAGAAATTTAAGGCACCTCCCTTCTCAAAAAAAAAAAAGTTAAAAATCCACAAGAAATTTACAGTTTTATCAATGGTTTAAAAATTTTTAAAAATGCTTTCTGAATTTGCAGAAATATATAAGCAGATGAGACTAAGACTGTATCAAAGCCGATCCTGAATTCTGATAGGATTTAGTTGTGCTCGTAGTTTTGCTTCCATTTGTTAGACACAGTCTGTTCTATTAGAGCTGTTATTCAGCAGGCTTCTGAAACTCAGTGGAACTCACAGTAGATTGTGTTTTGCTATTTTTAAATAACAACATTTCATTTAAACTGAATCTCTACAAAACCTCAACAAATCATTTGACTCCACGTTACGCAGAGCTTGAGAGAACAGGCAAGAATACACCATCTTCCCCTGGCTCATAATCTGTGGTTCTGCTGCTGTAATGTTATTAGGCTCAAAGGCTGCCTGTGATTCCTGCCGCTGATCCTCTTGCCCTGTGGAAGAAATTGGAGGGGGCCCAATTTTTTTCCTGATTTTCCAGATTTCATTGCTGCAAGCTGTCTGAATATAGGAGACTCGGGATGGTTCCTTCATTTTGTGCCTCCCTGTAAAACTACCCCTGGTTAGGCCACAAATTTGGGGACAGAGGGTGGAAGAGGGATCTGTGCTGGGCTACGGGGCACAGATAGTTCGGTGAAAACTGTCACAGACCTATCTCCCCCTCCACCTATTATTTTCTACTCAAATGAGCGTGTCTGAGCCACTGAAGTGGCCAGGCTTGACCTTGTACACCAAGCACTAAGGAATTACCCTGTTGAGAAGGATGGATCTCCCTTCTCCACCTCTCCGAACAAGGGGTCTTGGAATTCTTAAAGCGACCCGGGAGATGCCATTTTGGACAGTCCATCTGTGATGATAACTGCCACCTGTGTTTGTGGCTGGGATTGGTGCTGACAGCAGTGATGGTAGCTGCAGCAAGACCCTCTGCTGCCCTTGCTGCTCTCCAATCCCTCCCAATACCTCTTCCCACTGTCCATGCTTTGTAAACATCTGCTTTCACTGAGCTCAGGTGGAGTAACAACTAAAAATTGTGGGATAATGAAAATCAATCTAAAATTCTTTGTACCTCTTTCTCCCCTCTGGGCTCAACAGGTTCCTCCCTCAGAGTTGCTCAGCCTAAAATTAATCTCACAACTCTGCTGCCGTGCAAACATTTCCACCTCCTCCATACACAGATGTTGCACCACGTGGGTCTCTGCAAAGCCACAAAACCTACCAAACAAATACCAACCTTTTTACCAAAGTGAAATGGATTTGCAAGAGGTACCTTAGAGCAGTAGGAGGGTCTGTTTTGGCTGTTGAATTTCTCTCTGGCTATAAGCAGTAGAAATCAACCCTCACTAAAATTCTTACCAGAAGATTACGTCAGAACCTAAGAGCTTGGCAGTTCATGAAGATTTAATTAAACATGCTTAGTTGTTTTCCATAATGCATTAACACAGTGAACTCTGAGTCCTCTTCCTTCTCCCAGTGGAAGCTCGGAGGATTCTGTGTTTGCATCTTTTTTTCTCTGTTTGTCTGCAGATCAGCCTAGGTCAGTAATGGTATGTGACAAGCTGAATTAAATCTTGCCAGGAGAACTCGAGCCACATTTTTACCTCTTCCAGTGATCTCTAAAGCTGTTTATTGATCATACTTTTCTGTTGGCGGAAAAATAACTATGATAATTCAAGAAAGGAGGAGTACTTTAGATTCTTTGCATTTTCTCCATGTCTGTTGCTCTCATTTCCCAGCCAGAAACAGTGTTCCTCTCACTTCTGTGCTGCTAGAAGATACTCAGGTGTATTTTCTAATACTGCTGGAATGCCCAGTTTGTCCACAGATGCCAATCCTTGCCCAAATGGAGTCGCCTTGCCAGCAGGTGGTTTTGTGGCACATGTGGTGAGATAAGACATTTTTTGTCTTGGCTCCTGTTCCTAGTCCAGTTCTGTAGGTTTAATAAGTCTCATAAAATCAAGTTTATAATTATTTAATGTTTCTAACTGTCTTTTTATCCCCTGCAGAAACGGAGTGATGCTGCCTTGTAGTGACTTCCCCAGGTTGCTATTGTACTCCCAGGAGCTTTCACAGAAATAGCCTTTCCAGAGCAGTATTAAGTAGTAGTGATTATGTGATAGTGTAATGTTGTATTTTGGGAATATCAACTCCCACAATCTCATCAAAAGATGATGGGCCTCATTATTCTAGGGAATGTGTGAAGTAAGGAATGGCAGGTATTGCAGGGATGAGGACACCGGGATTCGTGCTGAGCCTGTGCTTGCACATCTCTCCACAAAGCTGGAGGGGCAGATGTGTATTTTTGATTTTGGGGGACATTATCTGATGGTTCTGGAAAATATTGACATTTCACTTACTTGTACTCTGGTATTAGCTACCGTGTAAAAATGATGCTATAATTAATATCTGTAGTTATTGTGTTATCATCATCACCATCGTGTGACATCCCAAAAGCTGCAGCTTCATCCTTTGTCCCCCTACCCCGCGTGTGCATTAATTCCCAAAAGTGCTGTGTGAAGTCTGGATGAAAACTCAGTTGCCAATGCACGGCCAGCAATAGGTAGCAGAAAACAGCCTGACTACCCAGGAAAGTTAATTTATTTCAATAGATTCATTAGTCTGCCTTTTTAAGTAGAGAAGAGGGATTTTGGTGCCCAGCCACTCACTGATATTTCTGTTTTTGGTGCACCAGGCCTGGCCTCCTGCTGCAGCTCCAGAAAAACTTGTGTCTTCTGCAGCTCCTTCCAGGGTCTGGCAGCCTTTTCCAGAATTCTGGGGCACCCTAAAATGGCACATGCCGTCGCTGAATCATCCCCTGAGGCCTCTAAGGAGTTATTTGTGCAAGCTGGAATTAAAAGCCGAAGCCCTAATTACACTGTGGAGTCATTGAGCGTTCGGAGTTGGGCTCCCTCGTGCTCTGTGTCAGGACAGGAGAGGAAGGGTTGGCGGGCACATCCTCCTCCTCCTGTTATTCAGCATGTTTTTCACTCGGAGGGTGTCGCCCTCCAACCCAGATTCCAGAGGCACGGAATTCATTGGGATAGAAATACAACACAAAAATAGGAAATTGCAGTACGGAGCTTTTATGTTGGTGGCACAAAAGTTCCAGCACATCAAAGACACCGTTACTGCTATTTCTATGCTGCTCCTGGTGAGGCCATACTCGGATCTCCTGGGAGTTTCCAGATGAGGATGCTGGTGGAATATGTAGGAAGGTGTTGCTTTTCTTCCCCCCTCTTTCTTCCTGCCTTTTTTCTTCTTTCTTAAGCTAGGAGGAATGAAAAGAGTACACAGCCTTTACTCAAAAAATGGACTTCATGAGGTGTTTCACTGGCAAACAATGACAAGTGAACACATAGAAAGACCTAAAAGAAAAAAAGACATTTCTTAAATTGATAAAAAACTGTAAAAAATGCTCTAAAATAATATTTAATTAGACCCACTAGAAGGGGTTTTTTTTGCTTCAGTCTTTTGAGCAAAAAGTTGATATCCTTTGTATCAGGTAGCATATTTTCACAAAAAACCCCTGTCTTTAATGTGTAAAAATGAACAGCCTCCCCCATTGGGATTTTGCAGTCACAATGGCTGGTTGAGCACAGGTAATATGAGGACAAATTTCTGCCTGATTCTCTTCTCTAATCCTTGTTTCTCACCAATCCCAAAAACTGTCTGCTTATGCTCTGATTTCTGATTTATTGCTATCTGAAGGTCTGTTTTCAAATCTAAGTTATTTAACAGTCATTCGCACATTTTGCATATTTTCAATCCGTATACAGGTCAGAGATGCTGAAATTTCGAAGCAAAATCAGAAAGATTAATTAGAAAAATGTTAAAACAAGGTATTGTAAATATTTTGGTACAAGGATGTATTTTCCAGATGTTTTTGTTCATGTCTGGTCCTTTCTAAAAGGCCTTGGCTTTGATGATCGGACACTTTCTGCTGAAAAACATTTCTTAGAAGATTTCTTAGCAGATTTGTTTGTGTTAAGGACACTATGCAAAGACAAACAATCACCTACCACCAATATTGAACATTTCATTCAAATCATAGAAATGTCTGGTATTAGCCTGAGATAGTAATCGGCTTTGGAAAATGTGGTAGGTTTTTTTAACATATCCACTCATTCTACACGGAATAAAAAATAAACCAATTTAACTGACTGAAAAAAATCTATGAAAGCATTTTGCAGTGTCTAATTCTAGTTCATCTATGAGATTCTCTCCTGTTCTGAGGACTGAAATGACCACATGAACTGACCCAAAAATATAAGTGAAACTGCTGTGTCCAGATTCACCCCAAGCTTACAGAGCAAGTGAAATTGCAATGAAATTTTGATCCTTTTCTGGACAAACAAAACAGCTTCCTCAATTTCCATGGATGGAAAACACTAGAAAGAGTTCAAGTCCTGTAAAGAATTTTTACGCCTTTTTCTACTTGATCAATCTGATGTTTCTGTATAAGATCAGGGTATAAAATCTGTAGTGAGATATTATCAAAGACTAGAGCCTAAATAATCTCAAAGTCTATCTAGCCTAAATAAACAGTATGTCCTAATATATGCAACATTTTTTTACAGAAGTAGTATGTAGGCTTTTGATCAGTGACTTACTTGGTATAAATACTGCTGTAAGAAAAAAAAGCATGAATACTTTTCTATTCTCTCATGCTAGCATGTGTCTCAGTATTTTAAAATTTAATGTGAAGTCTGTACAGAGTTTGTCCTTCCATGGATTGACAAAGACTCAGGTGGAGCTTTCTCAGTCTTCCATTTTGGCTGCCTCTGTGAAAAAAAGCCCCTAAATTAAAAAACATGTGCTGCATCAACCTTAAAATATTCTGATTGCAGAGAGAGGTTGTCAGAAATGAATTGAAACATAAGTATTGAGAGCTTTGTTTAAATGTACTGTATCTTTGCTCTTGCTGAAGTTGGTGACTCCCATGGCAGTACTGACCAGGCAGGGCTAATTGTTGAAACTCTTCAAAATATCAACTTAATACCTGAACAGCGCAGCCTCAACCTCCACAAATGGCATAATCCCCCTGGCACAAAGGAAGTGACCCTCGTGAATGATGCTGTATTTGCACGAGCTTCCCATACAGCCAAATAGTGGTGAAACGAAAACACAGGCACTTCAATGGCAGGCAACAGCAGGATCATTTTTTAACCTCCGTATTTCAGTCCTGGAGTTTGGATTGGTGCGACCTGGGGACTTTGGTTGTTGTTAATGACAAGTGCAGGCAGTCAGAGTTCAGTGTGTTGAGGAGCCTGTGATGTGCAAGCTGCTCGAGCAGTGCAAGGGCCACTGTGAAAACTTCCTTGTTTCTTTGGAAACCGGCCCTCAGGCAGCACTGGACACTTAACTCCAGGCCCTTCCTTGGGAATAGTTCCTGAACAATGGCAAATTTGCTTTTCCTGAGGATTAGGTGCTCTCTTTTGCCTGTGCTGGGGTTCAAGGCTCAATTTGGTGGTTTAATGTGCTGCTTATCTCAAGTGGGAAAATGCAAATGGCACAGGTGGCTCCAGCACCCTGGGTGCATGATACAAAAGAAGAAGAGCCATTCAGCAATGCTTTTTTAAAATTGGAATTGTGATTTTGAGCCTTTTGGTCATTCCAATGAAACACCAGGTGTTGACTAAACAAAGCACAGGGCAGTGCTATCAGCGAAGGACAGCATTTGTGTAGAGAGGTGAGCGATGTGGGCTTAAAAACACTGAAAACAGATCTGAAGTAAGGTGTCTCCCTGAGCTTGGCATCACTTTTGGCCAGCACAGAGAGAAGATTCCCTCAGTCTTGGAAAATTATGCTGCTATTTCAGCATCATTACAAGATGTGTGATCCCCAAGCTTGTTCCAGAAATCTTACCTGTGGGGAGGGTGCTCCTGAATGCAGGTCCCATCTTTACAACCAGCGATTCACCTTCTGGGTCCCCTCTGCGTGCAGCCCTTCAGGCAGTGTCAGAACATGACCCAAAAGAGGGTGGTGAGGACCTCCAGCCCGGTGAACATCCAGAGAGTTGTTGCACCCTGTCCAACACCAGCTGTCCCTCAGGGAAGACACGAGGGTGGCGGCACATGGTTGGAAAGCCCCTCAAGACCTAGAAACAGAGACCCGCTCAAATTAAAACCTTGGAACCAAACATGGGAAGACCAAAAAGAGAGTAGGATGCCAATCTCTTGCACAAATTGGACTTGCCTCTACTTGCTGCTCCTATTTTTCGCTTTTTACTGGGAAGATTGGAAATCTCTGCTGGCCAAGCTGATGGAACCACAGCACCTTACTGCAAAGTGATAGCAGCAAAACTGTGATAGTGAAGATGAGCACGAAAATTACATTTCCTGTTTGGCCAGAGATGAAGAATTATTTTTTAAATCTACACAGAATGTTGGCGTGATGTGGGAGTGTTTCGGGGATGAAGGTGGCAGGAGGGGGAAGAAGAGAGGAAGGGAAGGAAGTATAAATAAACTTAATTAATGATGTCCACAGTTTTTTGAGTGCCTTAATGAAGCTGCTGATATAATTAACTTGAAGTCTGTCCCTTTTTTCTCGTTTGAGCCACATCAAAGCATCTCTTTCTATGGCATTCCTTGCTTACAAAGAACATAAATTATCACTGGCCAACTTCACTTTTATTAAGCAGCAAAGAGTACTTCATATTGAAAGTTTTCACTATATTTAATGGAGGCTATGCCTAACTACTAAAGACATAGGTGCAATATTTCATTTTATTCGACAAAGCTGGGAATGTATATAGGCATGTAAAGTCAGTAACTGTAATAAATATTTCAAATGGCAATAATAAGTAGAAGTCTTAAAACACATGAATATAAGGGACTACAACAAAAAAAATTTTTTTTGCTAGGATTCACATAAGAAGCCCATGTCTTTGGTTCCAGATATTTGATTACGATCAGAGTTTTGGAAATCTAATAGTGACTATCAATGCTGGGGTTTATTAGGCCCTAATTAACCTAAACCTCTCACTTTGTCCATATAAGTGAAGTTTACAATTCGTCGTTCTAATATTTTTTTACTCTCCTGGTCACCACACTTCACCATTGCTTTGTCTGCTGCCTTCTAGCTCTGTCTAACCATTCTTCAGCATTCATCCATTATTCTGCAACATTTTGTGTGCTGGGCAGGGAAAAGTAGTATTCAAAATTCAAATGTATGTGTAGAGAAGGACAGGGAAGAGAGTCAGTGTCTGCCTCCAGTGCCACTGGTGTTTGGAATTTAGACTTGCCAGCAGATTGTTGATTTTGAGTCATGAGTAGGTTAAAGGTGTCAGTATCAGTGTGGTGTTTCTTCAGCTTTTAGCAATTATGGTTTAATCTGAGTAGGAGATGCACAGCTACAGTTCTGGTCGGTGCCTCTCCTTGGAGAATTATCAGCTCTCTTTGAAGAGGCTCTAATTCCACAAGATCTATTTTGGCTGCAATGCTAATGTTCCATGGACAGTAGACTCTAAATTTAATACTTCCATGGAGGAAAGAGATCACAGAGATGTTACACAACCCTTGGAGCATGACAGCTCAGAGACAATCAAAAACTGAAGACAAGTAGATGACCTGGGACATGCAGGCATTTCTCCCGCGGTGCTACTGCTGCTTTCTCAGAGGTGCACAAAATAAAAAAGCTAGGCAGTGTTCTTTGTATATTGCCCATTTAATCCCCTCTCTCTGCTGAAACTTTCTCTGGGATGGGTTCAGGGAGCCAAGAGCAACCCCCAGGCTTTCTGCAGAGCCAGAATGACTTCCAAAGTGCTCAGACCCTCACAGCCCAGAGGACCTTGTTGGGCCACCTCACTGCAAAGCTCTTGGTTCTCCTCTTAGCTCTGGAACAGTCCTGTTCATCTTCTCTCTCCAGCATTTCCAATGCATCTCTTGGCTGTCAGGCTTTCCAGTCTTTCCTTTGTCAGTTGTCTCATTTGGGGAATTTCAGAAGCTGGTCACTTGTCAGCTCTTGGCTGTTTTCTAATGGTTTCTCAGAAATGTATGAGCTGTACGTAGATTTTTACAGGTCACTCTGGCCTTGTCACAGGTATTGGTTTAAGGTTGAGCACTTCAGATTCAAAAATGCTCACTGGTAGAAAGTAGGAACAAAATTCTGAGGGTCTGCAAACAATCAGAGGGGTTTTTATTGGTAAATTACACACTTGGCATGTTAGTTCTTGATCTACTGTATAGGCAGTGGGGTTTGGATAAAGGTGCAGGGTGAAGGGAAAAGAGAAATTAGAAGGGTTAATGAAAAAGGGAGAAATGAATTAAGGGAAAAGAGAAAAAGAGAGGAAGAGAGAGAGAAAAAAGAGAGAAAAAGGGAGGCAGGCTGCAGACCAAATTATTGCTCTCTGCTCAATGCGACAGTCTGTTCAAATCAAAAGAAGAATTGGATTTCTTTTTCCTTGCTACTTGATTGTTAAAAGGGTCTTAACCTTTGGGTGGATTTTGCACAGAGCTCCTTTTAAAAGGCTTTATGTTTATTCATGAAGGTCCCAAGGTTCTTACTAAAGAAATCCTTTTCCACCCCCATAGAACAGTGTCTTTTGTTTTACCTGCTGCAGAAAAGGGATGCTTGTCTTCGCATTCTTTTGTTTCCAACATTTTTAATACATAGGTTTCGGTTTGTACTGGCCTTTTTAGAAAGTTGTCTGATTCAATTCTGAAACTGTAGAATTCTGACCTCCGTTTCCTCAGACTGCATCTCTATTAGACAAATATTCTTTTCTAGAAAATTAACCTTTACTGTCGCTTTTCTGACTGAATCATCAGCAATTATTTTGTCCCAGCGGAGTGTTTTCATGGCTCTCCAGAAATTTATGGGTAACTGTCTTAGAGGAACACAGTCACATAAAGGGCTTTATTTCTACACTTGGAAAAATATTTCAGGCATGCATTGCTTAGGAGCAAGTTAATGAGCCTCCACGAGCTGGTACATGAGCTGGTCACCATCTGCGTGGGTAGGCAGGGCAGTGAGAGCCCCATGACAGTGAAGGAGGACTTTGCAACCTGACATTGTTCTGTGGATCCCTTTTTGGTAGCTGGGAGAGAACTGTTTTCAAGTATGTTTTGCAGGCAGCTAAAAAACCGGGTGTAATTCTTCCTTTTGGCACTTGTGTCACTGTGACTTAGCGCTTTCATGAAATTAAGCATCTGTGAGCCCTGTCTTGTGAGACCTCAGGGAGCAACTTCTCTGTGATGGCAGGGGAGGATGTAGTCATAATCCCTTTTTTCAGATGAGGTTCTAATTCCCATTCCGGTTGGAGGCCCAGCTAGATGGAGGCTTATAAAATTTGTGGAATAATTATCAAGACATATATTCTATAGCTAGGAGACAGTAATTCCAGATCATAAAGCTCAAAGAGCATTTAATCCAGCTGTGTTAGACAAGAATGGGATTTATTGGCATAAAACTAGCAATCCCGTTTTTTCCAACTTCCAATTCAGTGCAGAAAGAAAGAGGAAAGGAAAAGAAAATGACTGATGAGCCCTGGCAAATCTTAGTGTTGAGGTTTAAGATGTAATCCTGCTTTATCTCCAGTCTCCCTGCCAGAGGTTACCAGCCTTCCAGTAAAGGAACCTGCACCTTTAGCAAGGCAGTTTCTGGGCAGATTTCAGTATTTTATCGGAAGCCAGTACCAGGTACGAGGATACCAAGCTCTTTACGGAAGCAACTGGTTCCTTTCTGCTGACTTTATCTTGAACCAACCTCCACCAAGAGGGCTGGGCAGGAAGCTGGGATGAGTTAATGGTACCCTGAACAAGTCCCTGTCCAAGCTGTGTGAAAGAGAAAAGGCTGAACCTTGCCTTTCTCTTGCACACCCACAGGCTTTGCCACCATGAGGAAACAGAACAGAAAAAAGGGGTAGAAAAGAACAACCAAGGTTAATCGTCTCTCAAAAGTTTCAGTTCTAATTACAGTCTTGAGGGAAACTCCGGGAGACTTGTTCGAGCTGAGAAAATTAATGTATCCCTAACGGTGATCCCTGTGACCTTTTGAACTGGGGAAAGAAAATTAAGGACGGTTTGTCTTTACAAGGAGGAATTTTTGGCCCCTTTGTGAAATTCTGTTACAGTGAGCAAGTGATGTCAGCACAGCTGGAAGCAGCCATCACACACAGTGAGGACAAACACAGCGTGCTGTCCATGACAGAATCATGAGATATAACCCATAACTATTTCAAGGAATTTCCTTTTGTTGGTTTCACTGTAGTTCCTCTGGTGAAAAGAGCTTGGAGTAAAATTTTTTTTTTTTTGCTTCCTAACTCCTTCAAAAATATCAACAATAAGTTTCCTCCTTCATTCTTCCCAGAAGCAACTGCTGCATATTTGGACACTCTGTAAGGAATCTGGGTCCCACCTGATTTTCAGTGAGACTCAGTCACCTGAATGTCCAAACAAATTACGAAATAGGATTTGGGACCCTGCTTCCACACCCGCTTAGGGAAGGGTTTAACCTGACCACCTCGTTCTTGGACACTGTAATTATTATCTGCTGAAGTTCTGTAATCCTGGTATAAATACATAGCATTAATACATATATACATTAATACCTATATACATTAATACATATATACATATAGCATTAATACATATAAATAGCATTATTCAAATACATTTTTAGAGTATAGCTAACTACATTTCAAGAACTTGGCCCAAAACTTGGTAATTTTAGTCATTTTGAGAGGGCCCAGTCAGGACTCAATTAAGTGATATTTTCTGGTTTTGCTATTTGCAAGAAAGATAATTTTGGGAAACTCATGCATATTGAGCGTGTGAGGCCTATATGGTAGATTTTTGCCATCGTCCCTTTTTGTGACAATAATATTTATAACTTCAAAACCCAACAAGGTACTTAGATTGAATAACATCTGTTTAGTGGCATAGGCCTTTGGCTGAGGTAGTTAAAATTAGATGTCAGAGCTCCTATATGGAAATATAGATCTGGAAAAGCAAAATAACCTACCAGAAAATGATGATGACAGGCTAAAAAGAAGGTATATTTTATGACAGACTTTTCAGAAATTTGGTTATACAATTTTTATGCAATTTTCCTTCTTTTCCAACCCATGTGTTGAACCATCCATTTAAATGTAATGCCTGACCCCAAATGCACACTGCGATGAATAAGGTTAAACCATGGAGCCACAAGTTGATAACTTCTTCCTGTTTCAAACCTGTTTTCTTGGTGCAGTGTTAGATTTCTCTTCATGCTGGGTACTGTGAGCCCAAATTCGATGCACACCAGAAATAACCAAAATTTGTGATATCCGTATCATGAGGTGATATTAAGACAGTCAAAATTTTCAGATTACAATTGGCTTTTCGACCCCATAGAATTTGAATGGCGGGGAAATGTTTGTTACCTTGAAAAGATTAGGATTTTTGTGGTATAACTGGCAAGATGGTCACCATGACTCAGTGACGTTACATAGTGACAAGAGAAAACAAAAATAAACCCCAGTAATTGAATCCAAAGGCCTGTTTGCCATTCAATGTTTTAACGGGAATTATAAAGCATAAACCATAAAATAAAGCCAGAAATGGAGAGAAATCAAACTTTTACCCTTGGCCTCTGGAAATTCCCTTTCTGGTTGCAAAGCACTTGTTTTCCCTTTTTTTTTGGTGTCACTTAAACAGGTAAAGTGTCAGCCTTTGTGCTGGGATGTAACTCCGTGTCACCAGGAGATGACAATCGCTGAGTGAGAGAGCAATGGGAGCTGACAGATCACCGAGGTTTCCTCCGTGCCCATTCTGCTCAGGCACTCTTGGTTCATCCGCGATGTGTTGCCTGGAAGAACACCACGCAAATTTGTTTCTAAAGCATTGTGAAGGAACAGCATGAAATAAAGAAACTAGGAAAACTGCTAGTTTAAATGTTTAATGCAACATATTTTATACATTCCTGTTATTTACTTGACCTTTATTCCGCCTGGCTCTTCATGTATTTTTAAAAGCTTTTAACAAGCTGCATAGAGGACTGGCTGTATCTGCCCACTCCTGACATAAATAGCATGCCTGGGAGTGATAAAATACAAGCTTTCTTTAAAAGCCTTGTAAATGGACGTGTGGCAGAAGCAAGAGTTACTATTAAGCAGCTTTTCAGGCCTTTCCAGAAGCCATCCTTTTTATGCAAGTTTAGTCTCGGTGTTGAAGGGAACCTTCTACAACCTCTTGTGCGTATCATCTCTACACTCCTTCAGGGTGTTATTGCTCAGACTACTCATCCTAGCAGAGGTAATAGTTTCAGTCTAAGAGCCTTTTGAGACTGAAATACCTCCGGTAAGTTGCTTAGTGCTGCCGCTGTCCAGCAGTGTAGGACGTAATTATGGCTCATCTTTCTGTACCCGCCTTCCCTCTGCTGTGCAGCAGCTGCAAGCGGTATGAAATGTGTGCAGGATGTGCCAGGAGTTCCCCTTTTTCCGCCCTAAAAGAAGAGCTGAACAAGTATCTGACATGTTTTTAAGCAGCTGCAAAACATCCTGCCCCAAACGCTTGCAAAAATGACTGGAAGGATTTTTAAGCAGGAAGGTAATATTGCAGTGTATATATTGAACTCACCACCTCGATCCTTTTAATGCAGCTATTTATTTTTAAAAGAACTCTGTCATTTGATATGTTGTATCTGCATCTTTTCATTTACTGCATGTCCCTAAAGCTGCTGTGCCTGGAGAGAAGGAATTAAAGACCACAGACACAGAGAGGGAATGCTCATTTGTGAGCTGGGAACGTTGTAGAACCAGAATTATAAGGGCTGAGCAGCTTTGACCCCAACAGTGAGGGGTGCCTGGCACTAACAACCCTCCCCTGGGAATGTGCCTTTTGGCCCTATATCACAAAGTGAAAGAATTCCATGAAAACATACAAAAACTAGTTAAATAATTTAATAAATTGATTAAGGACTTGCTGAGAGCACCTATAAAAGAGAAGAAACCGATAACGGAGGTGGGAGGGGGGTAGGGAGCTGAGTGCTGCTGGGTTGGGAAGTTCTGTTTCAGAGGGGCACAGCAAAGAGTGTCTGCATTTCCTGTTTGCTACATAGTTCTGGGATAACTCTTCTGGTGGCCCCAAACAGCAAGGAAACAGAGGACATACGAAATAAACATGGCCTGTCTTGTCAGAAATTCCATTTGGCAACGCCTTCCCCCCATACCACCTTGGTGTTTTACAGGTTTGATTTGTAGTGAGTGAAGAGTACCAGTGGATCACTTAATTACAGATCTGCATACTTTTAATCTGACAAAATCCAAAGCTATGTGGTTGGTTAAGGAGTGATGATTTTAAGGCTGCGCTTCATGTTAAACATAAATAAATATAAATAAATGCATTTAAGGTTCCCTGTGGTTATTACACACTGGCTTCATGTAAGGGAAGCTTTGACAGAGCTGCGGGGGGAAGAACCACCAACTTCCAAATGTATTTTCATTTCAGTTTATTGTAACAGAAGCTGAAACCAGCCTCAGCTCAGGTGCTGGCTGAGGAGCAGCCCAAGCTAACTCAGCTGGAGGATGGACAGCATCTTCCAGCAGGATGGGATGGGTGGTGAGGTCACTGGCAGCCACTGGGACACCATGTAGGACCTCTCTGTACCTGGGAGACTCTCTGAGCCCAGAATCCTGTCTGCAGGGATTTAAGGATGTAAAACAAATACGCCTAGCTGCCTGCTTATTTATCCATTCATCATGAGCAGGGCAGTTTAGGGACACAATCAAAAAGGTTTTGAGTGCTGGGGTCCGGTGCTGTGCTTCTCCCAGCTGGGGCTGTTGGATAGATTGTGGGAACAGAGCCTAGGGCTGACAACAGCAGGGTGAAGAAAGTGCCCCTGGGTGCAGGATAAAGGAAATGATGATCCCCACAGTGGTGTCTACTGGGAAAAATGAGTTGTGCATGCAGGAGCTGGCACTGCAGAGAGAGACAAATGATAAGAAACTAAAATAAGCTGTCGGAATAATGACAGTGTACTAAAAGGAGAAACATCCACCATCTCTCTTTCTGCTTATAGCCTGGAGAATTGTGTCTGAAAGAGAACTTACATTAATGCTTCACACCAGAAATGTCCAACTCAGATTTATGAGATGAATCTGTGAGATTTACATTTGTTTACTGTAAATGGGAAAACAATGTGAAGGGGATATAATGTGATGCAAACATCTGAGGAGGGAAAAATACAGGAGGAAAAAACTTCACTCTTGGCAGCAAACATATAATAACAGCTAAATGATTGCCACATTAGTGCACCAGATTGGGACCCAGCAGGTGCCACTCAGTCCTGGCCTCTGCTGCAGAGATCTGCAGTCACCCACTTTGCCCCCAGCCTTAGAACAACAACACCCATTTCGGCATTTGAGTGCCCTGGAATCAACTCTTGGATGAACAGAAATTTGGCACCTCCTTCCTGTGTGCCTCACTTCCCAGGAAACTGAGGATGATATTGCAAGAGCTGCTGAATTCTGAACCCTTGAATGGCAGCTCTTCCGTGAGGCTCTTTCCAGGCAGGACTGAGCTCAGGGGACTCCGCTGCCAGTCAGGGCCTCCTTCCACTGTTTAAGGAATAAAAAAAGTTTTGTCATGATGCTGTGATCATGTTAACATGCAACAATATCCAATACTAAGGAACATTCTCAACCCTCTTCCTAATTAGTGCCTTGATTAGTTTTCTACTTGCCACCCTCATCAGACTTGCCTCACTAAGCAAATGACCACTTGACTTACTGAAAAGGGGAAATTCAGACACAAGTCCTGTTAAAATTTCATCACTATTGGCATCTTTCACATTTCAAGTGTCTGTATCAATTTCAATTCCAAGGAAAAAATCCTGGTGGCATTTCAGAAGTTAAATGCTCTGACTTGCTAGAAGTTCCTTCATTGCATTTGCTACACGGCTGGGTTGATAAAGGTAACATGTCTTGTTATCTTTACTCTTCAGCATCAAATAAGCAGGGTACTTCAGACTTTTCAGTAACTGCTGTCACCAACACACACCTGTTGCACCAGATGAGACAAAGCAGTGCTGCTTTACAGAGGAAAAGTTCCCCTGCAGGCCAGCTGGAGAGTTTGCTGATCTGTGAATCAAGGGAAGCCTTTTCCCCAGGCACAAGCTGAGCTGGCCACCAGTAATGTGGTTTCAACCCATATCAGCTGAGTGGCTGTCTCAAAAACCATGAATTTGAGAAGCCAGATCAGATGAAGCAAAATCGTTCCTAAGGTGTTATTGCATGAGAGAAAAATGGAAGTGTCCAGCTTCGACGACCTCCCTCAAGCACACTGTCTTGCAAAATCCTAAGTCACACGGAAGAAACAGTTTAAAAATAGTATCATGCTGATGCCAGGCTGAGTCCTTTAAAAACTTACTGCTTAGGGCAATTGAGAGGGGAGGAAGATTTCAGTAAAAAGAAGGGAACACAGGCTGTTTGATAAGCAATGAGACAGGCCCTTGCCAAAGAAAATGTGTAGCCAGAAGCGAAAAAAAGAGAAGATAAGGAATATATTTCACTTGAGGCCCTCTGACTGCAACCTCTCTTTGCTATGGCATTATGTGCCTGGGACGTCCAGAGCTCCACCGCTCTCCATGACCAGGTGAACAGAAACTGCACCTGCATGGCCTGTGTTACCCATGGGTGCCCCCAGTATTCCCAAAATTCCCATTGGAAAAACCACCCGAGTAGACTACAGGGAGAACTGCAGCTCTCCCATAGGCACCATGTCTTGTGATCGTCAAGGTCCTCACCCACCCTGTGTGCTCTGGATGACTTATGAAACATTAATGCCAACGTGGACTTTGAAACCAGACTCAAAAACCCAGAACACCTTGTGCAGCTCAGTGAGATTCCCAAAAGTAAGGGAATTTTGTCACCACAAAGCATACAAGTGCGTTAAATAAAAGCCATGTATAAACATAAAAATAAAAACATATGTATGTTAGAGGCAGCAGGTTTCTTGTGATACAAATTTCTATATTACCTTCTTAAAATGATGAGGAATATAAAAGAACTAATCACAGGCTGTAGGTGCAGTGTATTCATGGTGGTAACACAACTGCAAAGACAAATGTGATAGTCTTAAAAAGAGATTGTGAAATATAATAATAGGTTTTCATAACAGGAACAATGTTATAATGTAAATGAAATTAGTATAATCGGACAGTTATATGAACTTGCAAGTGAACTTGAAAGTAGAGAATATTTTAAACATCCGTATATCTTGGGAAGAATGTTTTTTTGGGAGCAACTTTCAGTACTTTTTAACATCATGAATAGCACCGTATAAAATCCTGAGTAAAGAAAATTAGCCAATCATAAGAGGTCTGTTGAAACTAAAGGAGACAAAAAATTCTGGAATTACATCTTGAACCAGAATGCAAGCCTTTGAGAAACAAATAGATGATGCACTTCCTGGACCGATGAAAGAAAGGCCAAAAACAGAAAATTTTTTTAAGTGAGAAAGTTCCCAGAAGTTTTGTTTTCAGTTCACCAGCTGCTCACTATTCACCAAGGTATTTGCTTTTAAATATTTAAGGATTTTTCTCTCTCTTTTGCAAAATTAAAATTCTCTCATTGAAGCATTCAAGCCTTGCACGAACAGCCCTAATTTGTTACACCTGTTTACAGCTGTGTTTTACTAATGACGAGAGATACAGAAAATAACTTCATAATGGGATGTAATTTATTACAAGATCATCTACACATGAAATTCTCTTGAAGGAACAGGATCTCTGTGCGCTATTTTATATAGATTTAAGAGAAAGCAAACTGTGAAGATGAGTTCTTAATATATTTTTTTCTTTTTTTGCTATCCTTGTTTAAGAAAGGCTAAAAAAATAAAATCTGTGGAATGCTGACAATAACGCTGCAGTTGTTGTAAAGGCTATCCCACCTTTTAGTCACAAAACCCAGATGCAATCTGACATAAAAGCTTTGAGTGTTGCCATTGCTCTCGGCTAGGACACTTCTTGGTTAGCCTAAGAATAGTTAAATCATTCCCAATTAAACATCTCCCTAACATATGACAGTTTTCTTTTAGGAGGTCACAAATAATAAGATTTAAAGAAATAACCAGCAAAATATATCAAGGTAGTCTTTCCTTCAGAAAGAGATCTCTCTGATTAGAAGATCTCTATGATTAGAAGAAATAATGAATTATTAAAGAGACTCTGAAAGCGGAAGTGGCGTGGAGTGCACACTGGGGACACAAAAGGCCTTTAATCTCACCTGAAAGCCACAGCTCAGCATTTTGTCAGTGTGAGACTTCTCATCCAAGGATAAAGAGATGTTCTGACGGCACACGTGTGTGTTTTGCTTGTTGGGGGCCGCATCTGCAGCCTCCTCTGGTTTGTTTGCTTGCTCTGGGAAAAAACAGCTGATTAGGAACTCTGCCAACCTAAAGTAGTCTAACTTTCTAGTCTTGAAAAAATATGTTCTTTCAAGGCACTAACAGATGGACACCAACCATTATTAGTTACTTTGGGAAAACGATATTCCAGGCTTAAAAACCATATAAGGAGGAGCATACAGCCCTGTTTCTAGAGCTCTTTCTAACTGAAAAGTACCCTCAGCAAAATGTTCACACATCAGTGCAAGTGAAGAGCAGAATATCACACACAATAAATTGGAACCACAAGCAAAAAGATGTCACTGCTCTTCTTCTCCTACAGTTTCTCCCTCTCAGAATGAGCGCATGCTTTCATTGTCCTCCACGCAGCAAAGGATGGTGTTCCCTGTGAGAAGCCGAGTGAGGGCTGTCACCCTGGGGAATTTTCATTAAAATAATGCAAACACACATTTATCTCAACCAAACACCTCTCATTTGAAAACCGGCGAGGAAATGAGAGATCCCACCATCCTTTAACTCTGCCTAACAAAGCAGAGTACAAAGGCACGGCTTTAATACCACAAACACAGAGCGAGCTTGGGGGCAGATGCTGCAGTGCAAGATAATTTTCCACAGCTTGGTATGAGGGTGTTAAATTGTTACTGAAAAACTGAAAACACCGAAGTGCTGCAGGATGAGAGAACCATATGAGATACAAGACTTTAATTAGTATTTACCGTGGTGGAAATAGCATGGTAAATGCCTTCTAGTCTTCCTCTATCACATCAAACTAGTATTTAAAATGATTTAATTGTCACCTGTCTGCCGTGCAGCAACCGCCTCCCTTTCTTCTTTTGTTCATAAATACCTACAGCCTTTTACAGTGTCACCATACTGCTACAGCCAGGATGTCTGCTCGACTTGTTTTGAAGACATTCAGCAGTAACCAGACTTAGGGTACTTTTGAATGCACAACCACCTGTTAACCCTCAAAAGGGGGGGAAAAAATCCCCTGTTTCCTACGAAACAGAAACCGGTCTGTCAAACCCTAATGATAAATGTTGCTCTGCCTCTCCTTCCCGTGCCAGGGTAACCTGATCCAGCAAGTGCTTTTCCTCTGCCCTTGACTCTTCCTGACAAGGGCAGGAGCTATGAATAGTGAAATGCTGAGGGCAGAGTTTTGCTCCGTGCTGAGGTAAGGAGCCTTTTGCAGGATGCCCTCCTGTTGGATCACTTGCCTTGCAGCGAAATAACCCGACAGAGCAGGACACAGGTTACACAGCTTAACCAAAACAGCAGTGGCAGCTGGGCATTTTCAAACCCCTACAGCAAAGTTCATCAGATCAGACATACGAACTTCGGTGCTGGTTTCTCATAAGCCATACCTGCTCTTTGCTATTCTTCTCCTTTAGAATAATTTTTGTTTACAGGCAAATACTGAGTTCCACAAGTGCAACAAGGTTCATAGCTGTAAAAGAAATCTTTGAGGCATTGCTGCTCTGCCTGGTTCCCTAGGATGCTTTGCCTGATACGACTTTACGATGTCAGTGGTTCCCCTCAGCTAAGCTCTCTCTGTGCATCAATCACAGAAGAAAGGAGATTGTGCCTGACCAGTCCCTCTCAGAAGCTTGTAAAAATCAAGGGTTTCCTTTTCTACGCGTTTCGGTGGGCTGTGGCTCTGCCTCTCAGAGCCTGTGTTTAATGAATGCCTTTAGCATTTACATGTACCAAGAAATGGCTCGCAAGATTATTGCACTTCCAGCATATTAAGTGACAGAAGAAGCAATATCATCCCTAACACTGTTTTCCCTTAGTTCAGTATTCTGACCTAACACAGATTTTTCTGTATCATGGGTGTTTTACAGAGAAATGTACTTTAAATGGAGAACGAAATACTTTGTGGATAGAAAGCCAAATTTGCCGTAAGAAGCATGAACTCTTAATTCCTTGCGCTGAGGCTGTCTGCTGAACAGCTTGATACACAACTACATCTCACCAGGTGCCCATTCCCCTGTCTGTAAAGTGGAAACATTTATATGTTCCCCCTCTGCAGAATGTTCAGAGATAACACTCTAGGAACAGTAGGCTTTGCTTACGTGCAGCAGACTCTGTTATCTACTTCATGTTTTTTATCATGAGCAGAGTTAAATAACAAGCATGTTTACATTAACCATAAAATTTACCCCCAAAGCTTCCCACCTTTTTGTCACTTCTTGATCACTACTTCACAGTGATTTCATTAAGCGGCTGGGGACTGATTCCCCAATGGCAATGGTTGGTGTCTACATTGAAACCTTTGCATTATCTGTGAGCAACACCCTTCAGAAAGCCTCTTCTCTCTATGTTATATAGTGGGCATGGTGGTTGTTCAAAGGCTGGACTTGATGATCTTGGAGGTCTTTTCCTACTTTAAAGATTCTATGATCACATTTGGTGCTGTTGATCCACCTTACGTAGTTAAGGAGCCCCAGAGGAAAGACAGACAAGCCTTCTGCTTATGCTCTGAGGAACTGAATCAAGCTGGAGAGACCAAAAAATGTGAAACGGCCATTAGCAAGGCAGTACCACTCAGGGGCTTTTTGCTGATGGATTTGTATGTCAGTATCTCATTTATATTAACTATATCAGTGAGCTGAGACGACTTCATGGCACAGAACTTCCTGAAACAGTGGCCAAACTTGACTCTTTCTTTTTTTACTTTGTCGTGAGCCTCAGTTAAAGCAAAAGACAAGAAGTCAAGAACTTCAACTGAGTGTTTTCTCCAATCAGTACCTGGCCAAAGACCTCTGCCTTTGTGTACACAAGAGCTGCAAACGCCTGCACCTCGTTGTCCTGATGATTAATGCTTTCTCTCCCTGCCTGCAGTCCCTGAGGTGGTTGGTGTCAGCAGAATAAGCCAGCACTTCACCAAATAAATCACTGTTTTCTTTACAGGGGAGCAGTGGTTTGTACCTGTTCCCTCTCCAGCCAGCTCAGCACAGCGAGCAATTTTCCACACCCTGTTTCAGGTAAGTCCAGTGTGGTGATAACTGGAAGCAATAACTGCACTGTCACCACACCCCAGGGATCACGTTTGCTTCTTCTGGGTCAGGAGCTCAAGTCTCTTTTCATCACAGAATCTGTAAAAGCAAGGGACTAATGGTCACTTGCCACAATCAAAAGTGAGCTACCGGCTGAGTAAATGACACTCAGAAAAATGATGGATTTTAAATTTTAAATTTTTACTCACTTTTCTGTTGCCATTGCTTAGAAATTTGCATATTATTTAAATGAATATCTTTGCAGTTCATACATCAAAAAAAACCACTCCTAAGCCAGAGCTTTTGACAAATGGTAACTGCATTTTAACTGAAGCATTCAATGTCATTCAATGGAACCTTGTAAACATTTTTTATTTTCCCACACAAGTGACAAAAATTATTTTGGCTGGCTGGCTTTCAGTGCTTAGCTTTTTTAATTTTCTTCCTTCCCCACTTCTATTTTCCACACTGCAAAAAGGGAGAAGTTTAAGGGAAAGGAGGAAGAAATGTACAGATGTGAAATCTTTGGCAGGTCATTCTTGGCAAAAGCATGTAATAAATTATTCCTTTGTTGCACACGGTTTTAAAAAAAAAATGTTAGAAAAAATTATGAGAACTCAAACTAGATAAAGCTCTGAGACCATGAACAAAAGAACTTAAAAAAGGGAGAAAAGTCAAACTGCAGTAGATGGAACAAACCCCATGTTGTGACCGAGCATCCTCCTCCCGGGTTCTGCAGGCCAGGTGCTTTCCTCCAGCCCTGCTCACTGTTCCCCAGCTTTCTGTGGCTCCTTGAGCCACAGCAAATTCCACATTGCCACCTCCATGGATCCCTGGGGAAACATCTCCCCTCCAAAGTGCCACCTGTGACCTGCTCCTCTCCTGGTGGCTCCTCTTCCCGAGGGCTTCTCTGAGCTCCAGGGGATCTCCCTTCTCTCTCCAGAGACTCAGGCCACGTGGATCAAGTTGTTTCTCAAATATTACGGCAAGGAAGAACGATGCTTTGGGAAGGCAGAACAGAAGGTAAAGTCTGGGATGTGTCAGAGAAGGGGAAGGGACAAAAGAATGTGATAGGAGGGAGCAGAAACGTGCATGTGAGAGGCTCAGTTCATCTTTTTATTTGGCTTATCTCCTTTGCCACTTTTTTTTTACCTGGTACTTCAGTGAAAAGGCTTTTTTAAGTGATGTAGATGTCTTGCTTGCTGTTTTGACACGTGACAATTTATAACTGCTTTCTATTCCTTGTAGGTATACTGCTCCTCCATATTTCATTTATATCAGTAGTTATGGAGGATAAAGGAAATCGGATAGTGTTGAGATGTATTTTAAGCAGAATGAAGGATTTATTTTCAATGAAAAGCCATTTCTGTGTTTTAAAGAGCAAAAATCTGTCTCATGACTTGGAAATTCTGTGACAAGTTTAGGCAGGTTTTTTCAAGATTTTCAACTCATATATGCCCCAGCCTAAACCCATCAGAGCTGATGGGAGCCTTTGCACTGACATTAAAGTGCTCTGAGTCAGGGCCTTGGGCCTCAGATTACATCTCATTTGTACCAACACCGTGCAGTGCTTAATTAAACGGAGACACTCCAATATGCAGTGAGCCACCCACAAGATCCCAGCACAGCAATGAGGGTCTTAATACCAAAAAGGAACAATGATTTCAGCTCCAGCTTTCTCCAATGAGCTCTTTTAGAGTTATCCCAAATCTGGGAAGTATTTCGTTCCTCAAAGTGCTAAGTGTTGTTTCAGTCTAGTGCTCAGACACGCTACAGCTATGCAGTTCTTGAGGTTTCTTGTTTGTATCCAGCATTTGTTTTTATATTAAAAAGGGTTTAGAGAAGTAGAAGAAATGCTTCTTTCAGTCTCTGTTATCTGATATGTGTTATACCAGTTTGCTGTATAATGACATCAAGGCTAATCTGAAAGAAAACAGTCTCACCACAGTAAGTGACACTGATTTCAGTGACTGAATTTAAATATGCCATGTATGTTTCTGCAAGACCTTGCCTTTCTTAAGAATTCAGGCATTCCCCAAAATGGCATTCTAGAAACTCGCGGTCAGTAAAGAGGCCCTGGACCAGTCAGTGAGTAGGAACACGTAAATTCAAATTTTTGTTTCTCAAGAGGCCTCCATCCACCAGAGAGCAGAGATTCATCTGGAGAATCCTAAGCTGACAGAGAAACTTCCAGGGTGGTTTCTTAAAAAGCTTCTATGCTGTTCATTGTCACTACAGAATATCCAGCCCTACATATTCAAAACACAATATATCCTCTTCCTGCTGGCTTCTTTTCCTTATCTCCACTTGCCTTACTTTTTTTAATTCCAACAAATCCCATTGTTTCTACTGGAAAATGTTCCTGGTAGTATAAATCATGGTCACTGCTTATATAAGCTTGCTCTCCTATTTGCATATTCATAACAAGGCTGAGAACTAAGGAGCCATTAAAGCCAAAGCTAAATGAAAATATTTCAAATTTATAGGCAAAATATTTTTCAGATCCCTAATAGTATGCAGTCCTTCTTAGCAAGCAGTGTTGGTAAATTAGAAATTTGCATTAACAGCCTTGCTAATAACTTAATTTCCTACCCTCTACCCAGGAGCTCTGAATCCATAGAGGGAGTTAATTACCTCTTGACTGCAGAGAGTAGTTTTGAAAAGGAACTTTGGTCTAGTCAACATTTTACTGGTTTTGTTTGCCAGTAATTATCAGTGACAGAGCTTAAGGAGCAAGCACAGGTTACTGCTAAGATTCCCACAGGAAACAACAAGAAAAAGCATCTGGGTTTTTTTGATTTAAGTTCAGTCTGTCAAGGAGAAATGTAAGCTGGAAACCACAAAATGATATGCAATTAAAAAAAACCAAAAGCAAAACAAAAAACAAGAGACAGTTTACAACTGTGAAACATGAGTGGGTCAAATAGTACTTAAAGTACAGTTATATTCCGAGAGGTGACTTTGAGAAAAGTCATGATCTGACTGAAGAATTCTGCCATTCAAACTCATTTGAATCCTGTCCTGTTTTAGACCAAAATTATGAGTAATTTTTTCATCACTTTAAGTATCTTTCTTTTTCTACCATATAATTCAAGAAATTTAGTAAGTGTTTTAAAATGAATGCATTTATATTGATAAAAATTGATGAGTGTACCTAGATAAGTAGTGTCAGCTGAAGACCTAATATTTTCCTGCTGTTTTATCTACCCTTGCATACATAAGTATTTATAAACACATATATATATATGATACAGTTTATAAATTGTGATAACTGAAGTGGTACAAAGGCCCACATATAAATTGTGCATCCATGAGAGCAATTTATAGCTTTTATCATACTTTCAGCAGAAATCTGAGCCTCATTCTTAGTTACAAACAGGTCTTTCTGCGTAACTGAAGCCAGCTGAGAGCACAGGCACTGCCAGCAGTGTGGGCAAGGACCTGCAGATTTCAGGGGGCGTGAGCCAGGAGAGAGATCCAGCTCACACTTGTCCTCCAGCAGAGGAGCCAAGACACACACGTGTTAGAACTGAGAACACAGGACCCACGTTAAACTGAGGAGGGTCACCCACACTTCTGAGGACAGTCTCAGATTCATACAATTTTTATAAGTTTAATTAATCAATTTTATTTATTTATTTATTTATATCTGACAAATATTGTCCAATTAGAAGAGCAGTTGGATAGGTAATTTCTGCCCCACTGGAATCTTTTAGCCCTACATTTTATTATGCCTATGATGTATGGTGAAAAACGAAGTGTCCTTGCCAGGCTAAAAAGCAAAACTGAACAGAATTCCAGGCAGGTAGCATAGTATGTGAGAAAGTGCAACTGCTGTGCTAAAGAGACAAAGAGTTAGAAGCTGTACGGCTATATATTAAAATCTGTAAAGCTACAGATACATATAAAAAGGTGTGCCGGTTTGGCCAAAATCTAGTAATATAGCCCCTGAGAGAAAACCAGGTTGCAACCACCCTTCCCCCCACAGGGTTTGGGAAAAAGGAAATTTTTCCTCGAAGGAAAGTGAAAGAGATAAAAACTATTTATTTTAACAAACACACAGGA
>VZTD01004124.1:1258038-1350292 GCA_013397725.1 Rhagologus leucostigma | reverse complement strand
TTTTCTCAAGCTCAGTTTAAAGGCACAGAAAAGGCACAATATTACTTTTTGGGCATAGAGCATGATAGGGGATACACATGATAGAGTCACCCCAAGACAAAAGGGAAAACATCTTGAGGCGTGTGTCATCCCAGTCCCCTGGTGCCTTTGTGATGCCCTGGGCTGCCTAGGATATCATAACAGCAGGAACTCTCCTGGGGTGGCAGCTGGTGCCCAGGCAGGTGGTCTGAGGGCATTCCAAGAACTTCAGAGGGTTAAACTTTCTGTATCTGGGTAATTTCAATATTAGATTGAATTAAAAAAGCCCAATCTCCTGTTCTTTTAACATCATCTTTGAAACAGGCTCTCCACCCTAAGCTTCAAACTGCTTTGGATGGGTTCAATTGGCATCCCTGAACCTGTCCAGGCAGGTGTGTTCAATATAACCCGAATTTAGAAATCCATTTGTAACAGATCATTTAAAAAAAAAAAAAGCTGATACTGCTGAATGTATTAAACACAATTATAAAGCTCTCACTAACACAAAGTACATTTATTGTAATTTTTTTGTCTAGCTTAAACCATACATGTGCAGGTCTCTCCATCTCCTTTTTAACCAAAAACCCGACACAGATGTGTTGGCTTAAGCTTAATTTGGATATAACAGATTCATCTGAGGAGTAGCTAAGGCAACCAACTAATTGCACATGCCAAGAAACTGAATTAAATTTTACTTCCCAGAGAGTGTCAAGTGTTTTAGTATCTTGAACTATCACATAGCTACAAAAATGCTTTGTAAATAGTACACATCTCTCATTGTAGCCATTTAGTGCATTTGTAAGGTGGCATTGTTATTTTTAATGACAATGACATAACAATTGCGATCTGCTCCACTGCAATTTCTATTTTCTATCTAAAGTGTTGTAAAGGCTGTTTAAAGCCAGGAAAGGAATGTGTCTAAGCATGATTTCTCGAAATTCAAATAAATGAAGAGACATTCAGCCAAGACAGTTGAACCCTACTGTACATAAACTGTTGTATTTTCATGGAGGGCAATTTAAATCTGTCATATGTATGGTGTGAAATCCTCCAGTAAGATATCCGCAGGACTCACGTTGTGTCCAGAGTCTGGGAAGAACAATTAGCATTAGGCAATTAGCACTTAGAAGGTTTGACTCATCACACAGGGCCTTTGGGCAGCTGTTCCCAAAGCCACAACCCTGAGGCGAAGCACTTCCAAACCAAACAGAGGTGATGCTACCTCTGAGGCCTGCAGAGTCCCCTTCTCCAGTCACAGTGGGGGTGGCACAGGTGTACTTTGGTGCCATTACAGCCCTCCTATGAAAGTTCCTTTAAGGGGACAATGTGGGGAGGTTTCCCTGGCCATGTAGCCTGAGGGAAGGGAAGGTTACCCACAGAGGATTGCCAGAGTGCTTCAGGCTTTCCAGTTTTGAACTGGCCAGCCACAGCCATCCTGTTCTTCCTTCCCTCATCCTCGTTTTGTTCTATCTCCTCTTCCTCACGTCCTCTTCTTTACATCTCTCTGACACGCCCATGTTTCATCCTTACACATTAGCCTTTTTAGAAAAAAAAAAAAAAGTCACTTCATTGTTTAAAGCAGTTTAGAACTGTGGTTTCTTGAGAGCTCTCTTACCTCCTATCCAGACACATCTGTGGGACTGGGGTGATTTGTGCCTCCACTGTGCAGACATGGCCATGGGTCATACTGGGATACAGGTGCAATGCAAGTGCTGGCCCTGGGGACTGTAAATCAAGGGTGATACACTTGATCCACGCACTTCAGAGAGATATTCCAGCTTGTTCGACTTGCGGTCCCATCTCAGAGTAAGTTTATACCACCAAACAGTGAGGTGCTGCCAAATAAATCACTTGTTGCACACCCAGCTCTCCCAGTTTGCTTCTTCCCACTTTCCACATAAAGGGAGGGATCACAGCTGGATTTCCGAATCTCCAAATGGAAGGCCACCTCGCAGGTGGCATCTTCTATAACGGGATTAACTGTGAGTGGGCTGAAGCCTCCCATTTATCTGTCAGCATAGCCAAGCACAGCTACACAAACTGCTGTACTGGTTCATCTCATTTATAGGTACTTTTCCTTGTTTCTTCTGTAGACAATGCCTCCTACCGTTCTTCCTGTTTATATGTAGATTTAACTGTTTGGTAGCCCAGATAAGTGAAAAAGTCAGAACGCAAAAAGGGAAGTTGGTGTAATCATGAGTCTATTGAGTCTTTTTCAATCTAAGCACCACACAATCCGTTCTCTGTTCTTACACCCATCCACACAGATCCATTATATCTGCTGGCAAATGTCCTGAGCACTCAGGTTGTGTAAGCTCCTCCACAAATTTCTGTGCTCGTCTCTGCAGCATTCGCAGCTTCTCCTGTGATCCTGTGTATTCGGAGTGTCAGATTGTGACCATTCTGGCTCAAAAGTTCATCCAGGTATGTCAATGGTAGCCACGAAGTCAAATTCTTCAGTGTTGGAGGAATGAATGCTGCATAGACAGCTGGCATCCTTTCAAAAGAAGCACTCTGGAGAATCTGATGTTCTTAGTGGTGAATCCTTTTGCCTACTCTGCCTAGTTGGTTAGATGCTTCGTACCCAAATTCTTCCCAGTGACCAAATTTGTCAGTTCGGGACTGGTCTGGATGAAGCTACCCTGTGACAAATTAGGCTGGGGACTTAAAATACTGCTGGAATTGCAGTGGCTTAGTGTGGCAGGAACAGGCTGTGGTAGCAGGGAGGGAATGTGTTTCCCTGTCCAGCCGAGTGACAGAACTGATCCGTGCCCCTCCTGAACCACACCTGCCTTCTTGCCTGTTCAGAAACACACAGACAGTAGTCACATATCTCTGTAATCCTCATTGTGCTGGAATATTCCTTTCCCCTTCCTCTTCCCTTTCTGTTTTTTCCTTTTTTTTTCCTTTCTCTTCCTCTTTTTTCTTCTTCTTTCCTTTCATCATCTTCACACTGTGCTCGTGACTGTGTGAATAGGCTGTGTGCAGGCTATTTTGTGTACATACTGCATTGTTCCATACAATGACAACAGTGTAATTACAATGTTCAACAGAAAACATTGGCCGAGCAGACAAGGCTGTAATAACAGCCTGAGAGCTGTGAGTTTACCCACTCCCTCTGCTCCACCACCATATCTGGGTCTATTCCCAAGAGAAAAAATGTCTTATCAGTCATGTTCACCCTTTCCCAAAGGCAATCAGCATCTCCTGTGATCCATATCAGACATTTAACTCAACTCAGGAACCTAACAACATAAACAAAAATAACTTCAGCACTATTCAAACAGTAACGAAACAAATTTGCTCATAAGCATTATGTTCTCAAAAGCCCCACCTGAGCTATATTGACCTTTAGATGCTTGTGCAGGTGTTGCACTGTATACTTTTATATCTCTCTTGCCCCATTTTTAATTAGGACCACATATACGTTACTGTCTCTGAAGGGCTTAAAGGTTCCAGCCCCTCTGATGCTCTCAAGGAGTTAACAGATCTCGTTAAAAGTTGCTGCAGTGCTCTATTACCTTATCTAACAGAGGACTTTATGGCTATATTTAGTTTAATTGAAGAATGTCCTATTAAAGGGCTAATGACACTTTTCATTATAAATATACCAGTTCACACTCAGAAAAAAATTTACAAAAAAAAAAAACAGGAAGAAAGTTGATTGTAACCAAAAATTACTTCTGGCAATTAAAATCCTGTAGCATTTTGTTGATCTGTTGCTTGTATCTAGTCTACTTGCTGATATGATCCATCACTCGATCTTTTTCATTTGGTCATTTTGAAACTAATGGTCAAAACCATGCTCACTTCCACTGGGTAAGTATTATTTCCTTCAGTAATCCCACCAAAATGACATTAATTCTCCGTGGAGGCAACGAGTTTACAGTATATTTAAAAATCTGACTTCTAGATAAAAAGGCTTTACATTGCCCTGAAACTGTGAGAAGACATGTTCTCTTCAGGGGAAAAAATACAGCAGAAATCAGGCACACAGTTTTTACTGGTAGGAAGTAACTTTGCGATGTCTTTACCAGATTTCAAAATGGGTTGTTTGACGGCATCATGGAGAAATTCGGGATGTTTGTGGCCAGCCTCCTGCTCAGGGTCAGCTCTGAGATCTCAGGGCATATTTTGACAGCATAAAGGATCAGGGAAAGATTAATCTAACCCTTGAGTTAATGTGGGGCTGAGTTAATGTGGTGCCTCGCCTAGGTTCATTAGCCCTGAAAAGGAGTATTTTGTTATTGTGGCTCTACTGCTACTGACTCAGAGCTGGGTTAGGCATCTCAGCCTCTCTCCTCCTCATTTTCTGATTCCAGGAGCTGGGAAGAGGAACTCCAGGGAGGTGCTGGTGGAGACACTGCTCAGCACACCTGACCCTGCAATGTCTCCTCCTGGTAACTAACCTCACACACCTGGGTAAAATGCATTACTGCACCTTGGCTGGGAAAAGCTGGGACTAGCTGGTCTTCATAGGTTCAGACACTTTTCATAGCTCCTATGGATGGACATCTGCACGTCTCCTGGGCCTTCTGGATACTCTGAACTTGTTGCTTTTATCTTTTTTATTTGTTTTCCCCTAGATAAGGGCCGATTCTCCAGCATTTTGTACGCCTTGTGAGCAACACATATTGCATCCTTCTGTAATAGCCACGTTTCGGTTCGCAAACCTCATCGATCTTGGGGGAGCTGCGTTAGCTGTGTTAGCAGAGTTTGTGCTGCAGGACCAGCCACAAGGTGCTCCTGTTGTCACCTCGTTTAAGCACCTCATGAATACAGTTCCTGCCCCAGCAGGTGCCCTGCTATTCTCGTTTCACATACGGAAGCAGCTCCTTCCCCCCGCCACTCTTGCTTAGCGGGGAATGGATGAGAGCACAATGAAAGCTGTTTGGACACTTGGTGATTTCAGAGCCTGCTGGCTTGAGGCTCACGCTGTGAAAATGTCACAGGTCTTAATCCTTCAGTCTCTGGCATCCAGAGTGCCACAGCACAGGAAAGGAAGCACTGCTGCTTGAAGCCTGGCATGGGAGGGCCACGAGTTGCCACTGGTGGTCTCACTGCCTCCCTGTCCCTCCCTGGGCTGCCTTACCCAGCTCAACATGTCCCTCCTCCTTAATGCCACTGCCCAGGTACCAACTACATTTTATTTCATTGTCTAAACAATTAACACATCCAGTCCAGCATACAGAAGTCTGTTCACTCGTGTTTGTACTCAGTTGTGTCCAGCTTTAAAGCCTGTGCCTTCCACCTCTAAATTCTGGGCCCAAAAGCTTGTCTAGTTTGTGTACCTCTTGTTGGCACTGGCGTTTCCATACGGTGGAATCCATTTAACATTGCCTGAAAACAAAATTCTCACAGAATCACAGAATCACTGGGTTGGAAAAGACCTCCCAGGTCATCGAGTCCAACTTGTGACCAATTCCCACCTCGTCACCGAGCCCAGAGCACTGAGTGCCACGTCCAGTCATTCCTTGGCACCTGCATGGATGGGGACTCCAACACCTCCCTGGGCAGCCTCTTCCAATGCCTGACCACCCTTTCCATGAAGAAATTCTTCTTCATGTCCAACCTGAACCCCCTCTGGAACAGCTTGAGGCCATTTCCTCTCATGCTGTCACTGATTGCCTGGGAGAAATCCTCGAGTACAATTCCTGATCTCAGCAGGACCATGAGCTTTGCTGCTTCTTATCAAGCCCCTGGCCCACTTAGGTATCTCATCTTTGGCACTGCTGCTGTCTGATGCTTCCAAGGAACACCAAGACATTCCCTTCCTCCCTGTCCCTGCAGCAATCATGTCTGTGCCCTGAGACAGAAGGCCCTCACACCATAAGGAAAAAACCTAAATCGCTCTCAAAGTAGTGTTAGAGTTATTTATATATTTACCGAAAATATACAAAAAAATTTCTCTGCCATCATTTAACTAAAACAACTGTTCTGCCTTTCCTGAAAAGGGTTTTTGGAAGCCAAAGAGCCTCGTTTCCATTTTCAGTATGGCATTGCTGGGTCGTGTTTTCACCTCCCCACTGAGGGTGGAGGTCACCACAGACTCTCACAGGAAACCTATCTGGCAGCAGGGACATGTGCAGCTTTCACAAACTCCTGACTGTAAACCTGAGCTTGTTCTCACTCCAGGACTCAAGGTCTTCTCTTTAGAACCTCGAAGAGCAAGTGTGAGCGATGTGACAATAGAATTATTGGGCATGGTCATGGGGCTCTGATTGTCAGCATGTTCCCAGATTTGCATGGAGTTTTAATGCACTTCAGAAGCTGGAGATAAGCCTAGAACTTGTGGGAAAATAGTAATTTTTCTTTGTGAATCTGTGGTTGTCAGTAAAACATGTTGTTTCAGTGTCAAACTAAATTTCTCAAGATTTAGCTCACACAAAGGTGTACATCATCTTCTTGCTGAAGGCTTCCTGGACCCCAGAAGGAGGGAAGAGAGCTGGGATTGAGTGACATCTCTGTGGAAGCTATTTGGATCAGCTGCCTTTAAAAATCTTGATGTGATAATAACCCTGATAGTCAGAATGCTCATCCAACTACACAGATATGACTGCGAGCCCTACATTCAGGCATAAATAACTCTCTATTCCTGGAGTTTTCTTCTGCATGTTGTCAGCTAGGAAATCAAATTATCCACTTATTTGTTTTGTGATACTGAAGCAAGGCAAGACATGGGATGGTGAAGATGAGAATACAGACATTAATTTTCCAAATTCGCTCTTCCTGAAGGATAACGGACTTTAGCTGAAAACTCACCAAGAACTGAATTATTCCAACAGAATACAGGAAATTTTCTGTCTCTTTGCGGCGACCAAGTCCTCGCTGTGCTTCACAGGTGTTGGCTGTGAAGTTGTTATCCCCCAGAAAGTACCACAGGATAAGACTTCTGGCAATTAAAGCCCAATTCCCTGTCTCACCATGTTTGTGCTGGCAAGGCAGGGAGTGTTGTGTGTGAGTGGGTGGCAGGAAATGTGAAGGATGAGCTGTCAAGGAGTTCGGTGTGAGCAGGCTGCCTTCGTGTCCCTGAATTTTGTCTGTCCACACAGCAGTTTTATTTGAAGCCGCAGCATTATGCCAACCTTTGGCAACCGGCAGTGACCCCTCAAGGGAACAGGAACAAGGTGGGTGTAATCAGAGCAGTTTATATTTTCTATTTCCAGCTTACCCCATGCAGTGGAAGATTGTACTGTCGTGTATATGGTTCTTCTGGGGAATTATTTGCATCTTTTGGGGAATCTGTGTGGGTGCAGCCATTCTCTGCACCTTCTAAGGTATAGGGGAGGAAGACAGTCTGCTTTTAATTGTCCATGTGAAAACCTGTCCTCTGGAGAGGATCTTGGAACGCACACAAATAATAAGTCTTGACACACAGCAGGCTTTTCACGTAGCTATCAGCAGCACAACCTCTCTGTCTACATTTCAAATAACAAATGCAAACTAGTAGATTAAACAATGATAAAGCAAAGGTGGATAATTTTAAAGTCATATGAATTGCTCTATAAATGTCTGTTATCCTCAGCGAGGCTTATGTGTCACTGCAAAATGCCACACAGTGTAGCAGTGTTTGTTTCGTTCTGCAAAGGCCAATTCTCAAGGCAAGACAAATGACAGGTGAGGAGATCCTGGTCGCCAAATATTTGCCCAAAGTAAAATCAATCTTTTTTCCTTCCCTCACTTTTTCCTCCCCCCTTTTTCTGCAATAATTCCCTTCAAAGCTAAGCAGAAGCTCGAAGTAATGTCCCTTAATTCTTGTGCCCCTGTTCAGGCAGCGTAGTGCCTGCTGCAATAGGTCAGGCCCTGAGCTGTTCTAGGAGCCCTTGTTGCTTTCTGTGGCCAATAACACAGTCCATAACAACTCCCTGAACACTGCTTTTGAACCATTATCAAAAGGAGAGTCATGGGAATCATCCTGTCCCTGATCTCCCCTCAGGGGGTGAGTTTCTTCCTTGGAAGAAGCAGGTTTCATCCCTTCAGCATCTCCATCTGCTCTCTCATGTAATGCAGGATCCAACTCCAGATGCCTCCAGGCCAAGCAGAATGCTGGAGACTGCCTTTCACTGGCTCCGTGGCAAAGGGATAGATGATTCCAGAAGTCTTTTCCCCCCGTCATTTTAGTGCTGCCCAATTCTCTAACCACTTTACAGAAAGCAAAACACAAATTTGGTTCGGACTGATTTGGTTCCGACTGAGCTCTGCTGCATGTGCAGTGGCAGCCTGAGAGGTGGCTGGCTCTGGGGAGACTGAGGTCACTGGCTGGGAACACGCCCAGCAGTGTCACCAGGTCACTGGGGTCCGAGCTGGAGCAGTGGCCAAGAGCCAAGGCCTTCACAAACCAAAGTGACTGGATTTGATAAGCCCGAAGGTAAATATGTGAGATTTTGCCCTTTTATTGAGCCGAGCTCTCAGAATTAAAGCGACCGCTGCAGTTACTAGAAAGTGGGGGAAAAAACAGCAAACAGAAACCCCTGTAGCTTTGTCCAGTTCCTGTGTTTCCTGGAAAGTCTGCTTAGCTTCCCTCCTTGTGAAAGGCATCCAGTTCTACCACACAGCTTTACCTTGGAAACATTTTATTTCTGCCTTTCTAAATTTCTTTTGAAAAGAAGGATGAGGGCAGAGATGTGCTTGCCAAATGCAGATTAATTCAAGATAGTAGCAGTACATCCAACCCATTTATAGTGAAATGGCTTAATATTAATCCCATCATTAGTAGTGTAATTCGCTAAAAATGTGTGAGAGAGGAGACAGTTAACTAGAGCAAGCGTCCAGGGTTTAGAAGTGAATCTTGTAAGCAGCAGTAGCCTTTCAAAGCTTTTGAAATTTAATTAGAAGGATGCTGATAATCTCAAATCACCTGTAGAACTCATGTCTCTCTGTATGAATTGAACATGGGTAGCAAATCCACCTGAGGGGAAATCACCTCTCTTGTCACCTCTTTGGAAGTATCTGATCTACCCAGGTTGGATTATTAGTTAACCCTCAGCAAGATGCCTCTTCTACAAATAGGTCGGGAAAAAAAAAAAAAAAAAAAAAAAAAAAAAAAAAAAAAAATTAAAAAAAAAAGGAACAGAGCATCCTCTCTGGTTCCTATATTTGGGAAGCTGTAAAGACTCAACTGGAAGGAATGTTCCATATGCAGGTCTGGATGTTATCTCTTATTATCCCATCCAAATACACAATATTTTGGAAAAAAAGAATAATTGAAGTTTCACAGAATATGTACTGAAAAACATTTTCCATTTTGTAGCTCGTATGAGAGGACATGTATCCCATACAGTAAAGGGAATTCAGCTCAGTATCAGAAGCTTCTAACCTTAATAAGGGAGTTAAGACCTTGCTAGCACAAAATCAAGGTACACTTTTGTTGCTTTGTTGCATTCAGAATCCATAATGCCTTTTTTTCAGGATTTTGACACTGGGTGGCTTGGATTCTTGGTTTGCCTCTTTGAAATAATTTTTATACTTCCCATGTCATGATTCACAGAGAAGCTTCCCTCTCTCCCAAACCTCTGCCACACACTTCTGTGCTTCTCCTCCATTCCTGCCTGAGAAGAACCGTCTCTGAGCTGGAGGCAGAGTTCAGTGTGTGTGTGGTGGGGTGTGAAGGGACTTGGGCAGCAGCAATCCAGAATAAACTCTCCCTATGGTAGGCAGGGCACACATAGTTCAGTGGGGGGAAGGAGTATCTGAGCATAGCAGAAAAAGTGGTGTTGATTGATTTGCCTACCTGCAGATGCTGAAATCCTGCTGAGTTTTGGGGTCTTTTACGAGCTATTTAATTGCTTTAGCAGTACTCTGTTCCCTATTAAAATAATCTTTCTCAAGATCCTGGGTGATTGCCCTTCTCTGTTTTAATTCAGTGATTATTTATTACTGCAGTGAAACAGGAGGCTTGACTTTGTTTGACTTGGTGTATAGCTCACTGCAAGGCCCTGTCCCTACCCCAGCAAGCCTGCAAAAGCAATCTTCTTTCTTTGGCACTAACGTCACTTCACCCCAGCCCTGACAGGATAAGAAAAGTGAGGTATTGTTTTATGACTTGCAATGGTTAAATCACCACAGCTTTGCAAACTTCTATTTGAGTCTGTGTTCACGAACTTTTTAATCCATCCAAGAAGGAAAATCAGCTTAAAGAAATGAAGCTCTCAGCACAGGTAAAAAAGGGCTATGAATTATCCTGGTGCCCAGCTGATTTATGTGCAGTAACGTAAATTTCAGTGCCAGATTTGCTTTGGGTTATGTGACCACAGGCTTAGAGCTGTTTTAGCAGTTCCGTGCTGGTGAAACAATTACAGGTCTCCACGGCTGTAAGAGCAACATGTGCTTTGTGTGGTTTTTATGAGCTCTGATTGTCTTTACACCGATGAATCCCACAGAACTCTCTTTCACCTAAAAGTTACCAGATAAGCCATGTTTCTGCCTGACACACGCTGTGACTGGGGGTCATTGACCAGTTCTGAACAGCAAAGCAAACTTTACCCCCAGTTTTATTCTCTCACCAGTTTTTACTGTTGCCATCCCAGCAGTAAATCCTGAGACTGTCCAGAAACACTTTTGAAAGGGTCCCAAACACTTTTCTCCTTGTTTAGCATCTCCATCTCAACTTCTGCATATCTCCTCTGGAAACTCTGTTCACTTTCTTGGAAGCCTCTCTGCAAGCTACTTTATTAATAATGCATAATTTAATTTTTCTATTACTGACTTAAAGAAATAAAATTTTAAACACTGCATTAATGTGTGATGTATGAGAGGAAAGGTGCTTAGTGGAAATTCATTAAGACTCGTCATTAATTTTCCACTCTTCCCTACTGCCTCCATTTTGTATCTGTGGTCAGAAGTAATACTGACCAAACTTTCTTTTACTGGATTTTGTCATCCCTGGTGGTGATGACCACTGTCAGCAGTGGCAGCAGCTGTATGAGATGAGCAGAGGAAACCTTTTCGTCCTGAGGTCCATGTTGGGGCATAACGTGGAGCTGAGACCTACCCCAACCCTGACTCATCTTGCTCTTTCTAGGACACCCCTTGCAGGGATGTGCAGCCTCACCAAGCTGCCTGAGCACTTCATGCTTTTCTCTTTGTGCTGTTAAATGAATCGGGATTCAATTGCAGCTACCACAGCTGCAGCACCACGCAGGCACGGCACTTGGAAATGGTTTGTACACCACAGTTTGAGAGCCCCTGACACAGAGCAAGACGCAGTCAGAGGTGAAAGCTGCTTCAGAGACTCTATTGATTCCCGTGTTTGTTTTGCAGGAATTGGGCCTGGTAGCTATTGAAAGCAATAGAAAAGATTCTCTTCTGCAGGCAGTACAGCAGGGTTTTCTGAGTGAGGAGTCGGCCAAATTGATAGCTGTGCAATCCAAACTCTCTGTTTCATGGAGGAGTAACATTATGCACAAGTAGAGGCAGTAGCAGCTCTTCCTTCTCCTGCCAATACACTGCATTTCACACCCAAAGGGCATCATTTGCTGGGAGAGTAAATATTTTGCACGTATCCTAAATGCAGTCCTGAGTATATTTACTGTTTGAGAAGCCTAGAAAAAGCGTTTGCTCTTTCCCTTAGTGATCCTTTGTTAGGTTTCGTGGTGGTGCATCCCCCTCCTCCTTGGTCTGCACTATGATCTCAGAGTGACTAAAACACTCATTCACAACAGATTTTAAATGGCATGTGCCTGGGTTTCTTTCCTGTAATTCCATGTGGTGTTGTATAGTCCCTGAAAAACATCGTTTTTCTCCCTTCCACCAAATACATTTAAAGAAAAGTTTTTCAGCTCCCTATTCCATCACTGCTTGAGAAGAGGTCTTCAGTCTTCCATCTTAGCAAAAACTCAAACTTAATTACATGCCTCCTACTCTGACCAGCAGAGGTGAAGAGAACTCTTTACAGTATCTGGGGTATTTTTATTGAAATCAACAGCCTGAGAGAAAATCTCAGTTGGATCTTGAGTGTCCATTGGGCTACGAGGGACTGGGGAGTATCTCATGGGTGTGTTGCTCTCCTACTGAATTCAAGCAAGTTCCCAGCTTATATTTAATGTAGAAGTTGAAGAAATTAATAAATTCAAAGCAAGACAGAGAAGAATGTACAACATTTCCAGTGAAACTGAGCTTGCCCTGATCTCGTTCCCAAGCTGTAACGCAGCTTCATGCTCATAAAATCCAGCCCAGTTTTGCTGAAAGTTTTATGAACTTCATTCAGCCTGGGAATTAACTCAATTTTCAGCCAGATAACATACCTCGATAGACAGTGTGTGAGTGGGAGGATGGATATGTGGCAATGACATTGGTTTTCATATCTGTTTGAAGTAATATTTTAGAAAACAAGAACATTAATAACAGCTGAAAAACTAACTTCAGAATCAATTTTGTTCAGCATAGCTTGGGTCTAATATCTGCAGCCCAAAGCTGGTGGGAGTTTGTGCCTTTGATGCCACAGCCTGGAAACTGAAAGTGGATATTCTGAGTGCATCCACAGAGGGATCTGCTTCTTGGCACTCAACTCTTCCTCAATAGCTGAAAATTCCACAAGAGAGATTGCACATTTTTGGCCAATTTATTTCTGATAGAGGATAAAATCTCACTGTAAAAGACAACGAGAAAAGCCCCAATTATGTTTACCAAGAAAATAACCAGTACAGAAGTAAGGAAATGAAAGCTGTGGGAATTCTCTCAGCCTGGTGCTGGTAGTGGAAAGCTCCAGACAGGCAGGGTGTTTCCAGCTTATACCTTACCTCTCATAGCTGCTCTGTCAGATTGCTCTTTCCTGATGTTAATAATCAGATCAACTGTAATTTAGGGCTGCATATTTTCTCCTTTCTCCCTCTCTCTCTTTGCCTATACATGACGATAAAGAGAGCAGTGGTGCTGCTGTACTCGCCAAACCCCAAAGTAAAAGGACTTCTGGTCCCCTGGTGCGTTCCTGGGGACCTGGGCAGCGCTGCTTCGTGCTGTTTGCCAGCAGTGTCCGTGGCCTGGGAGCCATGGAACCCCTGGATAGATGGCATGGAAACGACGTGTCTGGAGTGCCATGACAGCTGACATACGTGGGCAGAGCTCAGCCTGTGAAACAGCCTGTGCTTATGCATATTCAGCTCCTGATCAAATGTAAACTCATTATGTAAATGCACAGTCTTCGCAGAGCATTTTCATTTGCTGGGTGTTTTCTTTGGTAGATCATAAATCACTGCCATGTTAAAAATCAGTCCGTGTATAAACGATGTCAAATCCTTCATGGAATGAAATAATTTCCAAAATTATATTCATTGTCATTAGGGCAATTTTTCCACCAAGAAATCATTTTTTTAATGACATGACTTAACAGACAAAAGAAGCAGTTGCAATAATAAGGCGTCATTCCTGTGCAAGAGCTGATTGGAAAGCTGGAAGACAAGAGCTCTGTAACATTTTAAATGACTGAATTTTGAATTGCAGAAGAGACTGTATCTATCTCGTATTATTTACAAAACAAGCTGGTTGGTTTTTTTCAGGTGTATTATCAAATTCTTTCCACAGTTCATCCGTAAAGTGTATTGGAACTGTTGCATCCCGATTGAAAGGGAACTGTAGCTTCTTTTAATTATTGCAGGAAGAAAGGTTGTCCTTCAGAGATTTTTTTTTCTAAAACTACAAAAATGTAAATTTACTTCCAAGTTTCCCTTCACTGCAATTTCCTGCAAAATGTTGGCTTTCAGCGTTCTTAAGAAACCATATTACAAAGCACACAGGAAATGCTGTTTTTCTTCCTTATAAAAGATTTGTGACTGTTTTGGAGTCTTTTTTAACAGACTGGGACACAGGTGGTTTTCCCTGAGAAGTGAGAGAGAGAAGCCAGGGAGAGGACTGTGACTGTGGCCCAGCTCTGGAGCAACCCAGTACCATCTTGAAGATGAGAACTCATCATTTTCTTCATTCATTCTCAGTATCTTGGGACACTGTGACTCAGACTAAGGCACAGCTTAGTGTGGTTTCAGACGAAGAGCAAAAATAATATGTGGTGAGCAAAACAAAATGGTTTTGTGGCTGGGCCAATGGCTCAGGTTAAATGAGGGCTTTTCAACTTGAAAGTAGTTCCAGATTTAAGTGTGAACGTGAATGGAAAAGGTCATTTTTTGAAGCAATGCCCATGCAGATGTTCTGTAACAGGTGTGAACAGTTTGGTATTGATTAATCCTTTTAGAAATCATGCTATATTTTGTGTGGAAAGAATGAGGGCATCCAAAAAAACTGCTGCTTAAGAAACAGCTACAGCACAAGGGCTTCTTTGGCTGGAGTCCAGCTGCAGATGGGCACACACAGCTTTCCTGGGGTCTCTTCTGGAGGGCTGTTTGCTCTGTTTTTGCCTGTTCCCAGAACACACCCGACACACAAGAGAGTTAATTGTCAGAGCCATCCCCGGGAAGTTGCTAAGCAACATCACTGGGCCCCAGCATCAGCTCTGCCACCAGGCACTTCTGCTGCCACAGGATGCCTCCGGTGCAGCACATGATTCTGCAGTCCAGCAGGAAAACGCTCAGAAAACTTAGCTCACCTTCTCAGATCCCACAGTCCAGTCAAGCTCACCGAACAAAAATAACAGTTTTGTAATTTAACTCCAGCTGCTTAAAAATTATTCCCAGTACAAAATTCATGTAGTAAAACCCAGTTTATTCAGCTAACAGCCAACCACTTCAGATGTTTAAAGCGACCACTCTTACTCAAGATGAGCTGATTCCTTTAAGATTTTAAAGTATTATTGCAGTAAGTGAACATACGTCTTGACATCCCATGAGGCTGAAACAGGGTGAACATCTATTCAGTTGCTGCAGTTAGTATTGTGCTTTCCAGAACTGAGCCTGAGATTTTCCAGTAAATTATCACAGATTTTTTCAGCCCGGCATCCTAATCAAAGCCAAGGCTACTGGGGAACTTGCAACCTTTGGGCAAATCAACAAGTCTTACAATCATTAAAAACACAGGACTATGTACTCTTGTCACCCCAACCTGATTACAGATCAAGAATTCTGGGCCACATCATCTGCTCTTAATGGAGCGTGTGCCCTGCGGATTTTGCCCTCTGTGTGGAAGGTTCAAGTCCTGAATACCCTTGAGACAGCAGCAAAACTACTAATCAGTAACACAATCCATTGTTATATCTATTCTCAGAACAAATAATTGTAGGGCTGCCAGAGGTAATAAAAATCACATTTTTATGGGTTAGTGTTCTGCAGTGATTTTGAGGTCTGACTGAAGACAATGGCACTTAGTGGGTTTGCTTTCTGTGCGAATTCTCTGTCATCAAGCAAAGCAAAAGTCACATTGGAGCTTCTCTCCCTTGCTAAGGGGTTTGTACTCTCTTGTTCTTTTTGCCTGACTGTGCTTAAAAAACTTGTAGGAACTTAATTATTGGTCAAACTTGGATGAACTTAGACCCCTCAGAAGCTGCTCGTGGAAAGATAAACCAGCATTCAAAAGCTATGATTAAAGAAGCTTCTCCTAAGGGAACCAGCCTTAGTAGCCAGTCTTAGTAACCCCGAAGAATCCATTCTTGTGCATGTTTCCAGTCTATCAAAAGTACATGGATTTCAGCCTGAGGAAGGTACCTTGAATGAATAGATTTGCATCCAAATCCTAGTCCCTTGTTAAAATGGTTTGCTACTCTTTTTTTTTGTTTTTGTTATAAGTAGTATTTTGCATAAATATTGATCATTCTCATTTTCTACGTCCACTTACGACACCTTGTTATCAAGTTTAGCAATATCATTGTTTTAACATACTTGATTTTTCAACTTCTTTGAATTTTTGGATTCTCACAAATTCACATGGCCAGTGCAGGCATCAGCAGAGTGAATTTATGTTGACTGGCAATATAAATGCTTTGTTTCATCGCCTTTTCTAGGTTTTTAGGAGGAGTTTATAGTGCTATAGCAGTTTGTAGGCTGCAGATAGAAATGGCTACTCTGAAGTTACCCTTTTATTTCGTTTGGTTTTATTGTGTTTATATTCAGCCGCACCCTGAAACTATTCTCAGGTGAAGTCTGAACAACATTCTATAATGTTAAGGCAGAATTTTTCGTGTCTTTTGATTTTCAAGCATATCTATACTGCCTTAGTCTGAAAGAGATTAAGTATGTGTGCTGCTCCGGGAAGCGGAACCACATCTCTGGAAACCAGTGAAAGTAAGAAGGGTAACAGCGGAATAATCCCAGGGTCAATCACATTTATTTGATGATTACAGCAGAGTATAATAGTGACCAGAACATTGCACAGTGACGAGCACACCGTGAGAGTAATTCTAGTTTTGTTTAGGTTAGTGGGAGTCTTATCATTGACTTTAGTGGAATCAGGATTTACACGTTATTATTTTGGGGTTTAATATACTTGCATCACTATACCCCATAGAAGACTGACAGAAATCCAGCGTACTCTGCTCTTGTTAGGTTTGCTTTCCTTCTCTTTCTTCTCAGTGTTTGTTAAAATTCACTGTAACCTTCTCAGCTAGCCTTTAGTTTCTTAGCTGTATTAGACAGACTCCACGCACTCCTTTACTGTTCACAGACTTTTTTCTGTTGAGCAGACAGCAAATATGTTGTTCTTTTTCTGTTTGGATGTGGAGTCTGGAGCAGCCCTGAGGCCACCCAAGATCCATGAAGGGGCAGCAACAGCACTGTGCCATGGCTGGCAGCTAAAAACTGTTCTGCATCAGCCTCTTTAGTGCACAAGTGGTTTACCTTGGGGGACTGGTAATGACATAAGGAGCCTTCTCCAGAAACGTGCTGGAAGGGGCCTCACAAGAGCATCTTGTTAAAATTTCCCTTTTATAAGTGGAAATTGCTTTGCCTCAAAGGTCAGCCCCTTTTCACGTATCGTTTAATCATGACTATGAAAGATGACTTATCTCTGAGGCTAGAAAAATATTTTGCCTCCTGACGTACATTACATTATAATGTTTCGGATTTTTTTAAAAAAACAAGAAAAACGAGATGATATGACACCTTAAAATTTCCAGCAAGAGGAATCCAATATCACCCAAGAACATTAACATTCCGGATTCCCAGATAAAGCTCCCTATCCACTATGTCTAAAGCCCCAAATGGAACTGGGAAGAACACCATCAAAATGAAGACCATTTTCACCCACAAAATGACTGCAGATCGGTGGCCTTTTCTTCACTGTTTGTGACAGGGAGGTGACAACAGCTTTCTATTATTAAAGCTAATAAACAGAGAAACCGTTGTCACCATGGTTCTGCTTTCACCAAACAAATCAAATTTGTCCTGGTTAACCACTGACGGCACACTGAACATTAAACTAAGCAAAGAGAAGGTACAGGGTGAAATCCTGGTCCCTCTGGAACCACTGGACCTTGGAGCATGACTTGAACGTCCCTATAAGGAAAGTTATTCAGTATCTTAGCAAAATCTCTTTTTTTTCCTTCCGTGCACTGTAGGAAAGCATCCAGATGATCAAAACTTCTGGGTTTTAAGTGTCCTTCACAGGCTTAGATGATCACTGCTGCTGGAATACTCAATATATCTTTTCCATAAGTATGAAGAAACAATCATTGTGGCAGAGGGAGAATGTTGAAAGTACACATGAAAATTAAGTCAATAAAGACAAAAACAAAGAGGACTAATGGAAGATTAAATTGATCAAACCCTTTTAAAAGTAAGGTCAGTTTTATAACACGATCATAAGTCAAAAACCAAAATTTTCATGTCAGCACCTAAGTCCATCCTCGGTGGTTTTGTACAAATAGAAAGCCTCATGTCTGTTCCCTAAAACTGAACTCAGATTGACTTGAATCTCCTGGTTTTTGAAAAGTGGCTGTCAGATTCCTCTGCGAGTATTTACTTAGTAAAACCTACCCTGCTATTTAAAGTGTTGCAAAAGTAGCTTAACTGAAGTCTTATTTTCAGTCTGTTTGAATCAACGATTGCAGTCTTGCGTAGATGCACTTAAATCAATGCATAGCTGTCGTATAAAACTCCACCCTTTGAATTAAGCTAGATCAACATAAGCCAGTTGTAAATCAATTTAACTGTGTCCACACGTGGATTTGCTTGATGTTTAATGAAATGAAAGAAAAAATCGCACTGAAACCACTGCCACCTTCCCTTGCGGGCAAAATCTATGTTATATTAATTTATTTGGAACTAGAACTCCTCTGGCAAACGTATTGAATAGCCAGCAGAGCTCTGCAGCTGAACTGCTGAACGTCCACCTGAATTCTTGGTCTTGTTATGGATTTGACTAATAAATTTTTCTGCATGAAGCCATGTTTCTCCCTCAGTGTGATTTAACCCATGCATTTGTCTTCCCAAATGGGTTGGGATTTTTCTTGTTGTAGAGTAAGCTGATTAACTTAATCCAAACAGGATTTCACCCCATGTTTTTGTGCTGTCAGTAGTTGCATGGGCTTCTCACATCAGCAGTTATGCTCTTAATGAAATAGCCTGGCCTTTCAGTTTGGATTATGAATATAAACAGGGAAAATTTTAAATTTAGTCAGAAAAAGTGTCCATGTATTGTCTAGCCAGGATGTTCTGGTACGATTTCCTTTGTATCTAGGAAATTGATGCTGCCATGAATTTATGGCTTCTGACGACAGCGATCTTCAGTTCGTTCCTCATTAAATAACATTAGTTCTAATTAAAGCTCCCACCTTTTGTACTTCTGGAAACTGTAAAGAATAATCATCTTTGTACATGTATCTATCCCTTAGTGAGCTGATATTTCTTTTCCTATCCAGAATTCATGGTATTTCTCCTATAAGTGGCTCATTTTAGTGAATACCTTCAGAAGGCAACAAGAAATAAAAAGTTTAGATTTGCACAACCCCAGTTCCTAATGTCTTATCTGAAAATCACAAATCTACTGCCATGAGAGACACATATACATAAAAAGCTGAATGGGTCCCTACGGCTTTGTCTAGACTTTTTTTCCCCCAAAATATGGCTGTTATTCTGATAAAAGCTATTGCTGCTCCCTGCAGACTTTCCCCGGCCGGTAGGCAAAGACAATTCCAGCTACAGTCACACTTCTGTTGGTGTTGTGCTCATCCCCATCACGTGTCCTGCACGGCACTCAGAAATTCAGTAGGAGTGTGAAAAATTAGAAGTGGTGTGGCCTTTACACCCATTTGACCTGGAATAATGTACACATCTAACAGCTCTTAATACTGTACATGCTCATTATTTCATACCTGCACCTCAGGGCAATACCAGATTTCCCAGCGCCAGAGCCTAATGAATATTTTCTGTGGTATAGAAGGAATTATTTGCCTGTAGGGGTCTCCTCTTCGTTGTTTTGAGTTGTGGTTTTCTGTAGGCATTCTTAAGGGAACTTCAGTGAAAACACAGATACAGAAAGAAAACAGATGCCAGAGCCTCCACTCACACTGAAGATGTACCAAGGGCAAATCTCTGCCAGGCAGAGCCCTCTCAGGGCTGTTATTCCCAGCACAGTGTGAGCACACTCTTCTCAGTATAACACTACTGCAAACATCCAAATGCTTGGAGATTTTTAAGGGGGAAAATTTAGAAAACCATCTTGGATTTTCTGTGAGTACTTGAAACCTGTATTGGTACAGTTATCTTCAGTAAAATATCCATATACTGAAGGAACGCAACCGGGAGAATAAATAATCAGACTTGACATGTTTCATTACCAAACGTGGAAGTTCACAATGTCTTCTTTGTTGGCATCACCATGGAGATTCAGACCACTACAACCTCTGGAGACAGCCCTCTCTTACTTTGATGTTTTTCTGCCTCTTTCTCACCTAGACTCAGCTTTCCCCATCCCTTATTCCTTGTCTTTTGCGCACATTTTTGTCCTATCAGCTGAGTCTCTCAAATCAAAATATTGTCTTGCCTTCATCTTCCCTTCCCCATATTTCCAGTCCCAGATCTTACCTTTCCTCTGACAGTGCTGAACAGGTAAAATTTTCTTAAGAAAGGATGTTCTTTGTTGTTTGATAATTTAGAGCCTAATCAGCAAGAATGGAGATTTAATAGGTGAAACAGAGAGCAGCCAACAAGCTGTAAGTGATGCCCAGGTGTTAAAAAAATAAATTACTTGTGGATAGAACTGCCTCGTTAAGGTTTAGGGCAGGACATGCTTCAATGATCTCAGCCCATGGGGAGGCTGACAAAGCTTGGGAAGAAAGATGTCCAGTGAGAATGGACACAAAGAAGACAGAATTTACAGACTACAGAGACATCTGGCAGAACTCCCAAGATAAGGAAGTCCCTGCCCAGCTCCTGCTTCAACCTTTTCCTTCAGTCTTGTGCTCTCTAAAAATGTCTCCAAAAATGGTTTGATTCTCAAGCTACCGGTCCATGAGGCAATGGTGAATAGTCTAGGAAATAATTTAATTTTCAGATAAAATATGTTTTTAATTCAGATGGTGACCCACAAGGAATTCGGATGGTTGAGAGGCTTTACTGAGCAGCAGACTTAGGAACTCCTGCTCCAGGAACAGTTTCCATGGTTAATTTGACAATAAACTTTTTCTCGCCACATGTGTGACTTTTGAGTATGTAGAAAGACTTTTTTTTCAGCCTCAAATTTATAACCCGTTGGGTTGGCAAAATCTTTTATGAATTCCTTAACTGTGCGCTTTGGCCGGACTTCGTCTTTCATCCAAAGCATCAATTCTATTTCTGTTACCCAAACCCATCTATTTTTACATGGGGGCTTTGTGCATTACTCTCTGCGTGGTCCTGGCCGCCACACTCCCAGCCTTCTTTCAGCCCCACATTTTCCAGAGCACTGTCTTCCACAAACCTCCTGTCTCCCGTGACCCTGTTTCCAAGCTAGCAGCTTCTCAGTTCCTACAATTGTCTTTAGTCTCCACCTGGCACTTATCCCACTGCTTCCAGGCACATACCTCTTTTCCTTGTCTTTTCCTTTTGCTTTTCAGAGTGTTCCTCCTCTTGTTACTGCCAAACCCAGCTCCCTCCTGGTACAGGTTCTGCTGCTGAATCCAAGCTGAGCTCCCCTCTCTGCTCCAGCCCCAGCCCTTGCCACGCTGCTTTTTATGCTGCTGTTCCCCATCACTTTCAGCAGAAGGAAAGGATTCCTCTGTAATGGCCATGTAAAAGCATACACTGGGTTTTTTTACTGATAAACAAGGTTTATCCCACTCTCTTTGAAGAACTTCTAGCATATTTGGGGAAGCCTTTTAAATTGTTTCAGAAAGACAAATAGAAAGTACCTGTCTTTTTCCCCCGCCACGTTCCCAAATGCTGCCTGATTCCCAGGATCTCAGCTAGAACTTCGCAATTAGGCAATTTTAAAGCTTGTCAAAGCTGCAGACAATACAGGGCCAGACAACGCAGCTTAGACATAACACATTAGAGTGAGTGTTCCAGTTATAAAATAAGAAGAGATGTGCATAATAGGGAAAGGAGTGAACGAGGGCAGAGGGGGAAGTGAAGGGCTCAAATTCCTTCCTCAGCCTCAGCGGTTCTTGAACAATTGTATGGAGCTGCACGCTCCAAGAGGGTTTGAATTTGTCTCATTACTCTCTAGGCTGGAAAGCTGCTCCTTCTGTTCTGTTCCTTCCCCAGACAAACACCCTTTTTTCTATTCTGGGCTCAAGCTTATTTCTCTGTTTCCTGTAAAATCATACTCTTCACGCAGGCACGATCCCCACAGCTCTTAAAACCCAGAGTCACGGTGACCTGATGTAATGCAGCTCAGCAACTAAACAAAGCAAATGGGATTTGTTCACGGACATTTTTCTCATAAAGACCATTTTAATTCTTGTGTCTCTCTCTGCTCCTTCAGCTGCCTGACTGCTGGACAGTCCCAGGCAACACTTAACCACTGCCCTATTTTCTTTATTATGACACTCTCAGGCACTGGAGAAAAAGGACTCTGCCAGCTCAAACTCCGTAGTGTGTCTGATAAAATTGATATTTATACTTTTGTGCAAAGCCATCAGGGAGCAACAAAAACATCTCTTATTACAGCATGCTCTGCCGCCAGGACCCTTTCATGGGGTGACCTCCTTCCATAAAGAGCCTCAGGCTGATGCAGTTCTTCATTAGCAAAGTGTTGTAGGGCCTTCTGGGACCTGGGACTGTCCAGGGGTCTCTGATCTAATTTCTTAATTTTAATTATTGCTACAGGAGTAAAGGCAGCAATTCAGAACAGTGTTTAGCACTGGGAAAAGGAGAACATATTCCACTTCGCCTGTAATAATTTGGATTTCTTTGAACGATAGACAGGGTGCTAACCAGAACTGCACAGGAGACCTCTACAAATGTTATTAATTTATTTTTAATACGGTAGGATAGTATATGCAGAGAGGCAACAGAAAATACAGAGGTATTTATGCAGGATATTAATTTTTGTACTTAAAATCCTTTTTGCAGCAGCTCAGAGGCAGATGACACTCCCTGTTCACCTCACTGGCAGAACTCAGGGTTTAAATAAGGCTTCTCTAACTAGTTAGAATTTCTTGGCAGTTTATTACCTTGGTCCTTAATTACATTCATTTCCCTGTGGAGACTCCTTTGAGAGAGATTCTCCATCACATGACTGCTGGAAGATTTCCAACAATTTGCATTTTTCCCCATTAATTTCAGACTCAAATATTGACTCGTTTTGGGAATGAAGCGACAGTAAGGCTGAATTTCTGATTTGTAGAGCTGGATGTATGTGTCCTGGGGTATAGGATATACTATTAATTCCTGCCCCATTGGATGGCTGAAATGTCTGCTGTCTGGAGGAACTCTCAAAGTTTGTGATTCAGCAGCAAATCAAAAGGAATAATGTGATGATGGCTTAATGTCTCTGAAGATAGTGGAAGCGTCAGAGACTCTTTAGCTCATGACGTGAGAAGCTGCTGAGAGAGTACAAGACCTGAATGCTGGAATTAAGCACAGGCTGAAACACTAAAGTTTGTAGATGGTGAAAGATGAACCTCCTGTTCTCTGTGAAAGCCTAAATACCACGCTGATCACCGGATTGCATGCAGCGGTACAATTAAGTTTCAGTGGTTGTGGAAGTTTTTAACGTATCCAATTGGATTTGGATGCAAAATGAAGCTCAGAGGCATTTTCAGACCTTTGGTATCCGTATCAGTTTCTAACCAGCTGTCTGCCAGCGCTGCTGAGAAGAGATCCCAGCCTGAAGTCACAGCAGAGCATCCCTGCTCCACCCAGGGCTTTCCTCAGCCTCGCTCTTCAGAAATAATTCCAAGCACCTCTTAAAGAAAGAAGTTTAAGGAATGCTGTGTGGATTCCTGTGATGGGGAAAGTCCTCCAGGCTTCCCCTACTTTCGAACTCTTAACTGCCTTCTCACCTGATGATGAAAAGTGCCTGGGCTGTGCTACCACAGCTCTGGGCAATTTCTGAATAAGTAACCCCCCCATGGCGGTCCCATGCTCCTACCCAGCAGGTCCTCGTGTTCTGAGAATTGAAAAAAATTCTTTCATTTCCTCAGAAATCTTCGGATGATGTTAATAATTTACCATGTCTTATTATAGAGGGCTACTGTTGTACCCAAAAGGCCTGTTTAATCAGGCCTTTCAACCATAATCAGATGAGAAATGCCTGCTTTTCCAGCTAATTCCCAGAAATAATGCCTGTCCATAAAGGAGGAATTGAGCCTGACATGAATGTACTTTTTGAAATCATATTGCTATTAGCCAGAGCTTGCTTCATATCTGGAAATAGACCCTGCAATGCCAGATGGAACAGAGTCATTTGCTTGTATTTCTGAAGGTCTCCTAAAATTTCTCTGTGCTAATTTAACTTTTTAGTAGGATATATCTGGTAGTTTCTGTGTTATAGGTTGAAGGAGGGGGTGCTTGTTTAGTTTTCACTGGCAAGTTCTTTTTTCCTCCGTAAAATTTTTGAAGTATGTCTCCAGCAGAAATGTAAAATCCCGGTGTCTGTTCCCTGCACGTGTTTCCATTCAGAGGGTTACAGATGCTCAATCACAGGAAACAGTCGTGGCAACGCAAGAGACAGAAAAAATTAACGAGGCATTGCAAAGCAGAAAGAAATCTGCACAAGTGCAGAACCCAGAAAACGGCAAAAGTACAGATAATCTACAGGGACTGGATATATGAACTTCCAGGTATAACTCACCTGTACACTTTGCAGCGTAATTCCAGCACTGTTGTACTCTTGGCTGGTTTATGAGATTGGGGTCAGGTGTACCCAGAAAGGGAATCAAAGCACAAAAGCAATCACAACAGCCACACGTGTGATTTCATGTATAGATACAAAAAAGTCAATCAAAAAAGAAAAATCTGGAAAGGCCTATACTTCATAAATGTGTGTATATATGCATATATACATATTTTTTTCCTCATTATTTGCGATGGAGGCAGGGCTGGGATACGGTGAGCAGACATGATGCCCTGGTCAGGAGCTTTTCCAACACTCAGTACCTTCTCCGATTATTTGGTATTTCTCCTAGGAGAGCAAGGACTTAGTAGGGACCTGGTAAATGGAAGCTTAGGAAGTTTGGTGGGTTTTAGCTGATGTCAAATTATTGCTACCAATTATTGCTTCCTCTTAATAAGTTTGCCAAAGGCAGCATATAAGTGCTTGTAACAGAGACTTGGGCTTGAACTGAGGCATTTGACACTGTGGGAGCTCTGTCTCCTCACTAAGAGGCCTTACATGCAGAGGTGATTTCCTTTCCCATCAGATAGGCAGAGAGAAATAACTGAATTTAAACAAGCCTATTGCCACAAATTGCGAACTTTCCTATTAAGACTCCTTCCGTGTGCCATGTGGTTATACTCGAGGTCTGAGTGTTTTTCAGGAGCTCTGACTGTACAAACGGGACAGGGAATCTCAAATTCTAGGTGAGAGGAATTGGGAAAACAGGAAGGGACTGAGCCTGTGAAAAGGAAGGGATGGGCAGGAGCAAAACAGGAGCGTCTGAGACTAAAATGAAAGCTAGAGGTAGTAAAGTAAAGAAAAAGAAAAGCTGTAGATGGGTAGCAATCATAGTACCCCATAGCTCAGTAACTTTTTAATCTTTATTTCCTTTCAGCCCCCCCATCAGTGCATCATTCAGGTTATTCATGCATCACCTGGTGCCATTCCACAAGAGCAGCTTGCTTTGATGAGTCCGGAACATGGATTCACCAGCCCCCGTGGACTCTGAGAAACCAGACAGGGTGGCACAGCAGGGTTTTCTGCAGGCACTCCTTTCGTAAAGCAAAGTGAGTGCTCTCCTGCAGGGAAACCATCTCTTTGGTGCACTTCAGTGTGGAGATAACAGTGTACTATCTGCAAACAAATTATCTCTATTGATCTGCCCGGTTAGGTGTGCCTGCCAACATGTCATTAACTCCCCGCTATGGCTGGAGGAACCTGAAACCGATAACACGATTTAAATGCATCCTTCATGCCACGATTCCATTCCCTCAAGAAGAACCCTGCGGAATTCGCCCTTTCTCTCTTGCTGGACCATTTCACATCCCAACTTGCTGTACCTGCTCCAGGAGATAATAAAGCATGTGCTTGGAGGCGGGAAGGTTTTTAGATGAGTTAGTCACGGCCACTGGTTGAGCTTTTCTATACAAGTAGAGTAGGCAACGGTAACAACTAAAAGGAGCTTGGTGGGAAACAAACAAACGAACCAGTACAAATATTAAAGCTTTTTTCTGGTTTCTGCAAAGGATGCACCCTGTAACTGAGTTGAAATTGCAGCTGGGCTGAAAAGTTCATTGAGAAACATAGTCTCCCCTGCTTAGCATATCTCCTCGAAAAGTCTGAGCTGTCTTCTTGCTTGTCTTGTGCCTAAATTTTTAAAAATAATTGTCTTAATACACTGTGTTCCCTAACATAATTTCTTTTTTCAACACAGACTAACTGCATCCTCTTTTTTTTTTTAAGGGGAATTTGAAGAATGTTCCAATCAGTTCTGGAGGTTTAGAATGCAGTGCTAGTTTAGAAGACAGTAACCCATCAAAATTATTTCTATTTTTATCCAACAGGGTAAAAACTTCCTCAGGCGGTGGGGAGAGGCAAAGTTTCAGAGGCTGCTTTTCTCTGCCCTCTCAGGAACTCTGGCAGTTGCAGAATGACCCTTTTTGAAGTTCTCCAGTATGTTGTGTTTAAGAAATCTATGTTCAATTATCAGCTGCCTACAAAGCTCTTGCCCTTAATCCATCATCAGTGTTCTCCCTCCCACGTCATTCTTCCCTAATACTGGTGTTCGTGAGCCTTTTGTGTTTTAGCAGCTTCTTCAAGCCAGGCAATTGTGTCCTCACGGGCCTGGAAAGAGAGAAAAAGGTGGCACCATTCCCAAAGCCTTTCAGTCACTCGGAAGTTTGCACCGTATCGTTACCTCCGCACCCTTCAGAGGTTCTGAAGGAGGGAAGGGCCATCAAGGCTTCCTGGTGCTGATTGCAGAAGGAATGGGCACAGAAAACACCACAAAATCAGAAGCAGCAAAGGCAAGGCTTAATGTGCAGCTCAGCAGTGCAGTTCTGTGCTGCAGGAAAGTGTGGGTGACAAGAGATGACAGAGATTAAAGAGGGCATTTGGAAGGTCAGTGTATGAGAAATACAGTTGAAGGTTGTTATGATGCCTTGAGTGGCTACCTAGAAACAGAGACTAGACAGGAGGAAGGGAATAAAGGTAGGTATTTGTTTGAAAGGCCTTCAAAGGTACACCCTGGGGAGCCAGAGGCTGCTTCCAAAATGGACCCCAAGATGGACGACGAGTCACGAGTTCTTCCCACTTTTATAGGTTTGGTTCATTTGCATATCAGCATAAATTCACCAATTAAAACTTTAGCTAATGATGTCATTTCTTTAATTTCTCCACCTCTCTAGAGGCCCTAGTTTACACCTTTTAGGCCTAGGACAATCTGAGTGTCCTTGAATAGCTTCTTGTCCAGAGAAGCTTTGTTGTGTCTATCTGGCATAAGAGAACAGCAGCTAGCAGGCTACAAGAAACTTCAGAGTTACACACTAGGCAATATAGGATTTGAAAAGTATAAAAGTTAAAACCTCAGGCATCAGTTAACTACAAAGGATGTTTGTGAGTCACAGGCTGTTAGAAATTGAAAGAATATCACAGAAAGTTCCAAACTTGTGCTCCCCCAGAGGGAAATAATTCTGGCTGTTGTTGAAGACCTTTGGTCTGACCCAGGACAGGTAGTCTTACATTCCTGAGCAAGTAACCATCCTAACCAGAGCAGGAGGGTGGGGGGTTTATTTTTGGCTTGGTTTCTTTTCTAGAATGGAAGGCCAGAGGCCAAAATGAGGCACAAAGAATGAGGGACCGAAATTCTTCTTTGAGGTGTTTGGTTTTTCTTCTTATCAAAACTTCAAATACCAAGTGTGCTTGGGTTCTTTAAACACAGCATGACTTCCCATTTCATCTTGCCTTTTTTCCCTCTCTAAACTAAACTTATCTATCTACCTAGAGAGTCCTGGATTCCTTTAAACTAACTTCAAGTACCTGGCTGAAGAATCTATATCTGGCTGGAGGTCACTTCGAGGGTGCCCTTGCAGTCAGTGAACCTCCAGTGGGTGATTCATTTCCCAGGTGGGCTGCCTCTCCCTCAGGAAACACGAATTAACTGTATGGAAAACCTAACACGACCTTGTTTCTAATTTAAGCACATCAGCTAAGTGTCTAACTTGTCAGGACCTCAAGTTAGGTAGGCACAGAATTTGCTACCCTTGTACCTCATATCCTTTCAGAGACTTATTATTCCCATTTGTCGTGAAAGTTATCAGCTCTTTCCAATTTCTAATCCATAGTAACCATGGCAGAGCTGTAGGGACACGGGTATAAAATCAAAATCCGTGATAAATAAAAATAAAGGATAGATGCCTGGGATCCTCCATTTCCAGGCAGTTTTCATACACAAAGAACATTATCAGGGTTAAAAGAGAACGAGTTTAATAGGCAGAATGGAGATATTTTAATTCCCCTTAAAACCCACAATTTTGCACTATACAGCCAACAATGCAGGACCTGCCATAACATGTGGCTAATCTTTCTTCATTTTCTAAGCAGGGGAAGAAGGAGCCATCAGGATTTTATTTGCCAAACTATTGTTATATCTCTTTCTGTTGGAATTCTTGTCCGATTTAGTAATCGAACTAATTTTGCACACAATAAAATGTTGTCATGATGACTTAATTTTGTGTTTTCCTAGGGGAAAAAAAAAAAAAAAAGCAGATGCATAAATGAGGTTTTCTGTAAGAAATCTAATGGAATAAGATTCTTAAAAATTAGCACTTAAGAATTCTTATTTGTAATGCAGAGTACCACTGTGGTTACCTCAGCTTTCCTTCTGGAAGCACGCAAGAACTTACAAAATTATTCTACCACAGGCAGCGAAACCCTACAAAACCTTGCTATGAATTTTAGTTTTCTCCTCAAGAATTTCATTAGATGAGCAAGAGCAGCTTTGAGTCTTCAGTTTTGGCAGTATCCACACAAACAGTGTGAGAGTTAAATGTCATTTCTCAAGATTTTACAGTTCAGTTTTCATTTGATGAAGGGATGATTCATACACACTTCATGTTTTCAGAGGGGGTTTATCCAAAAGGGATTTTTGTGAGTGAGGCTTTCATGCTTCCTTGGTCTGGAAGGTTCAAGTACCATCATTCCGGAGATGAGAAGACTCCTGTCTAAGCGTCCTCAGATTTACACACTGAGGCTCATCCCTGTTTATTCACTGGTTATTGTCCCTTTCTCTTGAGATGGTCACAAAACACCAACCAGCCCAGATCTTCCTAAAAATCCTGGTGGTTGCATATTTACGTTTTAGGATGACCAAAATCAGGGGTTTTACCAGAAGCTGGAAGGATGTAGAAAACTCTTTCAGACCCTGGCTATTCTGAAGCTCCTCTCTCACCCAACTTGTCTCCTTTAGAAACCTTTGTGCTCTGCTGCAAACACCTAGTGAAAAATTCCGTGGGAAGGAAACCAGTCTTTGGGAAAGGGAAAGGGAAAGGGAAAGGGAAAGGGAAAGNGAAAGGAAAGGAAAGGAAAGGAAAGGAAAGGAAAGGGAAAGGGACAGGAAAGGGATAGGGATAGGAAAGGGATAGGGATAGGGATAGGAAAGGGATAGGAAAGGGATAGGAAAGGGATAGGAAAGGAAAGGGATAGGAAAGGGATAGGAAAGGGATAGGAAAGGAAAGGGTTTTCCTGACCATTTCCTGAGGTTCTACTACTGTTCTAACACTGAATGAGTAGGAAACTTTCCACAAAGCATTTAAGAAACTGGAAGCAAAGTTGATCAGTAGTGTCAAATATTAATTAACCAGACCAGTCTCCTGCTTCTTCCTGGGAAAAGGCTCTTGGTGACTGAAATGTGTCTCGTACTGCAGGTCTGGTTTTGTCAGTGAGGTGCATGAGTAAGTTGCTGTGTAAGGTGTGAGATGCTGCCTAAAAGAGCAGTATCTGCCTCCTTGAAACAGCTTTTCACACACTTTCTCTGTGTCAGCTCGTTATCATCAACTAAAGACCATAAATAGAGAGTAAAAGCTTCCTTAAGAAAGAGAGAAACATGCTGTAGTTAAAATTTATTTATACACAATCTGTGCAGACAGCAACAATTACAGACATTTTTTGGGGGAAGGGGGGCACAGTTCTTGGATTCAAAATCCAAAGACCATTATCTTACCAGGTTATTTTCTTGTTAATTAAAATGAAAGGTAAGAATTTAGCTAAATCTCCTTCCCTTACTTTTTTCCTCATGATCTCTCATTTTTCATTTTCTCATAAATAGCTGGATTACTTTTATCAAATAAATATTCTTAAAAACAACAATATCCATTCTATTCGCATACCAGCTAGAAAAACAGATTTTCTTTCATATTTCCATGTAATTTCTCTTTTTGAAAATAATTTTTTCTCCCTTTGTGAGTTTCTTCCTGGGAATTTTATTGTAAATCCATACTTGAAATCTCCCAGAGGACATAACATTCCAGGAAAAAAAAAAAAAGAAAAAGAACTTATTATGATAAATGCCTTCCAAAGAGATTTCTTTTTTTAATGACAATATAAATACAGACCCTTTCATCAGAATATTATAACTCAGATCCTCATATGCCTCTGAGCCTGTCATTATTTATAAAAATAATGATGTGTCATTGCTATACACTCCTGATTTCAGCTGCAGTTTAAGCACCCCAGAGAGGTACCAGCAGTGCCTAAATCACGAACTCTTTTCTCAAAGTGCTGTTTTATTTGGGCTGTTCTGCCCTGTCCTGCAGCAGCCTCTGAAATCAACGCAACGTCCATGGGGACAGAGGTGATCCTTGGCTCAGCAGCTTCCCTGCACTGGGAGCTGGGAAAGGATGGAATAACAAGTGTGCTTTGCCTTTCCTTGCCAGGAAGGATTGCCCCGTTAGAAAGGCACCACAGAGGGCCTTGGGAGGGAGATGCTGGTTCAGTTTCCGATCTTCACAGATTTCTTGAGAAAATCATTCACTCTGCCTTTGTTTCAGCACTAAACTTCCGACAAAGCAGACCTTGGTGTTTTCTACTTTTACTCTCAATTTCTTAAAGCACCCCTATTATGAGGAATTCCAGACAGGGAGATTAGCTTTATCTGCCCAAAATTTAATCCAGTGGGAGCCTCGTATCAGTGGGGAGGTACTGTAGCAGCAATTACGGAAATATTAGTGACTATTCATCAATTGCTTATGTAATTCAAGGTCAGATGCGCACTCAGGGCTTTATAAACAGATGAAAATCAGCCATATTTCTAAACAAAGAATGATCTTAGAAAATTGTCTCAAACAGTATCTAGAGTGGAGTGAACCAGACTCATAAATTTTACTGATTATTTATTTACCAAAAACACATTTGTTGCACAGTCACAATTCTTCACTGATTTGGCTGATGGTTTAAAAAAGGAAACTATGTTATAAATATAAATATGCTGAATTCAAACAATATTTTTCAACTTTTGCCTTCAAAATCAGTCTGAAGTTGCCAACATTTTTTTTTTTTTAAAAAAGGAGGGGATTAAAGATTGAAAGATAGCACTTCCGTTCTGGTCAGTGAAAACATTCAAAAATTCCAAATTATTCCTTTTAAAACCTGTGCTAGTGAAAAAATAAAAAAAAGATAAAAATTGAGTTTAGCCAAGTGAAAATGTGAGGTAGCAGATATTCAGCTCATCTGGCTTAGACCAGGCAATTAGCAATAAATTTGGCATTTTTTGTTGGTTGGACTGCACAGCTGGCTGGATGTCCGTGGATTATTTTTCGTAAGCCAAACTACAAAGAAACTGTCTCTCCAGATTTCCAGAGCTTTAGTGCCATGAATGCAACAGCAAATGTCAAGAACAGAGTCAATTTTCTCAAATAAACAACACAGTGTCTCAAGATGTATAAAGAACTGTGTTACTGTCTACATTTATAACTCAGTGGAGGATTTTAACTTTTCTTTTGTATTAAAGATGAATTGGATTATCATTTATCATAGTGTCAAGTTCCTTATAAGACAATGAGGTAATAACAGGATATTTTCACGTCCTTATTTTATTTAGTATTTCTCTTTCTGAGTCATTAATTATGTTTGACAGTGCCTGGTATTTCAGGTCATAGAGGTAAAATTGGCAGACTTGGCTCAATTTGGCCAGAAGTGAACCATTTCTACTGCCAAACAGAGCCCCATACATTTCAGGGGCCTGTACTGACCCTTAGGCAGGAGACAGGACTGAATGGTGGTCAGCAGGAATTGCAGAAAGGTTTTGGAGAAGTGAGGAGGGCCTGGGGATGATTCTCCCAGGACACCTTTCTGGTGTCTTATTTCCCAGGTGTCTTGGGGTTGTATCCCCCATCGCCACTCTATGCCCAGACATGAAATCCTGTGCTTTTCTGTGCCTTTAAAACTGGGTGCGAGAGAAATAAAAAAAGCCAGATGAACTTTTCAAAGCAGTTTTGTGCTCCAAGGTCACTCTACTCTACTCCTCTGCATGCTGCTGCTGCTGAAGAGTGGAGGAAGCATCCTTCCTTTTTTTTTCTGAGCTTTTCGGCTTTTCTCCAGAGAGAGGCGGAGAGCTAAATTTTTATTTTTTTTTCCCTTGGACTTCGGTGTTTTTCCTTCTTCTCTTCTGGAACTGTTTGGCAACACCCAAACACCTGGTGGTGGAGGGGCAGCTGAAACCTGCCTTCTGTCAGAGGACGTTCATGTTGGACGTTCCTCTGAATTTGTCTCCAACTTGTTTGTCACCAGGCAAGCACAAAGGCCTCATTCTCTATACCTTAAGGTAGCTGCGACAACGACACCAAAGATTCTCTCTCAGCATAAACCATCCTGTTGCTGACAGAGTCTGAGCAACTATGCACCTCCATCTTACATAAATGAGAGGGAATGAGGCTATTTTGTCTCTGTAAGAGGAAGGGAAGTCGCTCCATTCACACAGAAGCATCACCAACCCAACCTGCCATCTTCCCTCTCCTCTCTGAGGGGTGCGACGGGGAAGAATGAAAATGGAAAGTTATTTGAAATACTGCCTGCCCACCCTGTGGTCTCAAAAAACCCCACATCTCTCCATTCCCTCTCCTTTGACTGCCACTGAGGTTTCTGCTTGCATGCCAATACTTTTCTCCCAGACTGTACTAGGCTGATGTTTTGGCAAAGCAACTATTTTTTTCTGATGAAGGAAGGAATTGGATGCCGTAGCAGCTTTTTGTCATAGGTAGTCCAAGTGAACTACAAACTTGAATTTAGCATGAACAACATGGACATTCTTCAGAGAATGAAAGGTCCAGCACTAGCCACGGCTTTTTGTTGAATTCCCATCTCAGTTTTCATGGTGATGCCAATTTAAGCTACTGCCAAGAGCAAAAGGAATGAGATCAGCAACGAGATTTGCCTCTAGATGAAGCACATGGTGTAAGTCTCTCCTAGAGATAAACACCAGACTCACCGAACTATGAGTATGACTTATAAAAAATAATGATTTCGTATAGCCTCTAGGTCTTCCTGCTGCTTCTACATTAGTAAATGGATCTTTCCAAACTCAAATAGTTTTTCAATTGGTGCTGCTCCGAAACAGCTTTGTATGTGCATCTTCTATAAAAAGGAAAGAAATGAACCTTAAAAATGCATTCTGTAATAAAGGATAGAAACTTTCTTCTTTCTGGTATTATTGAAAATGTAGTTAGAAGAACTTATCATGATGGGAAAACAGGGAAATCATTTAGGAGAGACAAAGACGGAGGAAATCCTACTAATGACTCAATTCAATACAGAAACCTCAAAATTAAAACATCGTAATTTAGTCTGAAATCATAGTATTTATTTCAGTTTACAAATGCAGTAAGGGAGTGGGAGGATGGGGGAATCCTAGTGCTGAAATAGTACTTGTCAGGAAATTGAGGAACTCGAAATTTGGTTTGGCTTCATGATCCATGCACTGTCATGACACATCCCCTAAATACAGCCAGAGGCAATCATAAGTGGCAATGTGGCATGTGCTGCATGCATCGACTTCAGGACAGCAGCATAATCTGCTCACTTTAATCTGCAGCTCTGGTCGTGTTATATCACTCAGATGTTGGGGAAGAGTATAAGTATGATTGCCTGGCAAAAGATGCTGAGTATATGGAAACTATGAACCAGATAGAAATGAAAGCATACTTTGAGATACCAGGCCTTGGTTACTGAACAACTGGAAAACAATGGTATGGCCACTGAAGGTAATCCCCTCTTGATTGAACAATACCCTCTGCTTGAAAGCAGGTCCAAGGGTCAGAGCAGACCCTGCTAGCTTGGCAGAAGGGGTCCAAAGAGTAGTTTTAGAGTTTAAAATGTAACACAGTATGGTAATGCAATGATTCTTATACGCTGTATGTAAATGCTATAGGATTTGTATCTTGTACTAGGGTGGTTGATGAAAATTAGAATATTCAACACAGAAGATGATTTATTGTATTGTAAAGGACTTCTAAGCAGCTTCCACACTTTCTTCATCATCCTTCTCACCCTTCTTCTTCAGCTCTCTCTCTCTCTTGCACTCCTTTACTGTCCTGGCCTGCTCCGAGCTGCGACTGGCAGCTCTAAGCAGGCCCCCTGTACCCACGCCCTTCGTAATAAACCTCATGCTCTAAAACCGGACTTCAGAGATCTCTCGTCTCCATCCGTCCCGACCGTCCAAACACCACCAAAAACATCTTACACTCAGACACATGGATCTAGACATACTAAGACAAAATCTGGATTCTTGATGCCTTCTATCTTAAGTTTACAGCTCATCAAGCACAAAAGACCAATATTCTATCAACTAACTTCAAGAAAAAAAAGCAGCTGGAACCTCCTTGTTTGTCAAAGTAGCAGAGGGAAAGTACAGAAATGGAAAGCTGTTAAAAGACATTATTCCAGTGTTTTTTATGTTGATATCAGGTTGTTTTGGAATGCTGGTCATAAAGCTGAGCAGAAAGCCAAAACTGTTAGGTCTCATTTCTGTAACATGAGGTTTCAATATCATCAAGGGACCTTTTCCTTCTTTAGCACCTGTACACCCACCCAGGCTTCTGCAACTTCAGCTGAACGGACTGAAAACCCAGCGGCCTTTGTTCCTTTTCTGGAAAGGTTAACAGTGTTTGCACCAAAGGGAAAATGCTTCACATTCTCCCTGGAAGAAGCTTGGGAAAACTGTTTTTCGCATGTGGGACTTACCCATTTTTCACCTTTAGCAGTGGCCTGTGTGGATTTGTTCTCTGCACGTCGGGGACGGGTTTTTTCGTTCCTCTTGTGCAGTTCCCATGAGCATCTGGATACTGGAGAAAGGATATTGCATTCTGGGGTTCAGGGACTTGGATGGTGTTTGCGGACTTGTGTTGACACGGTTTATATTTTTCATTCAGACACTCTTGCTCCTTTTGGAGTGTAATGGACCACAGCAGGCAATCTCCTCATTTTGAGTTAGGTACGCTGGGAGAAGGGCAGGCAGCTGGAAAAATAGGAGAGGATGCAATTTCATTATAGGATCTTCCTCTTGAATTCATTTAATCATTTAAATTGCCTGGGTGTCAGACAAGGTTGCTCTGAGTGCCCAGTCAAGAGGAACTTTCTTTGAGCACTAAAGTTCTTGCACAATATTCAGATGTTTCTTTCAAAAACTGTGATTGAACGGTTCTCCAGGGAAGTACGTTAAATGTACTGCTCCTCCTTTCTTCCTCCCTCATGGACACAGAGCTAGTTAAAAGGCACCTGAAAAACAGAATAAGCCCTCACAGCATCTGAAAACATTAGGAAGATATAGACACATATACACATAAAATCCAGAGGAAGTGACTATCTTTAATAAATTTTTCCAGTATTTGCAATTCAAATGTTATATTGGTGTGTGAGTGCCAGAGAGAGACCTAAAATGAAAATGACTGGGAAGTCACTATTTTTATTGCAAACAGAAAGAATGGTACAAGGTAATCAAACAGCATACACAATGAAAAGCAAATTAGATTTCTGAAACTCTTCCTGTTTCTACTGACTCCCATGTGGCACTTGCAACACGAGCAAGCCAACTTGTTTATTTTATAAGTAGCAGGCCAAATCCTTACGGCCTTCCCATTCCCCTCATGCCAATCTAACAGCACAGGTGATGATAGATGGATTTAACAGCTGCTTTCTCAGCTGGCCTGCAAAGGGATGTCAGCTCTCTTCAGCTGCTCCCAGTGAAGAGGGTAAGCTAGATAAAGGAGGAGGCAGAATATAATTTTCTGGTTTGAGCCGGGTAAGCGGCAAAATCAGGCCCAGCCAGCTGCATTTGAAATGTCTGGGCTGCTCTGAAAAGTCAAGGGGCAGCTGAAATTTGGGTAGTTGAAGAAAACAGAGATGAAGTCAGCCTGGGATGTTAAGACATAATTATTTTCCTTTACAAAAGATAAGATACTCTCACATTTTGACCATAATACCCAATTAGATGTGAGAGAGGTGAGAAATATTGCATGGTTTATATCTCGGTAGAGATAAATATGTAAATTGATCACCTCAGACAAATTGCCTGGGAGCCACTTCAACTAATGGTTCTTATTTCTCACTATTCTTCAGCATTTCTGTCTTCTAAGTATTTTTGACTTTTTAACATCAAGGAACTCGGCAGTGACTCATGTAATCTGTGTTCTACCCCTGCCTCTCCCATCATTTCCCTGGGTGATCCTTGAACAAGTTACTCCATTAATTTTAATTGGATGCTGTCACGAGAAAAGACTCGTCAGGCTGGGCTGCGAGTCTGCACTTATCCAATCCTCATTCACACAAATTCCTGTTAATTCTAGTGGGAATTTTCCCTGTGTGAAGACTGCAAGATTTGCTACAACTGCATGTGCTTACAAGGCAGCAAGAGCTGGATATGGTTTCTGGTCATGTGAAGGTTGCTTAGAATCTGCTATTAAGACTTATCTTCTTGTTTGCCACTTGAATAAATTCAGGCCCTTCTCTGGCTGATTCCAACCACAGCAGGCATTGCCAAGTGAGTCTGTACTTCTGTTAGCAGCTCTGCCCACTCCGTTCAAACTTTGGGAAAGTCTTGGCCATGAAGGACAAAGCACAAAATTATGTGTGATTTTTTTTTTAACTGACCATTGTCAAGCAAAAATGAACAGGTAGATACAGTTCCCATCTCTAAATGAGCTGTGAAGAGCCCAAGAGAAGGTGGTCAGGCTGGCTTCAGTTGCAGGAGAAATCCAGCCAAATGTGATTCTTCTGCAGAGGAGACCAGAGACAGTTTAAACAGCTCTTACAAGATTCTTAAGACTACTGCAAATAAATGGGATGTGGAAACACTAGATTGGAATCTGAGTGTGCCGTATTTACACAGCTTTGTAGAGCAAATATTGCTATTATAATGAAAGCAGTGACTGCTTCTGATTAAACAACATCCTTTTAAATACAGGAGTACTATAAAAATACAGGAGTCAGAAAAATTATTGGAACTGTGTAAAATACAGACAAAAATAATAATAATGATGCTGCTAATAATAATAATCAGTAGTACTAGTAGTATTCAATAATAATATTAATATTATGTTCCACCTGGACTCTCTGCAACTCCTCCCACATTCATTTCTGATCCTCAGGAGGCTGGGACAAGGCCCTGACATGTAGGAAAGGCGGAGAGGAGCTATTCTTCAACATTACCTTCAAAACTGAGAAACAGCTGTGAAAATATTCATGACTTCTTTTTATTTACTCCTTTTCTTTGCAAATGTTTTTGTCCCAAGAGAATGTCCAGCATTCCAGCGGGCATGACCAGTCATGCTGGCGGCATTCCCTGGCTGCCCTGAAAAAGCTTCAGCATGAGAGTCTGTGCCACAGGATTCGGAAGCCCTGACATGTAAATGCTACCAAGCATTTGGGTGAGAGTCCCTGTCACCACAGTCCCTGTCACCATGACTGGCATGAAAGATTTCCAGCCCTCCAATTATGCACATACATTACACAGGAGCCCTGAGATCCTTATAACTAGGACAGGACAAGAGGACATGGCCTCGAGCTGTGCCAGGGGAGGTTCAGGATGGACATCAGGAGGAATTTCTTCACTGCGAAGGTTGTCAAGCACTGGCAGGGGCTGCCCAGGGAGGTGTTTGGGTCCCCATCCGTGGAGGTGTTCAAGGAACGACTGGACGTGGCACTCTGCTCTGGGCTGGTTCATGAGGTGTGAAAGGATAGTAAAGATAGGCAGGAGGTAAAACCAGAAGAAAATGAGAAGCTCTATTCACATGCTCACACAGCCTGTAACAGTACAGAAATTATAGGGTAAAATACAGCTGCTGCTCCGTGGATGGAATGCAGTTGGAATGCTCACAAGCTATTCCATGATGATTCCCACAGCCAGACTGCATCCACAGCACCTGCTGAGGGGAATGATGTTGCTGTGTGTCCCTGAATAAGTCAGTCCAAGCACCCTCTGATCCAGCAGGACTGTTCAGGGAAAAGGTCCCCATAATGGGATGGGACAGACTGGTCAGGCACAAAGGGTCTCAGCTTTCCTGGGCGCTGACAGGCAAATTAAACACTAAGGGTCAAGGAAATATCCCCTTTTCACATGACACAAGGTGGTGATGGCTCAAAGTTGGACTCAATGATCTTTGAGGTCTTTTTCAACTTTAACGATTCTGTGATTCCATGAACCACTGGTTTCTGTTTCATCCCGTACTATTCCACATGTGTTACTTGTTGAAAAGGAAAAAGAAATACTTTATCCAAGAGAAATCAAAATTTCCCCAAGAAGCAGCATGGAGAACAGTCTTCTATTTTTATAGAGATTATGGAAATGCAAGCTTACTATTATGACATCAAATGGCTGGTGCCTACTACTTGCAGACAGCAATATTGTTTAATGTATTTCATCCTGAAAAGGAATTTCGCCAGCCATGGCTCACAGAACGTCATAGGTTTGCGACCATCCTTTAGCAAGGGACAGCAGAACTACAACATCCTAATAGGTTTGTGTTAAACACAAAAGGACCTTCACTTTGGAAGTCTCACTTACAATCCCTTCATTTTCTGCCAGTGATTTGTGGTGTCTTAATGTAGGTGTGCCACCCCTAAAAAGATACGATTTTCCTCAGAATAAAGAGTGGCCCAAAAATTCACGGTTAAGGGACTGAGATACCAAGTAATCTATTTCTGTTTCTTTCACTAACAAAAAGGTTTCTGGTATAAATAAGCAGGAGGAGAAGGAGCAGCAGGAAGCAAGCAGATTTGTATTGAAGTTGGACTTCAAAGCGAAGACAACATTTTCTAATACATCTCTGACCCAGATCCTCGAGGATATGGAGCAGTGTTACTCTGATGCTTAAATAACTTTAAGGGTATGGACAGAGATGGTGTAGGAGGACATGTAAATATGTGTCCTCCAGTCTGCCTGCGGCTGGTGTGTCCATTTTTGCAAAGGAGAAAATACTGGAGAGAGTACAACACAATGCATATCAGAGAAATGAAAACATTGTATGAGCTCATGAGACTTTCTAGAAAATACCCAGACCTCGGTGAGCTCAGTGGTGCGGTTTGGTGTCCTGACTCTTGACACGTGATTCTGCGGCTGGTTGCCACAAGTGAAGTGTAGAAGGGAGGATACAGCAGTACAGTGAGGAAGAAACATGCCATCATGGGGAAGTGGCCATCCCCGTTCGCATTTCAGGCCGGAGAAGAATTTTACAGTGGAGTTAAGGATTTCCTTTTCCAGTCCATCAGGAAGAAATCTGAAGCAGGAGGATGGAATACTGCTCTGGATATAATCACTTATTAATACAGAGGCGATTTTGACTATAAGCCATGCTCATACAACAGTAAAAGTGCATTTACTGTATGCAAATCCTAGCCCAAGGATGGCAATCTAAAACCTGTAACAATAGAATATTGTGCAAGAGAAACCTATTTACATCATGGTTTTATAGATTATTTTCTCTTGTGTGTCTGTTCTGCACTGACAGAACCCATGGAGTTGAATATAAAGGAAATAATACGTAACTCTGCAAACTATGCTTCAGTCTCTGGGTTCCACTGAATTAAAACTCCCTTCACCCAGCTTTTGCAGCTCATTCCCACACAGGAGAAAAATCCCTTTGCTGGCATGGCTCAGTGTTACACGGCACGTTTCTCATTCAAATACTTTCTCTCTTCTTATTCTTTCTTTTTTTCTGTGCATACCAACTTCAAGGACTATTTCCAGTGAACTGCACAAATGATGTAAATCTTTATTATAGTACAAAGAGTAGGGAAATCCAACATCTCGGCCTTTTCCATACAGCGGCATGTTTTGAAACTTGCCATGTTTGAGGTCCTCTCTGTAATAACAAGGATTAATATGATGTGCCTACAAAGAGATTACGCCAACGAATTACACAGAGGATTAGAGGGAAATCTCATTTTGTGCACCCATCAAAATAAAACCTTTTCCGACTCACTGAAATGCAGCCTTCCTTCCCTCCCTCGCTGGACCAAATCCTTAAAAGTCCTACAGCTACAAGAGGACTGAAAGACCCAAAGCTAACCTGTATTCCCAGCAAACTTCTTACCAATCTGTCTTGAAGAGGTCACCTCTGCTGACAAACACGAACATGAGTCAGTCCCATGTGTCTCTCATGTACCACCCTACAAAAACCCCCCAATGGGAGCCGGCGGTGACGGAGTTGGCTGTGGAAAAGTTCCTGCTGGTTTCTAGTAAGCAAAACACAACAATACAAATTCCTGCTCATTTGGAGAACCTTAAAATACTTGACAAACAATGCGTTCTGCAGCACATCTGGGAGACCAGATATTTTTGTGTTTATGTTGTGGATAGCTAAACCAAAACATGTTCCACTTGCCAAAGACCCAGGAAGGAATAAAAAAAAGGATTCCCAAGAACCTTGTGCTGTGAGTACATGAAAAGCCACCCTTCTGGCTCTCCTCCCTGCTTTGGTTAATATCTTCCAGTAAAATATAGTCACCACACATCTGCATAGCTTTTTCCATGTCAAGGATCTCAGACTCCTTTAAAAATTGAGACAATTCAGCAATAACAATCCCTCCCCTGAAGTGCAGCCATATTTGGAATGAAATGTAGCCACTGTTCAACAATCCAACCCTGTGTAATAATCTCTGACAGAAAGTGAACAGTGACAAAACTGAACTTGTGGGAAAATTATTAGCTGATATGTATTGTACGATAATTTAAACCGTAAATTGTGGAGAATATAAAACTTGCCCCAGCATTTGTTCTCTTTTCTCTTCACACTTCCCATTTGGTTTGCATAAATCTACTTACATTGCAATTGTTCTTCCACCACTTTTTTCTCTTATTCAGGATTCTACATCCAAGTCCAAATACTGCATCGAGCTGCATCTCTTTCTTTCATAACTGGAGGCTTTGGCTGGACACCGTGGCCACAAAGATCTACTTGGACTTTGTAGAGCCAAATTGTCTCTCTTTCCTTCCACTTCCTCCCTCTTTTCTTTACCAACACAAAGTTATCCAGTCCCATCCAACTCTGACTCTTTTGGAACTGATGACTCCTCTGCTGTGAGCAGAATGACTCAGAAGAGTGGTTTGTCTTTTTATAGAGGACTGTGAGGGCACCTTTGCTTTTAATGTCAGACTGGAAGGCTACTCCAGCTCTCCCCTCTCTGCTTTACAAGTGCAGGTAACACAGCCCAGCAGCACAGGCCTGTTAACCTTTTGGGAGCAATCACACGTTTTCTCCTTGGCAATCAGACAAAGAGAAAAAGCATCTAAAGGAGAGAGGGGAGAGGGATGGCCTTGCTGAGCTAGGGAGGGACAATCTGCACACTGTGTAGTATTTCTGTGACAAGTGTGAATGCGTTTTAAATGTCGGCTGTTGTAGCAGAACCCACTGTCTACACACAGAAGCAACCAATATTCTTGATTTGCTGACGCAAAAATAGCTCCCTTCCCCTCTTGCCCTTCTGAGCAGCAGCTGCCTGGAGTGCATATGAGGGGGAGAGAGGTGCTGCAGTCTGGCTTGCTTAGGAATCAAGTGGGGGAAAGACCATTCTGAATTCGCGGTAGGCTGCTCTGTGGGAGGAGTAATGAATGCCCTTCCCTCTGGGACAACAGGATTAATGCCAATCCCACACATTTGTGTGTGTTCTGAGGCGGATCTACCAGTACAAGCCCTTGCCACCAGCTAGCATGGAGTGGCATCTGCACTGTGTAATGTTGTGACCCACTCTATTTCCCTGCATGTAGGTTTGAAAACGAATGTGTATATTTATGTATATGTGCCTATACGTGTGCACAAATCACACAGATAAATGTCCTGGCACTACTATAATTAACTATTGTTTTGCCTCTGTTAATTTCTTTTTTTTCTTTTTGGAAACCCCAGCTAATTGAAACAATACCCAAGTATGTATGTCGTAGGTAGTCCTTTTCAAACTCACAGCTTCAAGAATGTTTATAGAAGTATATGCCAGTGTTCTTGGTTCTCGTCCACTTTTTAAATAAAATTTTTTCCTGAAAACAAAACATACATAACATTTATATACGCATATACGTCTGGACAGCAACAGTGGGGCCTGTCCCCAAGTCATTTCTTTGACATTTAGCTCTGAAAAACCATCTTTGGCAATCTTCAAGGACCATATGGTAGCCAGGGCCAGGTCCAAACCACCAGAGTTTGGACTGCCCTGTTTGCAGTCAGCACTTTGATTGCTAATTCACTCCAGATGCCAACACTTCTCATCTGGAAGGATCTAATGCACCTTGTCAGCATGCAAGTCCCTCACAAAAGAAAACCCATGCAGGCTCCCCCTAGGTGATCTTTAAAGACGAGTTATGAAAGATGACTGAAACAATATTTGAAACACTGTCTTACTCATAGTATTTTCCAAATACTGTGTGGAAACAGTGCATTTCATGTCATAATAGTCCAATGAAAACTATTAAAAACGCTAGAAGGTGAATCAGCCTTTTCAAAAATGAATCTGATACTGACATGCTGTACTTCTGTGCTTATAATGCATTATCAAGATTTCCTGCTGTTGCCAAGGAAAAACTTTGTGTTAAACAGTCACACAGAGAATGAAAGTGCATGGAATTCCCAGGATGGAACAATACAGCCTTGCTGGCTTTTGGCTTTTCATCTTTAGTGATGAATACCTGAGAAATTTGGGGTCAGACCCACAAAGGCTTAGACAAATGCTTATGTTCATGTATAATTCATGCCTGCAGATCACTGCAGCATTTGGCCCCTGACACAGTTGTTTCAGCACGGAATCTGTACCATAAAGCCCAGAGTGTGAACTTGTCCTTGCTGCAGTCAGTGGGACATTCCCTGGGAGCAAAGGTAGTTTATGTAAGCCAGCAGAGCTGGCCTGTAAGGGCTAAAATAGCAGATTAGCTGCTCAGGTGTTGTGAACTTTAAAATAGTGCCTTTCTCTAACTTCAGATGGGAGAAAAAAGGATTCTTTGAATAACAGCTTTATGCTATTTTTCGTTATTATATTATTTACTGTGGTATTGTCCCATGGCCCAAATGACTTTCCCATTCAAGGTTTCTTTATACCACACTAAGCAAATGATCACTGCTTGGATTCTAACCATCTTTTGTATTTTTATACAGAGCTTTATAGAGCTTGAAGCAGTATAGGCTTGATTAGGAACACTGCCACACTCAGTGGCATTGAATCCTAACACCAGTTCCAGCCCTGGTTTGGGCAGGAGTAATACTTAAAACACCCATTTTCTGTTTGGTGTCACCCTCCACACCAAGAGAGCTACTTGAAGTTTACACTGTGACAGAAGTCATGATTTTAAACAGCTTTTATTTTATGAGACAGGACTTCCTGCTAGAGCAGGAAGACTTGTAGATATTTTTTAAGAAAAGAAAGTGTCTACCAACTTGCTAAAATATAAGATCAGTTTTATTTCATATTAACTGCAAAAAAGCCATAAAACATCAAGCAGATGATGATGAGGCTGTTGGGACACAAGCATTTGGTTGCTGCATCTGGCACTAGCATGGGATAACAGAATCACTGACCAGGATTTCATTTTAATTTCTTGTCCTAATTTGCATTTCCTATTACTGTTTGCTGTATTTCAGCCCTGTGGGTTTGGGATCTGACCAAAAGCCAATTGAAACCTCAAACCACTAAAAGCCCAGCATTTCTCTCTTTCCTTCAAAATATCAAAGGAAAATAAACACCCTCCAACCTGGTCTTTCCCCTCACACTTTTATCCACTGGAAAACGTCTGCCCCTCACGAAATAGGCATGAGTAACACAGAATTGTTTGTGTCATATTTAGAGCAGACTCTGGCCATCACCTTTCCTTTGGTCACTCGCAACAATGAAATGGATGAGGGTGAGAGTGTGTCACTCTCAGAAAGAGAAGCACAGAACAAAAGGAGTAGCTGAAGCCTGAGTTCCTCACAGGAATGGCTTTGAATCTTTGTGTATGTGTGGGAAGAGCTTCCTTGATACCATCTGCTTGAAAGGAAAAAGAGAAAACAAACGAAGAAGAGGGAACAGAACAGCTTATTGCCCTTGTACTCTCAAGGTTTACTAAGATGGAGGAATCAGCAATAGTACAGGACTGTAAAAAGGAAACAGATGACCAGAAGTGGTCCACCATTTCTCTGCTCTGTAATTATTTTATGCAAAAATAACAACAGCCCACCTAGCCATAAGGAAGGTTTTTTGGTGTCTGGAACAGAATTAGTCCCAATGGGATGGTGAAGCCTAGTTTTACACAGCCGTGTAATTAGACATCCCAGTACGAGAAACTGGCACAAGCTGACAGGGCATCTTCATCTCTGTTTGAAACTGTTCAACTTACAGTTTTTATCTGCTAGGGTGAAAAAAGCCAACTATGGCTTTTCTTATATTCCTGCCTGATCTGAGAGGTACATCTGTGATCCTTCCTTTCCACGTGCAGTGCCTGTGCAGAAAGAGCACTTCACCTGCTCGAAAATTCAAAACGTGTAGTTCCACACAAGACTGTGAACTAAAATTTGTCAGGGAGAGGGACTAGGGTTAAGAAATGATGCTTTACTTTCTCCAGAACATAATTATAGGGAAGCGGTTCAGAACATCCAGATTAGGTTATCAAGCAGCCTAATTTAAACAGTGTCCCATCCTCAGACAATAAATAATGTACATGTGGTGGGCATGAGTCATCACTCTTGCAACAGTGTCTGGAGCTCCCTACTTTGCATGATTTATGCATTAAAATGTAAATGAATTTTTTTTTTTCTTATAATGTGAATTCATGAGAGAGGTCATTTATAGACATTACTTAGATTAGCTTAGAACTTCTCTGAGGTCACAACCACCTGTTGGGCTCTGGAGGTGTGATGCAAAAGGAAGGAGGGGGAGAAGGGGAAGCTTCAGCCATTTTTTGAGGGCTGAGCCCTCAAATCAGTGTCCATCCTCCTCTTCCCATCTCGGAGTTGCTTTAGTCTTTGTCTTGGAGCCGCAGGTCTGCTGTTGCAGCAGCGAGGGGCCGCCGGGTGCGCAGGTGAGCTCGAGAATCGCACTGAGGCGCCAGGAGGGCTCGCACCGCGCTGCCCGTCCGTGTGTCCGCTGCCGTCACGCCGTATGAAAACCGGGCTCCCACTGCTCTACAGACGTGCGCTTCGTCCAGCGTCTAAACTCCAGCTGCACGGCCAGCCCCTGCCTAGCCCGGGCTGGGCTAGTCTCTAGTGAGACGTGGGACAAACTCTGGGGCTGTTCCCAGGCGGAGGCCGGGGTTCTCCCGGTGCTCTCTCCTCCCGCCGGCACCTGTACGCGCACCGCCTTCCCGGGCCGGGCAGGGCTCTCCCGTAAGGAATTTTCCTAAGGAACCCCGCGGCAGGTGGGGGGCGCGGCTCCCCGGGCAAGCCCCGCCGGAGGCACCGGAGGACGCGGCGCCCGCGCTCTGATCCCTCCGATTAAACCGTGCCTGGAGGGGATTGCTTCTTAACGGGCTGCCGGATGCTCGCAGAGTAATTTAAAATCACCGAATCGCTGTTTATTAATATAATGCTCTTAAAATTGAAAGTACACTTAATCCCCGCTGCCCTCGTAACGACTGGGAGGGGAGGGCGGCGTGCGGGAAGGGGGAAGGAGAAGAAGAGGAAGAGGGGAGCGGGCCCGGGTCGTAGCCGGGCAGGGACCAGCACCTGGCTGGGAGCCCTGGGGAAGCCGCCGCACTGTCGCCTCCTGGCCCAGCCGCCCGCTCGCTGGTGACAGAGCCCAGCCTGCCCGGGGGGAGCCGATCCTTGCGCTCCGCAGAGCGGCACCGCACGGCTCCGCTCCGGCCGCACCCGCCCTGCCAGCGCCCCCTCCCTCATCCATCCTCCCCCCAGCTCAGGCGGGCGGGCGGCGGCCACCGCAGAGGCGGCCCGGCAGCGCCGGCAGCGCCCGGGCGGCGCGTCCCTCCCCGGGAGCCCCGCAGGAGGAGCAGGAGAGGGGAGAGCAGGGGGTGCGCCCCCGCCAGCTTTCACCTCCATCGGTGATGCCGCCAGCGCTGCGTCCACCCCCATCCCCGGAGGGCGCCGCCGGGGCTTTCCTGAGGTGAGTGGCCACCTCCGGGCGGCTCTGCCTGTCCCCGAGCCGGGACAGGGCTCCGAGCTGCGATGTCCCCGCCCGAGGCGAGCAGCCCGCTCCGTACAGGACAAGAGCGCCGGGGGCCGGGGAAGTTTCCGTGCGGGACAGCGGGGGCAGCGCGGCGAGAGGAGGAGCACTCGCCCCGGAGCTCCAGCTGCTGTAGGGGACGCGTATGGGAGCAGGGAGGCACCTGGAGAGCCGGCCCAGGTGGAGCGAGAGCAGCTGGTTGAAGCGGGGGCGGGGGGAGGAAGAGAGAAGGTGGAGAAGCGGGCGGGGACAGGAGGGGATGGGGGAGCCGCAGAGGGGGGAGATGGGGAAGGAGGTGGCAGCAGCAGCACCTCCTGTGCATCGGTGCTTCTTCCCCCTGCTCGCCGGCTGAAGCACCGTGCTCTGCTCCCCGAGGTCGGAGGTGCCTCCGCCGCCCTGGGCACCGCTGCCGCACGCCGGAGCCGCGCTTTCCTTCGTGCTTTCGCCGTGCAGCTCTTGGGGAAAGTGGCCGTGCGCGGGCAGAGACTTAGCGCAAGGTGAGGGCTGCTCTGTGTGTGTGGGGTGTGCGCGGCCGGGCGGGGGTCGGTCGCGGACTGCGCTGCCCCGTTCGCTGCCGGAGACCTGCGGGCGCCGTGCCCGGCTCCCGGAGCGCCCGGCCCAGCCCAGCCCGGCCCGGCCCGGCCCGCGTTGTGCTGCGCGGTGGCCGCCGTCGCTCCCCCGCGCAGCGCGGTGGCAGCAGCGCTCGGGAAACTTTGTGCGGTCCCCTTCTTGCGCAGGGAGCCGCGGCGTGTGCGCGCTGCGCTGCGCTGCTGCTCGCCCTGATCCCGCGGCTGGCGGCAGGGTGCTCGCGTGTGTGTTTGGGTTCGGAATCAGTATTTATTTACAGGACTCGGGTATTAATCACTCGTGCCGTGGAAAGCTCATTAGCGGCGACTTGTTTCCATGACAACGGGACCCCTCGGAGCCTTCGGGGTTATCTATTTGCCCGATTTTCTCTCTTTTCGTATTCGTACTAGTATCGTGTTTTGTCACCGGGGACAAAAACGAGCAAATAAACCCTGCGTGATCTTGTGGCCCCTTGTTCGCTTTTCCTCCAACGCTCAACGATTTCCCCAGGCTTAATTAACGATACGTGGATGTGATTAAGCAAGTGTGAGAGTTATACAAGGTTTCTGAGTGGTTGTTCTGCTGCATTACCTCGTTTAGCTGTAAAGCTCAAACTAAGACGTGGTCTGACTTGTCTCGTGTTCAAAGTACCCCTGAGACGTGTTAGTACTGAAAACTGTGATGTTACCTTATCTTTTTGCTTGTGTGTCATTTGGCAGCACAGAAGCCTTTGAGGAGCGTTGTGTTGCAGTCTCTGCTACAGCTGAGCTGGGAATCAGTGGTGACTTCCTGTGTAACTTTGTCATCGTGCTGTGGTGTGACCTTGACAGGTCTCTTTAACTTCTTCCTACCCCTCTCTGCTCAACAAAAGGAAATGTCGCTCGCTTGCACCTGTGCTCTGAGCTAATCAAGCAAAACACTTTATCTAAGATGGAGTACTGTTAAAACTCATTATATGAGTGTATTGCCTTCTGTTACGAGGAGTGAACGTGTATTATTCATTCTTTTTCCCTAATGGTAGAGGTAAAAATCCCCCTTTTTAGCTCCAGTCTTTATTTAACACGATACAGTCCTGCTGGTCTTCAAAAGATATGTACTGTTAGCATCCAGCTGAAAACAGTGGTTCTAATGCCATTTTTAACTGTTTTCCTGGGTTAACTTCATCAGAGTCAGGTGAAAAGGAGAGTCTTTAGCTTCCTGAAATTTGTTCGAATAACCTCTGTCACAGAGTACATATCCAGGAAGAAGATGCAAGAGTAAGGAAAGAAAATGCTGTAAAACTCAAGGACAGTCTTGATCAGTTGCTTCAGTATTGCAACCTGAGAGGGACTTAAAAGTGTTTTTTTTAGAGAGAATGAGGAAACACACACTTCTAACTTAACTATATGTTAGGTTAATCATCTGAAACTCTTCTCCAAATGTGCATAGTTTTGCAAGAGACAGTTTAATATATAGTGTTATGTTGAGAAGCATTGTGAGCTTGTAAGGAATGTTTTAGAATATTCAGTTCTGAAATACTGCCCGAGAGATGTTGAGTTGTGACTGTTTTAGATTACAGGAGTAGGAAGTTATAATAGTAGGGGAACTTCTGTATGAAGCATACATTCTTTCTTCTTTCTTGAAACACTCCTTCTGAGTGAATAAATGGTTATAAAATAACTGTCTCTTTCATATTGTGAGAGAGAGTCTATCCTCAGCTTAGTCCAGCAAAGTGCTAAAACATATGCCTCATTCCAAATCCATTAGAGTAGGCAAATCACACTTCAAGCTTTTACTGAAATACCCTAAGGCTTGTGACCTTGACTTTTGTATTCTGTTTTTTAGCAACCCAGTAGCGAGACACCTGTCTGAAAGTATTTCTTGTGAGTTGAGGACCATCACCAGCCACTAGATACCAGTGAAGTAACTTTATGACAGTCCCCTGAAGAGAAAGATTTCTTTTCTTAGTTGGCATCTTGTCTCCTTTGGATGTCATTGACTTAAATTTCCGTGCTGAACGATTAAATTTCTACTGGTTAGTGCTGCACAGTCAATACAAGTAGAGAGAAAGCGATACAGGTTTTACTCTGTGCTTTACATCCTCTGTGACTCTCAGTCTTTTATTAGTGGTGGTAGTAAGAACAACAGATACTCCATTTTTCAGACCCTGGGTGCCACGAGGGGGCAGGGGGGAGAATTCTTAGTCTTGTTTTTTAAGACTGATAGCAGGCAGCAAGAAAGATAATTTGTAACAGGCTGTTATTACTTTTATAGGTATTTTCAGAACAATAATCACTTAAAGTTGTGAGAAGACATCTGAGTTGTGAGAAGACATCTGAGTATATAAAGCTGTCTCTGATAAAGGGGTTTTGTTTGAGGGAGTGGGAGAAAAGTCCATGGACATGAAGGCTAAGTCTATAGGTACGGATAATGGTATTGGTTTGCATTGTGTTTTACTCAACATTATACCAAAGTAACTTGGATATAATGTGCACTGGTTTTCATAAACAAAAACGCTTCTAATGGTGTTCGTATTCAAGGTACTACAAATTGCTCAACCTGCCTATTGCTCAGACTTTGCTGTCATGTGGAAATAGACTTAATATTCTTTGTTTCTCTGGTGCCGGAAGTCCCACACCTGGGATGAATAAGATGCTGGGCCAGTATTTAGAGGAGGTGGTTGAGCTCCTTTCTCTGTAACTGATCTACTCTGGACAAGTCACTTTACCCCTCTATTTTAACTTTGCCCTACCCCCATTAATCATCATCATTCGTTGCTTACTTGGAGTGTAGAGTCTTGCAATGTGCGTGTATTGTGCCCAGAGAGATCTCTGGGGAAGCAGCAGAAGGTTAGTGCAGCACAATAACAAATGGTAGCCAACATTTTTCCTGTCTCAGTCCTCTGTGCATCTGAGCACCAGTGATCTGAGAGGCAGTGAGATTGTTGGAGATCAATGTGAAGATGCTGTGGAGGAATTACTTCCAGTCCTAGTGCCTTAACATTCATTTTGCTGAATATATTTGAAGGAAACGGCTTTCAGAGAAAAAGTTCACAGATCTGTACTCCAAGGACTTGCAAATAAAGAATGGCTCATCACTGCTTTTCCTGTTTGCTGTCAGGTTGAATGTACGGGTTTTCTGGATGGAAAAATAAGTCAGTTTTGAATTTAAAATAGGCACATTGGCAGCAAGGGGCTCGTGAAGGGCAGAGACCAGCACTAAATGTCCAAAGTGATTTTTTTTTTCTGTGTTTTTAGGAGAGGGTTGGGCAGGTGAGTTTCCAGGTACACTTTTTGAGCTTATAAAATGCACAACCTCATGTGACAGGAGCGAGTAATGGTGTTAGGAAGGTATGAGAGATGTTTCTGTTATTCCAGTTGGGAGCGCAATGATGTTCTTCATAAACTACTGTAAAGTGTTAATGCTTCAAATGGTGATGTACTTGATTTAACTACAGGGTTTTTTGTTTGGTCTTCATTTCAAAAATCACCCTAATAATCAATACTTCTGATAAACCAGTCTTTTAGATTGAGGCAGGATTGCTTTGTATGAAAGGTTTGCAGATGAAAAACTGGCTTTTAAAGTGATCTGTCTTATATATGGTAGACTTACTTCTGCTTTTCATCAGAATTTAATGGCCAAACTTAAGATAAAACCAAGAATGTATTTTTACATACCAGTGGTAATGTAAAGCTCTGCTGTTTCTGTCATTTTATTCTTTAAAAAAATGAAACTTCTTAAACGTGAAGATGTAGAAAAGCTCCTGTATGACTTTTCATTTACTCACCATATTCTTAATGAACTGTGTATAATAATTTCAAAACAACTTAGGTTTTTAAGGCCCAAGTTTGAAACAACCCAAAGAAATCTGTGTTTTAAAAAATGCACTCCGGAGGGACACCTCTCCCCCATCTCTAAGGTGCCGGATTACACACGAGCACATTCACGTGCTCAAACTCCCAAGTAATTTTGAAAATTTTGGAGCTGGGTGTGGTTTTAATTGTAAAATAGAGACATCAGCTCAAATTCCTTCGAAATTCGAGTTCCTCCCAGGCCTGTATTGCTCAGAGGAGTGATGGGGTTCAGCAGCACCTCAGCCATGAGATGCTGCTGCTGCTCTGCCTTTCCCCTTCACCTGCGGGACAGGCTGGCAGCTCCTCCTGGCTGTGCAGGGGGAAGAAGCCAAGGAGTGAATTTGGAATGTTCTCTGGGGATAAGGCAGGGAGAGGCCTCCCCTCTGCATGTGCAGCAGCCTGCCCGCTTCTCCTGCAGTCTCTTGATTTGTAGGCTGACCTTTCCACACCAGTGAAGCTTAGCAGGCCCTCCCAATTTTCTCACTTTATGCCAAGATGTCTGATGTTGCAGACAGGGAGTCTGTTCCTGCTCTATTTGGAGGCAAGGGCAGAATTCTCACTGATTTCCATAGGAACAAGATGTATTCCTAAACATACTTCAGTAGCTAGAAAGAAACTTCCTAATAAAGAACCAGACGCACATAACACGGAACATGAAGCATTGTTCTAAGCTTCAGAGCTTGCAGCAGTAACATGTCTGCAGACCAAGCAGCAAATCTCAGGGCATTCCTGGCAGCACTGTGGAGGATTATCCGCTCTCATTCTGCCCAGAGAAACAACTGAGGCTCCAGCATGTTACTGATAAAATCTTATTTATTCTAATGGATGCCATTTGAGCCCCTCAAGTCATATCGGGAGTGGAACTCTAGGAGCAGTGAGGTGTGATGTAGTAGCTGTTGCACAAAGGATTTGCTACGTCAAGCAGAAAAGGCAGCGGGATTTCAGTTTACCTGAAGAAGCAAAATGCCCTCTCCCATGCTCATGTGAGACTCTTGGAAGTTACCAAGGAAAAGTTTGGAATGCAGTTCTGCTGCTCTGAGTTGGTGTACTCTAGCCAGACTGGTTCCTAACTAAAACTTTTTTTTTCTTTTTCTTCCTTTGGATGTTATTTTTTTTTAAGGTGGAGACTTTCCAGCTCTCATTTTACTGACATTCCTGTGTTGCTGTTTCACAGCAGTGAATCCTCTCCACTTACAGGCTTTTTCTTGAAGAGGAGTTAAAATGAATCACCTAAAACCTGTTGGAGGCAAGAGTTTCCAAAATGTAACTCACAGATATCTGCGATTTCTTCCTTTCCCAAATCCGTGTATTCCATTAATTTTGCCACTAGAAAGGCACTGTTCTGTCCAAATAGAGCTGTCAGGGTGCAAGGAAGTGGTGGGAAGATACAGATTAGTGCTTTTGCCATTTGTGTTGCGTTCCCATACATGAGGGCTTCAGGGCTGCTTTTTCACACAATTTTCAGCTTGTGATAGTCAGAATATCATTTTCTCTGGTTATCTCCCATCTTGGACTCGTTTGTTTTTGTGGTGAACGTTTGGGAAAATGCATTTTTTTTCCCCTGTGGTGTCTTAACAGCATCATCATTTGTTAAATTCTTTACTTACTCCCCTGCCCAATTATAATTACAATAATAAAAAAAGCTTTGTCTTGCAAAGCATGTAGCTTATTAAAATAAAAAAAAAAGCTTTTTCTTGTACAGCACGTAGCTTACTTGCTTTCCCCTTATGTCACTTTCCAGGTAATTACTATTTTAACATTTGAAAATATAGACAAAATTCTAGAGAGAGAAACTTTTGCAAGGAAATTACATCCACTTCAGACACTTTATCTTGAATGGCAAATATAAATGTTTGATATGCATTAAAATCCAGAGTTAAGTTTGGGTTCTTTGTTCATGTCTTGTTTTTTTCAGTATGACCATTGCATATCGTTGGACAGAAAGCTGCCAAGGTAATAGACCAAGCTTCCTATCCTCAAGATACAAAACATTTCTGTTTCTATGGGTACAAATGTCCCAAAATGCAGACTTTGAACACAAAACTGCTTAAACAATTTACTTGAAAGCTGTAGCCCAAAATTTCATGGTCCTGAAGAACTTTTTATCCAAAAGGAGGGAGATGTCAAGCATGCATGAATGGAAATGAATGGAAACTGAACAGCATCTTCACAGGATAGGTTTAATTTCTATTTTGTGGTGAGAAAAAGACATTCATTCTTCTAACATTCATATTGTCCATTGAATTCCCCTTAGAGATTAGTGGTGAAGGAGCCCTGACATGAAGAAAACACTGGTTCGGTATCTGGCTTTTTGGGAGACAGACAGTATCACTGACAGATAGGGCTGGAATGCAAAAGTCAAGGCAGGAATCAGTGAGTGGCTGTTCTCAGTACTGAAAGCATTTTTAAGAGGTAAGTTCAGCTCATTACCCTTTTTAATTTTGTGGTGTTTTAAGAGTAGTTCGTGGTGATCCTGCTGTAAAGTGTTGTGATGTGGCAACATTTTGTTGATTAAGATATTGTTGGAAATTCATTTTTAGAAATACTATTGGCAAGGATTTAGAAACCTGGACTCCGGCCAGAAAGTGAACAATCGCTGGAGCCAGCTCTGCGAGGAGATTCTATACACACAAGTTGGAGATTTGTTAATTGTTACTTTGTGTTGCAGCCTGTCTCATTCCTGTTTGGGCAAGTCTGTGAATTCCTGTGGGAAGTCATGTAAGGGGCTGGCAGAGGGACTGCTCTAGTGCGGGGACATTGGCCAGGGCAGTGGCACCGAGCCACGTCCTGTCCCACAGCCCCTTTAGGGCAGGTGGCAAATGGAAAGGGTCCCGTGGCCTTGATGCTGTTCTGCTTCTATCCTGTGGTTTTGGACAAGTGGTTCCACTGCTGGAAGAGCAGCAGGGTGCACAAATCGCTGTGCTCACCTCTGCTGCAAAGATCAGGCCCTGTCACTCTTCTTCCCCTTTCCCTTCTTCCTCTTCACCGTTCGTCTCCCAGCTAGGGTCAGTCAACAGCAGCTCCCTTGAAACTCCAGAGGGTTTACCTCAGAAACAAATTTTACATAAGAAACCAGCTCACATCATGCGTTGCTGCTGATAATTGCTTTTTAGGAGCCTCACACAAAGAACTGTATCGATAAATTACAAGCTTGTTTTGCAACAATTCTCTTTTATTTTGCAGCAGAAGGGCACAAGTGAAGAGTTACCGAACAGGGCTCTAACATTTCTTTAATATGAAATAACACTTTTCAAGACAGGTATTTTACTTTTGCAAGTCCATGGGCAAGTTCCTATTTATTTGAATAGGAGCAGGGTCAAGCCCCATGTGCCTGAGGGCTGCTGTTGTAAAAGAAAACCCTTGCTGAGTCCCCTCTGCAGGAATCAGGATGCACTCCTGGGCAGTAAGCTAAATATAACAATGAGAAATTAATGAGGAAGGGAATTGGCAGCAATGGTACTACTTTTGCCTTTCTGCTATTTATCATCAGGGCCGTGATCTCATTGCAGCCACAGAGACATGGTGGGAATGCAGTCATGGATGGCTACACTCCTTCTAGCAACGCCAGGGCGGCAAGGCAAGGTGGTGGAGCTGCTGTTTATGTGAGAGAGCAACTGGAATGAGTTGTTGAGTGTTGCCAGTGTTGAGTTCTGCCAAGGAGTGGGTGAAGAACGAGTCAAGAGCTCATGGGTGTGTGAGGGTGACAGAGCACTGGAGATGGCCTCAGAGAGAGGCTGTGCAGTCTCCTTCTCTTGGAGAGATTCAAAACCCTGCAGTCCTGGGGAACTCACTCTGGGTGACCCTTGAGCAGGGGGGTTGGGTGGGATGATCTCCACAGGTCCCTGCTGGCCCCCTCCATTCCATATTTCTGTGATTAGATTTCCACACTTTTGTGCCATGCAGTCCATTAATTCAGTCTTTGTTAGACAGTCTCTCCTTTCTCAGAGTAACATATTAATAGCAGGGAAAGTTCTATCCATCATTAGTCATTTAGGCCCTAAGGCCAGAGTCTGAAGTTTGCTGCTTTTTTTCTTTTCTAGAATCTGTTGAACATGGGAGAAATAAATATGGATCTACATGCACACATAGCTTTCCTTAAAATTAATTTGCATTATATGTGTTCATTTTGTGCTTTTCTATTGGTCTGTTCTCTCTGTGGTGAGACCTGCAACAAGGTTAATGCTTATGGCAAATTTTGGTTCAGTTTTTAGCCTTTAATACCATTCCCTAACTCCACCTAGCTTCTCCCAAAACCTTCTGAGTTTGGACTGCAGTGGGAAATTTTCAGTAGCATGAACATGAGTTCAAGTGACTGAGAACTCTTAAGAATACAATTAATTACTTTGTGCCGAACAACAGTAACGTTGCTCCAAACTTTCTGCAGTGATGGAAATGAAATACAGAATAAACATGTTCACAGGGCTTCACAGTTTGAAACATTTAAGGCATTATTTTTCTCTTTTGATCACCGATAATCCAATAGTCTTAAATCAAGGGTAATTACAGACCAGCCTTAAAGCCTCAAGCCAGAGCTCCCACCATGGTTTTCAGAAGTGCCCTGTACTGCACCTGTGTCACAGAAAGCCCCAGTCACAGTTCCTGGTGCCAGTTGCTTTTCAAGGAAAGATAAAAGAGGAGCAATATCTCAAGGACGTCAACACTTTTCTTAAGCAGGATGTGTTTATGTTACTGTCTTTTTTGATAATTAGGCTCAGAAAGCAAGCATTGGTTTTGCTACCTCCTGCATATTACAACAAACAATTAAAAACCCTGTATAAAATAAATAATGCAAATGAAACTGTAGTGCGATCACTCATCATGATCAAAGCTGAGATTTCTCCTTAGTTTCTGAATTTGCTCTGCCTTCCCTGTTCTGTGTTGTCAGCCCTGTATCCTTTTTCAGCTGGGCTTAGGCAGGCAAAAGGAAATCTTGTAATTTTGCTTTAGCTACCACGATTGGGATTGACTGTGTTTTGCAGTTTACTGCTGGCATGGCCTGGCTGCCCAGTAGCAGCCAGCAAACTTCCAAAATGAGCCAGGCTTCTACCTCAAAAGTATTTGTTGGGGTCTTCTTCCTCTTCATGTCTTCTGTATGAAGTGGTGCTGGGGCCGGTAGCAATGGTTTTGCTTCAGGCAATACTGATCAGAACTTGGAAAATCATTTTCCTATTTCATGAGCCTGAATCCTCTTTGCTTTGCTTTTTCCTTTCCTTTTCCTTTCAGCCTGGTATGAAGTAAATATTCTGGTGTTTTAGTTTCAACCATTGAAACCAAACAAATGTTTAGCCCATTTAAACATTAATTTCTTTCCTAATTTTCATCCAGTTCAGCTGCCAAAACAACAAAAAACGCCTGTCAGTTGCATGGCCCTTATGGAGAGTTTGTATCTGGCACAGAGTGGCCTTCCACAAGAACATGTTTTTTCCTGTGAGTTGAGAGGCTGGGCACGTGATATGAGCAGCTTGTTTCCAGAGCCATCATCACTGCAAGCCCTCAGAAATCCTGTCCTCCTGCACAAGAGCATTTTCCATGATTGAACAGCCAGAGACTTAAGAGTTTGAAGAGTTTAGGAAACCACTAAAAAAAACCCCAGAGCTTTGTTTAAGGGAGTAGATTACCTATGTCCTTCCCTTGAAAACAAAGCTAAGACGTGGTCCTCAAGGAATTTGGTATCTTCAGTTCTTGAGCCTGTAATGGCTCCACTTGTCACAGAATCACAAATTTTTTAATCCTCTTTCAGAAAGTGTAAAAAGTATCTTATGATAAATACCTCTTGGATTGTAAGGTGGAATTATCTCGCATGTTGTTTCTGTATCCAAGCTGAGTGCAATCCATCAGAGTGATGGTTTTATTCATTTGGGGGAGCAGGAAGAAGGATGTAATCAAAATTAATTTGTCTAGCCATGAGTAGCAAAGCAGACTCAGTAAAAAGCAAGCCGCGTGTTCTACTGCTTGCTACTGCTAACAAATGTAATGCTACACCAAAAACAAACAGTGACCCAGCAAGCGTTCATAGCAAGAATTCAAAAATTCAGAGCCTGAATTTTGAAGTACCAAGTGATGATGGATGCAGTGGAAATTAATTGGGATGGCAGTTTCTCTGGCCTTCCTTCCCCTGTGAAGGGGATCCAGAATTTCCAGCAGGGCTGAACAGAAAGGCTAGTGCCTTAAAATACATAAACCAGCACCTAAACTTGAAGTTTGTTCTATGACAAGAGCCAATGGTCTCTGCAAATGTAATGATACGAGCAGTTAGGAGCAGCTCTGGTACGTGAGGAGGATGAAATCATGTCAGAAGAACGTATTACTCTAAGGCAGAAGTAGTAAAGTGCCATTTAAAAGTTAAAAAATAAATTCTTCTGCATGGTCTGGCTTTTTTAATGGTGTGCTGTGGCAGCTTTTGGTCAAAGCTGAACACCAGAACACAAACCCTTCATTGTTCTGCACCATATAAAGCACAATACAACAGAAAGTAAAGCCATCAAAACACAAGTTATCAGCAGGATGCAGTAAGGCATAAATATCTATTCAATATTAGAGTCTTCAAAAAGAACCAAAAAAAGGTGAGATCTCTTTCCTGTTTCATCATGACAGCAAAAGGGAATAGCTGCTTTCCTAGAAACAATTTAATGACCAGTGTGACTCTTGGATTGGGCAGGTGACACAGGAGAAGGGTGTAAAGAGCGGATGTTTGGGTCAGGTTAAGCATCCTTCTCACTTGTTGATATTGGCTGGGCTAGGTATTTCTTTTATCTAAGTATAGGGAAATTGTATTTCTCCATATATACCCTCTCAGCTTCTGGCTGGCTGCCTTACAGGTACGTTCTGTCTGGCAGCAGAGCCACAGTTTTGTGGTTAATCGCTGTTGGTGGGAGTTTTAATCCATAGAATTTGTCTTAATTGTTCTTGAAAGATAAGTAAGCTTCTGTCATGAACAGAAATCCAGTTCAACTGCACGCTGTGTGGGAAAACCACCTCCTTTTGTTGTTTTTTAAAGTGCTATCTGATAATTCCTGTATTATGAGAAGTGATGCAGGATTGCTGTCTATTCAGTTTGTCAGTGCTGCTTGTAAATTTTTGTAGACTTTTATCAAATTCCTTCCCAGCTGAATCTTCCCAGTCTGTTCAAATGCTTTGCATACAGAAAACATTTTACACCTCTTACTATCCTTGTCATTTCTGATCCCTTTCCAGCTCTAGAGATGTAGAAAAATCATACCATGATATAATGAGCTTTTCTTTTTTCCCCCTTTTTTTTTTCTCATCAGCTTCTGAAATTCTGTCTTCTACTGAGTACTAAATCACTATCTGCATAGAATTGATGTGCATAATTTCATTATAGTTTTCTATCTCTCCAAAATGCAGTAGCCTGCCCAGTGCTGAGGGAAAGGGATTTCCTCCCTGCACTACTTTGCATTTACCAGCATGAATTTAATTTACCATTTTATCCTCCAGTTCCTCGGTGAGTGATGGATCCTGCTAGAATGATTTCTGGGTGAAGGCAAGGAGGCGTTCTCCAAGCTGTGGATGCTTTGAGGAGGGAGTCAGCTCAGAGTAAGGGAAAGCATGTCTTGGGACTTGTCGTAGTTTTGAGGAACTGGAACTCCTAAATTCTCTGAAATAAATTTGGTCAAGAAATTCTATTAAGCCTGTGCGTTTCTTTGCCTTCTGGCACAGAGTCCCTGAAGGACTGAATGGGCAAAGCTTGACAGAGGAGTAGTAACAGTGGGAATGTGGAAGCTCTCTCTTACTAGTCTTCAGCATCAAGGGCAGCAGTGAGACAGGAAGAGAGACCTGGAATCACAAAAAAAGAGACAGAGGTTGGTCTTCACTAGAAATCCATTAACTTAGAAACAGCATCTTGATGGCAGGATGACACCGTGGCACTTGATCCACTGACAGCAGAGACACTCATGTTTGGCTTTTCTCAGGTGGCAGCACTACAGCTTTTTTCCAGCATGGCTTTGTGCTGTGTTTCTTGTACAGATTTAAAGTTTCTGTGACAGAAATGGGTCTTGGTTTTTGCTCCTTGTGCAGTGTTTTGGTCAGCAGTAGGAATTGGGCTCCTTGGTGCTGAGAGAAGGGACTTTCAACATGATCAAATTCCCAATGTTCATTCAGGCTGCTTTAAAACTAGGTGTTCTCCGGGATGCAGTAGTTGGGTTCCTCATATAAAGGGTTTTTCAGATGTCTCCTCACCAAACAAGAAGAAAAACCTTTGAGGCTGTCAAATCTTCCTAACCTTTGAGGCTGTCAAATCTTCCTTCCTCTATAAACCATAAGTTTTGTCCATGTGGAAACTAGCTATGTTTTCAGTGAGTCACCAGATATTGAGGGATTTTCTCTGCTAGTGTCCTTACTAGAGGAAGGGTAATCAGCACCTCTTTGGGAAAGCGGGTTTCAGTTACTGGTGCTGCAAAAGAATTTGGTTTGTTGTGGAGTCACAGAGTGTGCTTAGCCGAAGTACTTACCAGGATTGTTCTCTAGATAGTCCTCATCTGAGTTTATCTCGAGGAGACGGAACAATCACCGAACATTATAAACAACAACCAAGAGCAACTCAGATCAGATATTGAAGGAAATTGAGTTATTTTTGCAATAGCCCTTTGTTGTAGCATCTTTGTGGTCACCTGAACAGTTTGAGGTGCCTCCATTTGCAAATGTGGTATTAATGTTGTTTTTATTTTTAAGGAATTTACCTTATTTCTTTGATTTACTCTGTGAATTCTAGTTCTTTCTGGAGCTGTTTAGACTCATGTTTAGTCATGCTTTTTCTTTTAGGTTAAGACATGAGCTTTAGTAGTATTAACCTTTTATATCCTCCAAATATCTATGCTTTTCTTTTATTTGCCCTCTTTGGTGGGAGAGTAATCTACAGCATATATTTCCTTAATGGATACCATAAAGGTATTCTGAGTTTCCAACAGCTTTATACATAACCTTGTGCTGTCTTAAGATACAAGGAATACTTGGAGTCATTTATCTCTCCATTTTTTTTCCCCTCATTCTCTTTCTTACGTATTTGATAGGTTCATTTCAGCCAGTATCTAAGTTCTACCTCCTTTTGTGCTGCAGGTGTGTTCACTCTCTGCTTGTACAGGTTATTCCAACAGCTATATGATAAAAGAACTCTGGTCTGTGTCTTAAGGCACAGACTGCTGAGTGCTTGAATTTTTGAGATGTTATCACATTAATATTGTCCTTGGACCCTGGGTTAGCAATTTGAAATGTGCAGGAATGGCCTGGCTAGTGAGCAACTAGTTAATCTCAGTGATGGGTAATTCCTCCTCCATTATGTGCTACACCTTCTTCAGATCATTTACTGAAGCATTTTATTCTGTATTCTGCCATGGCAAAAGCGAAGTGCTCTTGAACCTCCGTTTAACTTCTTTCTGTGAAGTGCTTTTTCTTTAAGTTTGGCGGTCATGATTTGGCTAACCATGCTGACTTGGGTATGCCAGACGCAAACGTGATAAGCAGCCTGTTTAATTTCAGGCTGATAGTCTTGCTTATCTTCTCCTAAAACCTTGTACGTAACTCTGAAGTAGAATACTTTTGAATTAATTCTCTTACTGGCGTGGTTCTAGGTGATATTATGCAAGCTCTGGTTCTTACGTGCTCTTTTTAAGTAACGTAATCCTCTTGTAGTCCCTGCATCTGTCCTTCATGGGGCAGGAAGTTATCGAGCTCTCAGTTCATCCGAGGTCCACGGGCAACTTCCAGCATCAGATTCCTCCTGCTTTTAACAGTCTGGGTTCTTTGCAGTTTGCATGGTTGCTGTCCACTGTGTATAGTTGGATTTTCTTCACTTGGCACATCCTCATTTCTTCAAGAAAGTTCAAGGCTGCATTTTCCAGTAGTCTTGCTGTGTTACCCTGGTCTTTTGTCACTGTGGTATTCCTTACTTATCTCTAATGATAGGCCAAGGCATAGTTGGCCCTCTCTGTCACATTTGACCAAAAGACAATCAACTGCTGCCCGAAATAAGGTTTCTTAAAGCTGTCTCACCCTTAGCTGGTGCCCAGTGCTAGTAGATAGGACGTGACTGTGACTCTTTGGGCTTGATGTATTCATGCACAACGGAGTTCTCTCCACCCAGCGCAGTCAGCAGCACCTTCTTGGTCTTCCAGGTGGAGATGTTCATACTGATTTGCATGTGGAAAGCCTCTCTCCAATGAACTGAGCATAGATACAGATCTGTGTGCTGCAGAAGGTTTCTAAAGATAGGTGAGAGGTGTCCCAGGAATGTCAAAATATCTGCCAGGGGAATTCTGCTTTGGGACCCTTAACTCACCCCTCTTCTACAAGAGGCATTGAGTGGACAGCAGATTTCTTGTCCTGGTGCAATTTTGGTGTGGTTTGGTTAGCTTTGTTTCTCTTCCTAGAATAGGAAGATTTTGCTTCTGTGCTTGATTTTGGAGATGAAGCACAGGGTGCAGCAGTCTGTCCCGCAAAGCTGGGCCCTTCCCAGGGCCGTGTCCAGAGATGGGAAACAAGAGTGACCACACGTGATCAATCCATCATCGTGGGCCGGTAGGCAGCTCCTGCTTTAGGTCATGTGAGCTTATCCAGCAGTTTTGTCCCCACTATCCCTCTCTTATTAGTGTCAATTATTGGATAAATACTCAGCCTATCCTTTTGATGAAGTTGATCTTGGACAAGATTAAAAAAATGAGACAACAGAGCTCTAGTGCCCAGAAAACTTGAGCCTTGTGTTTTCACTATTGCCTGACAATAGCAAGGCTGACATTTCAAGTAAGGCCCTTCACAGGTATGTGCAGCGTTGTTTAACTAGTAATCCAGTAAATATATTAATTCTTTCTTTAAGTTTCTTAAAATCTGTAACTTGTTGCCTTGAATGTTTAACCTTTGAATTCTCTGGAGGTGAGAGGTTGGGGAGAGGGGATATGTTGGTGAAAATCAGACAAAGGTGCCCATTGAGTGGTACCAATTGAACAGATGTGGGCTAAAACAAAGCAGACAGACATCAGTTGTTTGGATCTGAGACTCTGGGCAGCAAAACTGACACTGTTCCAAGTGCTCAAGGAATTGTTCTTTCCAAGCCATTTGTAAAGTGACTTAAAACTTTCCTCAATTATGAAGTATTATATGATGATTATTATGGAAATAAAAAGTACCACCCTTCCTCCTGTTTTTGTTTACGTTCTTCCTCAGCTACATTGACTCTTCAAATAATTGGAACAGGCTTTGAATTTTCATTCTGCACGACTGGTTTTAATTTCGAGGTGTATTTAGGACAGAAAACTTTTTAACCATGACAAAAATACCTGCCCCATACCTGGTGGTCCAGTTACCAGCAGTGAGTGCTAATGTTTTTAAGTAAGTGCTAATGTTTTTAAGTAAGTGCATTTTCCTAAACATGTGAAAGAAATGCTCTTTTATTACTCAAAGGCAGATACTTGTTCAGTTGTACTCTAGCCTGTGTTTTGCATAAATTTGCTTCCTGTGTGCAGCATCCTTTCCATTCCTGCACCCTTATCGTTGCTAAGCGGCTTTCTCGGTTGTTGATCCATCTTCCCACTCCTCATTTTTATTAATATCCTATCTTTTATTAGAGTCTTGCTTCCATTTATATAGTGCACTGTGATTCAGCATAGTTAATAGGTGATTTTTACTGAAAGACAGTAAAAGGGCTTTTGGAATAGATTTTGAAACATACTGTAGTAGGTTTGAAGATGAGATTTGTCACATTTAGTATCTTGAGACAATGTAGCTTAATCCAGGCGGATTGCAGATAATCCAGCTATTAAGCGGAGAATTTATGTGATATTTAAAGTTTTCACTGAACATGAAGTGGGCACTGTGATGAAAATCATTGCTTTCCTGATCGTTCAGGGTTCAGGACTGCACAAGGTTGTGACTCATCTTTTTTTTTCTAAACCTGTTCCTTCTTGAAATACACAAAAAATCCAGAAAACAGGTGACCTCAGTCTGGTGGAATACGTTCTTATGAGGATCTCTCAAAAAAAAAAAAGGTCCTGTTATATCTCTCTCATATAGATAAGCCATATATCATATCATATATATTATATGTGTGCCATTAATAATAATGTTCCATATATATCACATATGTTGTATGTGTATCACATATTGTATTTGCCATGTATCATTATATAATACATGATTTTTGTGATCATATTGTCATACCTCTCTGTCATGTATCACATATCATATATGATGTCATATGTGTCATGTGATACATGTCATAGGTATCATATCCTATGTATCATGTCATATATATCAAGTGATTTTCAATCATTTTTGCACGAACAATTGAGGAGAGAAATGCCTTTTTTTTTTTAATGTGAAGTACCGTGGAAGAAGAAACTTTCAGAGGCAAGTTTTCTGTAATTCAGTTAAATCCAGGAATGTTTCAAAATCTTTGGAATCAGTTTCTCTTCCCAGGTGTTGCTTCCATGACGTGTTCTGGCTTTGTCCAATACAGAATCCTTCTGGGTTGACCAAAAGGACTGACACAGTGATAACTTTGCAAAATCCAAAGGGTGGAAGTCAAGCTGCTGCACACACATGGGGAGTCTTTTTGTTGAGGCACTGTGAATATACCTGTCAGTTTTTTAAACCCTTCAGAAATACTTCCAAGGAGAAAAGAATATCCAAGAATATTTCTTGTCACTTAAGATGAAAGCCTGAAAATACATTATCTGAAAATGCAACAGAAATCTTTCAAATAACGAAGGGAATCACTTTCACATCACTTGTTCTCCAAAACTAAAACTTGTGGTTTTGAGGACAAGTCCTACTGCTTGTAATTATTGACAGAGTAATTTTTATCTTTTAAAAAGCTTCATCTTAGAAGAGTGAGACATCAAAGAGGTCCAAGTCCATTAAGAGAAGGAGGATCTTTGATTTTTTTGCGGTCTGGCTCTTACTCTGCAAAGAACAGAGGGGATTACGTTGATACTCAAGGACTGCAGTCCTGTGGCAGAGCTGTGCTTGTACAGGGGAGGAGGAGGGTGTGCCTGCAGTGGCATGTCAGCACTGCCGTGGTTATCAGATAACTCTGTTAGGCCGATTAGCACACTTTAGACCCAAATTGTTGGTTGCTTGTGGAGTGCTGAGCAGCTGGATAGAATTTTTAGCCAGTGCACAGCTGAATAATAAAGTACCACTCCAGGCTGTTGGGTGCTGTCTGCAGACTGGGCTTAAATATATGGAAATTACCTGTATGCACATGTTCAAACTGAATCACTTTTGTAACAGTGGAGAAAATGCTAATGTTTGCACCAGTAGTTATTTTTTGTTGTAAACCTGTTGATTTTCCTGATGAAAAGCAGCTCTGTTTAATTATCGGATTACCTCTCCCCATTAGGAAGGCTCTGAAGGATTTAAATACTCATTTTTTGAGTTACATTGTGGGTAACTTTCAAGTGAATTAAGTTTCTCATAGCACTGGGTCAGTGGGAGAATAAACATATTTATCTTCATGTGAATGAGCAATCTGAGCCATATGTTTGCATGATAGAACAATATGAATTATACAGAATATAAAAAGAGTTTTTATTTTTAATAATAAATTTTATTAAAAGCAAAAAAGCTTTAATGTGGCTTTTAGTGGCAAAAATAGGTGACATTAATATATATATATGGTGAAATATAAATACTTAATGCTCGTGATTATTTCTTTTCCTTCGGGCACAACAAACCTCTCCACAATGTTTTTCATGCTCCAAATACGAAGGCAAATTGAAATACAATGCAACTGCTTTCCTGACTGGAGAAAAGCTGGATAATCTAGATGCTTTTCCCTGGTTGTGAGACCAAAATGGAAGTTTCCACTAAAGTTCCTGGTGGTTCTGCTGTTTGCTCCGTGTGAGTCGCCTCAGAGAGCCCCTGATGTGCTCGTGTTAGGAGGAAGGCTGAACTCAGTTGGCTCTTGTTCCCTTCCACCCCTAAGACAACAAAATGAACACCTTACTCAGGTTAGCTGGCACCGCTTTCAAGCACTGATACGCTCTGAAATCTTATGTGTGTACTTCTGTGGGAGAGCTCCCTTTTTAATAGCAATATTTGCTTTCAGAAACATGCTGATCACTCTTCCCACGGAAAGTTGGAAGATGTCTGTGGGTGGTCACACTGATACAACTGCCCTGAATTTTTAAATTAATTGTTTTAGTTGCGGATGCTTTGTTTGTCCTTCACACGGAGATTCTCCTGAACTGGCTGTGTTTCACAGTTGCAATTGAGATGCTTCAGTTGGAACTGCTTGTTTCTAGTTCATTGAGCTGATATCCCCACGGGTCTCTTCTTAAGTGAGTGCATCTCTTTGTCTTGTATTTCAGGCATTTAGCAGCCAGTCAGAGACCTTCAAAAGTCAGTGTATTGCTGTCCAGTGGGGTTGTGTGGTCAGTTTTACCTGGCTGGATGCCAGGCACTCACCAAAGCCTCTCTATCACTGCCTTTCTCAGCTGGACAGAGGAGAGAAAAGATAATGAAAGCTCTGGAATTCAGATAGGGGCAGGGAGAGATCCCTCCCCCATCACTGTCATGGAAAAACCAGACTCGACTTGGGGAAATGGATTGAATTTATTAACAAAGAACAGGATAATAAGAAGTAAAAAAAAAAAAAAAAAAATCTTAAAATACCTGCACCCCACTGCTCCCTCCTTCCCAGGCTTAACTTTATTCCCGATTCTCCCTCTCTCCCCCTCCCAGCAGCACAAGGAATTGGGCATGGGGGTTAAGGGCAGTTCATCACATCTCACCCCACTCTTCTCTGCACCCAATTACAGCTGTGCAAGAACTTTTCTTTTGTTCTTAAATCCATTATCCCCAAGGCGTCACCACCATCTCTGCTGGGCCCGGCCTTGACCAGTGGCAGGTCTGTCCTGGAGCCAGCTGGCACTGGCTCTGCTGGACATGGGGGAGCCTTCTGGGAGCTCCTCACAGAAGCCACCCCTGTAGCCCCCTCATTACCAGAACTTTGCCAGGCAAACCCAATATCTGTATGGTGGATGCTCACCAAGCTGCTCTATCACTTCCCAGCTGGACAGGGTAGAGAAAATGTGATGGAAAACAAGAAGGGTGAGATAAAGCAGTTTATTAAAGCAAAAGTGAAGATTGGATGAGCACAAGCAAAGGAAAAAGCCCAAAGATTTTATTCTCTACTTCCCATCAGCAAGCAACATCCAAGGGAAGCAGGGCTCCAGCACACAGTGGTTGCTCTGGAAGGCCAGCATGGTCAGTAATCAATGATCCCCCTTCCTCCTCCTTTTCTTAGGTTTTATATGAGTCAATGTCACATGGTTGGGAATATCCCTTTGGTCACTTTGGGTCACTGGCCTGGCTGTGTCCCCTGGGCTTGCCCACCCCTAGCCCACTGCTGGGGGAATGTTGCATGCTGTGCCAGCCCTGCCCAGCAGCACCAACCAAGTTACCTTTAAATGTCTCATTTGTCTTCATTCCTAGCTAGTTTTACTTTCTGCTTGCTTTAAGAAGCAACACCGTCTGGATTTCTTGATGTCTTGCTTCATCTGTTTGAAGATCCCAGGTATTTTCCTGCTAGAGAAACAAATGAGCTCACTCTTTCGTGCGCAGCAGGGATTCTTAGCACAGTGTGATGTTTCAGTTCTGGTTGCCACCTCTTGACTTCCCTGAGGAAGGTTACCACTTCTCCACATGAATCCTGCCCTCCTCTCTGAGCATATTTTACAATCCTCTTCAGTTGAAGAGCCCCTTTTTGACAAGGAGGGAGTTTGGAAGGCAGGCACAGTGCAGATGCCAAGCCTGGTTATGAACCTTGCTGGGAAGGGTGACGTAGAATTTGGTGCCCACAATGTTGCAGTTTCAAGCTAAAGGCCTGATTAACTGAGAAATGCTTCCCTAAGTGTAATTTTTCTTTAATTCTTTTTTAATCAGTGCTGTGCTTCAAGGTGAGTTTTCTTTTTAGACTGAGAGAGATTTCTGTAATTTAGAATGGCCTTCCCAATTACTGTTAATTACCTTGTAATACAAAGAAGATGGTTAATTGCATGACTTGCTTTGGAAAGTTGTTGTTCAAAATGGCCTTCAAGAAGCTGCCATGCTTAGATCTTACGAGAACGATGAAATTGCAGGTTTGCCCTTTGGTTTGGCATTTTCAGTACACCACTGAGGTAAAGACAGAAGTTGGGGGGGAAAAAAAGATGTGACCAAAAAACATCCTGCAAGATTTCTTAGCTAGAAATACAGCAGGTTAAGAACGCGGCCTCCTGGTAGTTGAATTTGTTATTCACTGGATGGTGTTTCTAGCTTGATAGGGTTTCTGACCTAGTGTGTGATGTACCTTCTCAAAGAAAACACTCTTTTTAAGCTACGTGTAAGAATCAGTCTAATGTAAAATATTTCCTTACTTCTTCAAATTAATTGGTGTTTCAGTATTTCATTTTCTAAATGCTTCTTTGAAATAAGGATTATGATCCAAGCCTAACTTCCTAATCAAAGACTATTGAGTTTCTCCTATATTTCTCACAGGACAAGTGATACAAGACTTGTTCCAAAGAGGACACTGAGAAATGAAACTTTATTGGGAAGTGGAATGCAAAAGTAGTGATACAGCAAGGGCAAATCAGCCCTTTTGTAAGGCAAGAATAAGAGAATGTTAAACTGGTCCAGTAGCATTTACTATTTATTTACAGCTGATCAATAGAAATCATTGAAGTAAAAGATATTCATGCTGAGAGCTCTGGAGAAAAGCAGACGTTTATATAAACAGTGATATCATTTATTACCATGATAATCACATAAAGATTTTTCAGGAATGAATTTTTTCCTTCAAAACATTTTTAGCCTCATTAGAGGAATGTAGAAGAAATTTATCTCTAAGACAAACTTCTTCTTCATGCCTCATATCTAGAAGTCAGTTCTGCAGGAGGAAGACTGGACTGATATGATCTTCTAACGTACTGAACTAGAGTACAGCCATCTGATAGTTCTACCAGTCAGCAGAAAACTAGGATGATAAACTAAAGTTCTAGCAGCTGTAAGGAGTAATTCTGCCAACTAAAAAGCCCTGTTACAGTTCCAGTGATTAGTCTAATGCTTTGAGTGTTGTGCATGTGGAATAAGATATTATTCTGGCCTTTGAAAACTATGTAAACCATTTTTTGGGCAGATGACTTCCTTTAATTGGTCATCTTACAATGCTTTTTCCTAAGCTTTCACTATTGTGGCCAGGACAATCAAATTTCTGCGTTGTATTAGTGCAGAATGGATAAGATTCTAAATAAAAACAAATTATGTCTTTGCATGAAAGAACTTGGTTCTTAAAGGATTGGTTAAGCCTTCTTAGGAGGTCTGTGTTTATTTGCTACGTTTTGCTGTAACTACAAATCCAGATTATGTTCCTGAAGTAGAATTTACTGACAGCGTATTCAAAAGTTTGTTAGACTTGAGGTTCCATTTCGGATCTACAGTAGCTCCAACAGCTGGTGCACTGACTCTTCAAGAGCCCTTGGAAAAGCCTCCTCTGCCACTGCTATGGTTCCTGAAAAGGACAGTAATCCTGGATGGTGATGGCATGATAGAAATTACACCAAACCGTGCTGCAGTCTGTGCCTGCCCTTTTAACTGATGTTGAAGCCCAGATATTAAAACATGAGGATTCAGGGATAAGGGGTTTACCCAATATAAGGATTTATTTGAAGAGAAAAAAACAGGACAACAAGGAGAAGAGAGAGTGACATACGACCTTTGCTGAGATGCCACAAACCAAAGCAATGTGTTTAATAGTGCAGAAGACAGCTGATTACCAAGAAAGCTGAGGAATGGACTGCTGACTTGGATTTTTAGGAAAATAATTATTCAGAATAGAATTCAAGAATGGGAAGGGTTTTTCAGATCTGATCATTTCTATTCACACCATTTTTGCTGGAGGGGCTAAATAATGATTTAAGCAGCTGAAAGAAGTAGAAGATGGGAAGGAATAGAATAAGGTTATCTGGCTACCATTCCCTTACTTGGACAACTCTGTTTCCCATTATGCTGTCATTCAGTTTCTATCATTTATATGAGATAGAAATGAGATATTTCTATCATTTGCCTCTTAAAATAGCTATCTAAGATAGCTATCTATCTTTCCGCCAGAGTTGTCCAGAGATGTCTCTGTGAGTTGACATTCCGGGTGAAATAAGGAAAGCAGATTTCAATCCTTCTTTCCCCATATCAGGCCTCTTTATGTGGGGAATTCTGGTTTGTAACCTGTAACTGAAGTGGGTTAATTTTAAATATAAAAAGCCTCTCTGCTCGTCACAGAATCCATTAGATTCAGTTCAGTTACATTGAAGTTCTAAGGATTTCACAATTCAATGTATTTTGGATGTAGTTTACTGTGCCAAGACACGAAATTGATTGTCTGGGCTATGTGACTTCATCCATACTGATAAGTATATGACAAAGTTGGCATCAAAGGCTTTATGGTTAGTGAAAAGAAAATCACTGCAGAATGAGCATCTGTGGCAACTGCCAAAAGAATTATATTTTTATTAGACAAGAGGCTAAAAGAAGTGTCGTTACAATAGACATAATGTTTTGGGAACAGACCTTGAAAATGCCATGAGATACAAGGATTAAAATAACACTCTGCTCATAAAATTTGCAAGCATATTGTGCCCTCCCTGCCTTAGATGCTGTAGTTCCAGCTTTTTGGTTTGTTTTTTTTTGTTTGTTTTTTTTTTTTTTTTTTTTTTTTTTTTTTTTTTTTTTTTTTTTTCTTTTTTTTTAGTATGTTTTATGATCAGTTTTCTGTGTTCCCCATTTAAGGGAAATAGCTAAAACCATCTGTATTATATGGTAATGAAATTGCTGCTCTCCAAATGTAACTAATTTCATGTTGCTAAAATGCCCCAAAGAATGGGTCATTAAGAGACTGTGAGAAACTGTTCCCTGTATAAATAAGGGCTTTTTTATATTGACTTTGATGAGGTAATGCATGTGATGTAGTACTATTGCAGAGAGGAAATGCAGTTCAGCCTAAATTTCTGGAAACAAAACATCTAATTTTTTAAATAATTCTTGGGACTTCAAACTCTACATTCTTATTTTGCTTCTTTACCTAATTTTGAGCTGTTCCTCACTATCTGAGGAGATTAAGTATGATCCTTCAAAGATACCTAAGCTTGTTTTCTGCAAGGATGCTTTTAAGAGATGTTGGTATCCCTGTATCCTTTCACCACAACCTCTCATTAAGTTGAGGTGTGTATTTAATTACACAGAGATACAATTAAATTTTCAGCTCTTTGGGTCAGAGACTTTGTAAGTGCATCTCAAAGATGCAGTGGCTGGCATCTGGTTCCCATCAGAAGGTTGTAACCAACCTCTGACCGCCACTTTTCAGCTTTACTAGTCCAGAAGCCATCACTACACCTTAAAATGGCTTGAAAGTTGACCATTACTAAATTGGGTGCAGCAGAATCCCCAAACTATGCTCTGTTCTGTACATAAACTTCATGAAAATCTTTCAAACATTAAGTGAGTTTGTATTCTCATAGGTAAAGTTCTTTTTTCGTACCCTGGTCATTTTTCACATGGCTTTTTTAATCAGTGTTTCCTGTTTAAAGCATTAGGTCTAGAAACTTGATGTACAGTCCTCAAATCTGTTGTATTCCTCCTTTATGACTGTAACTGCTCTGAGCATCAGCTTCTTCTCTGTAAACTAGAAATAGTGCCACCCCTCCACTTGTCTTTTTTTTTTTCTCCATTTGTTTGGACTCCAAAATATCTGTGAGAAAGAACAGACTGCGTGACTGCAGTATTGCTTGCTGCTAAATAGCTTTGCTGGGTTACATATGTGATGAATGCTGGACCTTCTTCCTTGCTTACCAAATACTTGGACTTGAGAGGTTCTGTTGGTGGTATTCTCTGTACTGGTCTCTAAGGAAAATGGGAAATCGAATGTCACTTTTCACTTCCAGAGGAACCATTTCAGAAAGTTCTGGCAAATTGTTCTCTGTGTATCGCTGTAGCTATACACGTGTGGATGGGAAGTGTTTCGGATGAGGATGGGGCTGTTTGGAGCCAAAATGGGATGTTGATTGTAGTAGCTGGAACACCCTGGATTATGCTGTGTGTGAGGGGTGTAAACCTACCTGCTGAGCATATACAAATCAATATTAAACAGCTGTGGCTTCAGTCTGCAGCTGATGATTCTGGTACATTCTGTTTTGCTCAGCTCCGCCGGGCTCAGTGAGGAGAGGGGTGTTTGATGCTCGATCCGTGGGAGGCCAAGAATCACAATTTCTGTGGAATTCTGTACGAGCCTTTGGATGCAGCTCCTCTCGCACCCACCTCTGTGCACAGCGTAAAATCTGCAGACACCCCAAGCTAGGCAGAAAATAAGCAGTTTTTACATCTTGTGAAGCAAAGTTTGGGGGCGTGTGATGTCACCACCAGCAGCACAGCTTTGTTTTACCTGGTTTTTCAGTTCCAAAAATTGCACGCTTAAAAAAAGAAGGAAAAGATAAATTGCTGAAAGCCACTTTTCTGTTGCTCTGCATGCTTTTTCTCCTTCTGCTTGGCAACCTCCACACCTGCTGTTCTGACTACTAAAAATTGTCCTTTCTTTTGTCCTGCAGGTATTTCTGCTTAAGAGGAGAGGACAAAAGGATTCACTAGCACTTTCCTTGGTTCCTCTGCATTGTTACTTTCAAAATTAAGTTTTTGTTAACAGTCCAGTGTTCTTGGAGTTGAAGATTTAGGGTTTTTAATTAGAATGGCTGTAAGCTAGGACGGTTGCGGTGGTACAGCCATGTACTGCCCTTAAAACCAGCTTTTTAATGTATTTATGTGTGCAGCAGTGAAAAATGGCATTTTCTCCTGCAGTGTGAGGCTGGTGCGTTCAGTCAGAACGAGGCAAAAGAACAGGTGAAAAGGAAGTTACTCCCACCTTCTACTGTGCGTTTTTTCGTTCCGACATTCCTTGGTTAAGGCTCCCACACAGTTTCCTTTTTCCTTAGCTGGTGCAGTGACAACTCCTCTTCCTGTTGGAGTCTGCTTTAGGAACAACCTTCATGTGCGATGTTACTGAGAAATATTTCAGCGTGTGAAACATGTGCAGATGTTTTAAGGGGAGAGGCAAATTCTTTTGGAGTTGGACTTGCTGATGCTTGTGGGGCACCTTTCATCTTGATTCTGTGATTTCTCAGTTTACTCTGGTGGGTGTTTTTCATCATTGTCTTCAATGAGAGGGTGAGGAAGATCTGACCAAAATGTTTGCAGGAATTCAGAGTTATTTTCCTCTTGAGGGACTAGTTTCAGGTTTTAAAAATGAACAAGTCCTGCCTATTGCACATTGAGGTGTTATCCTTAGGAAAGCTGGAATAATGGTGCCAAAATACCTGTAGTGCAGACCGACCTGTGTCAGATAAGCTACACTTTGTGTTGGCGTGGTTAAATGATCCTCATGAAGGGAAAAAAAGAAGCACTTTTTTGCATTTTGAAATGTATAATTAGATTGTAAAGGAATGGAGTAATAATTTGTGTTTGTAAAAGGAAACATCCTTTCTAAAGTTGATGGAAAGAGGAAAAAAGTATTTATGATAATTCTGATTTCCTTTGTATTTGACATGATCAAATTAATGTTTTTCTCAGTTGACTTCAATTTTTGTTGAACTTGCTCCTCATATTTTTTCACTTTAGAGAGCAAAATAACATTTGAAAATGTTTACAGACCCAGAGTGACAGAAGGTTAGAAACCCATCTGATTAGATACAGATGTTGATAATTGATGTTGCAGAATGTGAGAATGAAATAAAGTTTAGATAGCACAGACTTTGCACAGGAAAGCTTATTTTTCAGAAGAGGCCATTTTGAAAGGAAAACGTGTCAAAAAATGTTCCCAGAGAGACTACAGGCAGTTTTTGGTTTCTGTATATATACAGCTGGCAGCATATTGGAGAAACTGAAAATATGCTCACGTTTTTCCCTCGATAAACTGCTGATACACTACTTTTTTCTCAAATGGATGTTAAAAATACACTAGCCAGGTTTACTGCCCTTTTTACAGGTACACAAATTCTCAAGTTTTAGAGCTATACTGTAAAGCAGAGATGAGGGATTAGATCTGGGAGTTTTTTAAAACCTAGCTGTTAAAAAACTTCTAATCTTATCATCAAAACTCATTTTATTTCTTAGTAACATCCTTAAAATTACTTGGACAAACTGTTTCACATAAACTAGTAGAAATTGTATTACTAATTAAAGACTTGATAATATTTTAAATTAAAGCACGTTCTCTTTGGTTCCATACTGAAAGTAACTCAAAAAACAAAAGCAGAAGTTTCCCTAGAGAAGAGCCTTGCGTTTCTTTAAAAACTGAAACTTGATGAACAGTGGAGATTTGTAATCACTGAAAAATGTATCCTATCCCTTTCTTAAGCTCTCTTAGAATATTATTACACAACTGTGTATATTTCCTTCTCATTCCTGCCTCATGGGAGACCAAGACCATTCACAATTTCAGAGTGAAAGTTCTGTTTTCTCTGATTATTTTGTTTTGTGCATAGAGCAGTTTGATAGTCTCACCCTACCAGATTTATGAATTCATTAACAAAGCACTCGGTTGAGCTCCCACAGATCGTAGATGTTGGGTTGTACAAAATCCCCTCAGCTGACTCAGTAATCCAGATGTACATCTGAACTGAGCTATTTCACTAAAAATAAGGCTTCTGGCTGACTACAACAAACCTTTATCAGCTGCCCACACTCAGGCTGATAAAGTACATGCAAATGAGAAAATACAAATATTTTAGTCTGAGTGGTTCAGAGCATTAGGGAAGGTTTCAGCTCTTGGCTGCAGAATGAATCTTGCTGAATGACAAGTGAGAAAGTTGCCACTAACTTGTAGCTGAAGTTAGTTACCAGTGTCAGTAAATCATCACAACTGCAGCTGTTATTTGTACAAAGCTGACTGTCTCCACAAAGTAATTCAGGTATTTTTCCCCAAAATGAGGTCTAATGTATAAAGTGGAGGGCCAGTTGTAGGAAAGACAACAGTCTAAAATTTTCTGACCTTTATCAGCAATAAATGTAGGAAATCAAACATTTATTCTACCAAATGCAAATATGTAATGAATGACTTACTTGCACTGCAGCTACATTATGGTAATATCTTTAATATCTTCAGATGTGCTATGGAGACGATTTGGAATTTGACTGTCGATAAAGAGTTTGTGCTCTCTTGTGGAACTTTCTCATCAGTTAAATTTTGTGATTATGAGGTCTGAATACACCACTGACTCTCTAAAATTAATCCTGTTGTAATAAAGGGACCCTTTAACTTCTGTATCAGATTCCACTGTGCATTGTGCTTAGGCTGGGAACTGCTAAAACCCATTTCGAGTGTGGATTTTTATGATATGTCTCTCAGGATGTGGTGTGGGACAGTTCCCAATGTCCAACCAAATGTGTTGGTGGGAAGGGGAAGGGGTAAAAGGAGATGCATGAGTGGCTTTGACAGCTGACACTTGTGGCATGTGCAGGTTTCTTGGCCCCATCCTGTCAATAACAGCTTGAAGTTCACAAGACGGTCTTCAGGCTGTACTTAAGAGCTTTATTTTTTAGGATTCATGCATGTTGTCTCTTCATAACTGTTTGGAGAACAGCTGTGGGAAATAATAAGCATTGGGGGGTGTGTGAAATAAAATAAAGCAGTTAATATTTTTAGTTATAGCATTCATAAAATAAGGGGGAAGAATTTTTTGGCCAAGGTAGTGTAACATACATTTGCTTGCCTTTAGCAGTACTAAAGCCCTGAGTGCAAATTCTTTATCTGCAGTTGGGTAGAGACTCACACGTGCTTAACTTCCAGCATATGTGTAGTGAGATGTTTTTAGGGAAGAGGCACTGAGTCATGTTGATGCTGCATTATAATCCAGAAGGTTTTCTACTATCAGCTCCTTTTCATAGGCTGTTTCAAGTAAGACAGCTGTCAATTGAAAACTAGTATCTGTTTTTCATAAACATTTTCTTGAGGTTCCTGCAGTGTGAAACCACATGTTTTCTAAATAATCAGGTTTTCTTTCACACCAGTTATATTGCTTCCTTTGAAATAAGCCTGTAATTTCATTATAATGGCATTTATGAGCACATACTGGATGCATTTTTAAGTCCTCTTTAATGTGAGAAGTGAACAGAGCCAGACTAGGAGTTAGGTTTGGATCACAGCCTCTTCTTTTCCATCTAATTTTAAACAGCTTTCTCAACCACTGTGATGCCCTGGTCGTGTTCCTCATCCCCTTGCTGCTGCCACAATGAACCAGCGTTGTCTGTCATGTACCCTGATGCATTTTTACCCCTGTAGTTTTGTCTGTGTGTAGATGTGCCTCTCTCGGTTTAACAGGGATGTACCTGTGTGTCTTCTGAGTAGCTGAGAATTAGCAGAAGCTCCATGGCTCCCCGCACTTTGGCAATGCTGTGTTTTTATTTCTCTTGGAAGAACTGGCAGCTGTTGGGATGTTTATGAGGACTTTTCAGGGCACTAAGAAAATGCAAGCAACTGAAACCAAAATGACACTGAAGTTACTTGCACTACCTTGCTGTAAAGGATAGAGGCAGATTAAAGAGGGGGCATGGAAAGTGTAACAAGGACGTTTTTTAAGGAAAGATTGCAGGAAGTGTAAGCTGTTAGCCTAAGAAAAGGCTGAGTGAAGATATGATAGCACTTCTTGTATGTATTAATTAAAAGATTGATGCAAAGAGGTGTAACCAGTGTGTCTGTAGGTAAATCATTCTCCAGCTCCTCTTCTGATAGAGAGGGCTTAAGGCAAAGCAAAGGAGCTGCAAGTTGGGCATAGGGAAACCTTTCTAGGGTAGAGAAACACTCTAGGGAATTGCCTGAGAAGGTTAGAAAACCACCAGTGGTGGAAGTCCTGCGAACTGCTGGTAAGGATGGTTTAGATGTTCTTAATCTCACGACAGGAAAAGGAATTAAATGATCTCCTGAATTGCCCTATTTTCTGTTGTTCTATGCAGAGAGAAAACTTGTGAGGCAGTGCTGATGTAGTTAATAAATTCTCTTGCTAGCTCCTTTTGTTCTTCCTACCAACCAAAAAATGCAAAATGTGCATTGTTTTTCAGACATCTCTTCTAAACATAACTTTTCTTTGCCTTCAAAGTCAGGGGAAAATAATTCCTTCATCAGAATCTTCCCTCGTGAAATGGTTGTTTCTCTTGGCAGCTTTTCTTTGCGGTGATTCACTGATTCCCTTCAAGAAAAGACAGCTAGATAAAACTATGAGGATAACCAAAGCAGTGTAGGTAGGAGCAGAGTGAGAGCTGAAATGTCACGGAAAAGTAAAATCTGGCGTAATGAGCTGATACATTTCTATGGTCCCCTTGATCATAACATTACAGCACTTTTCCTTTGAGTGTTGCTCTCTTTGGATCATGCATGGCTGCATCTTCTGCAAGGGAAAGCAACATTCTGAACAGAATCCTTGTCTATGAGAAGACAGCAAAAAACATGAGTGAGAACCATTTCTTCTATTCCAGATTAGACATGTGTCATGGTTTAACCCCTGCCTGCAACTAACTGCCATGCAGCTGCTTGCTTAATAATATTAATATTACTATTACTAGTACTACTACCAATAATAATAATAGTGAGAGAGGGGAATAGGGACAAGATGTGGAAAAACAGTGAAAAAAGGCCTCTAAAAATGCAATTCCTCAACCATTTGTTTAGTCTGCTTTCTGGTGTAGCTGCAGAGACAGTTGTGATTGCCAGCAGAAGGGAGGAGGTGGTGTGAGGGTACGAATCTCAAAGGAGGAGGAAAAGGATGGGCATCATCCTTACCTCCACAGTGACCACAAATAAGCTTAAAATGGTGCATTAAAAATGAAAACCGGTGCATTAGACCACCCTTCTAATTGCTGATTTTCAGAAATGGAAGGAAAACCTAATCACACAGCCTCCAGGCCCTCAAATTCTACTCAAAAAACAAAAGAAGACTACAAATAAATCTTCATTTCCTCTGTCCTTCCAATCTAATTCTTATTTTAAAATGCCATCAGTCTTTACTAATAAATAATAATTCATTTATCTGGATCACTGCTAATTACCATGTTTCTGCCTTCTCCATTCTGTGGCCTGACATCACTAAATACTCTGTATGATTTAGGCTCTTTCTTTTAGTGTATCACCTGTTGTCCTGCACAGCTCTTCCAGTGGCTTGTTGGGCTCTAATAGCTCGGGGATGTCATCATGCTACTGCATGAAACACAGTTTTGCTGTAGCCAGACAGCAGCATGTAAAAAAAATTCAAAATAGTCAAGGAGTGAACAGTTATTTGTATTTCTGACCTCTGAAAAATGGTTTTATTCCATGTAACAATCACTGAAGTGATGAAATTATTGCTCATTAATTAAGGTATAAAATTGGAGCATTTCCCTGCTGTCACAAATATATACCTAGACGTATGTATGTATTCATTTACACAGATCATGTCACTCTGCTGGCTCTCGATGTGCAGCTCTCGCTGTTCTAGTCCCCCACTCTGATCCTCCCAGCTGACACTCAATAAAATACAAGCATTGCATGATTTGGATTAAAATGCCAGTTTCATTGTTGCCCATTCTGTTGGATATAATTGAATAAATTTTCCCTCCCTGAAAAGCTTCTAGATTTGTACCTACGGTGCTGTTTAAGAAATTACCAGTGAGGCTGTACTCAGTTACTAACAGGATTGCACTTTCCAAGACATGCATCTGATTTCCAGACTGAGTTAGTCTCCCACAACTGATAAGAAGCTTTTTCTCATCATTCTCACTGCCTGCTCGAATTGCATGCTACTAAAGTGAGATATTTTGCAGGCATCTACTACATTATAACTATCTTTAAGCTACTTTAGTCAACAGCCTTGAGAGGAATAAAACTAACTTCACCCTAAACTCACGGTGATACACATTAATTATATTGCTCTCGTTAATTATTTATTAATTGGAATGTATATTAACCATGCCATTAATTTTGTCTGGATCAACATCACGCGCACAAGCTTGTGATTACCTGGATTATCTCACTTCTAGAAATGTTCATATGTTTCTTCAGGTCCTCTGAAAGTTGCCATTGTTTTCCAACAAACTGGAAAAAATGATATATATGTCCCCCAGCCGGCTCTGCTGAAATAACTAGGTACAAATTACACAGAATCACCAATACCAAAGTACAAACCTTAGTATCAACTCGTTAATGTCATCCTGAATTATTCTTGATATGGAAATATTTTATAGTCTCAGCTATACCAAACATCTTTGTTGTCCCAGATACACAACAGGAGTGCTTATTGATCTCTTTTTAATTAACTGTTATGAAGGCCAAGATTTCCCTTAGTAATGAATCACAACCAGAATTCCTGCAGCTTTGGTTTACTCAGGAAAATATCAAATTCCTTTTATTCCTGTCAGTATTGGCAATAACTTGTTCTTTGTAACTGTTTTTCTTGATTAAACTCCTCCATTCTCAACCTCTGGCTTATATTCATTATTTTTCTTTTTTTTTCAATACAATTCCAACTTTAAGTCTGCTTAGTTTTCTAAAATATGATATTCCTTCTGAAAAAAGGAGGCACCTTTTTCAAACAGTATTGATGAGAAATATTCTTGGCTAGCATTCCTAGTTTATTGCACTTTTGTTTTCTTTTTACAGTGTTACGGTTTCTAATTGTTTTCTCCTGGAGGAACTGTCTTATTTTAAAGCTACAAGTACAGTTGTGTGGGTGTTAATCATGCTTGCAGAAAACAATGTAACTGTCATGATTTCTTCTAAAAGTTACACTGATTTTTAAGTTTGTGATCTGTTGTTTTTCATGTGCTAAGATAGTTCTCGGTGAATCTGCTTGTGCCACACACAGCATTTTTGAGTTAGTGAGAAATCTTTTGCCTCTCAACACGGTGTAGGCAGCACTGTGTCTCCCCCCCAGTGCCCACGTCTGTTACTCAGAACTCGGTTACTCATGGTGTGTTAATTTTCACCCCCTCCCCCTTTTGTTACGTGCAGGTGCAATTGTTTGGGGATTTCAGTTTGATTCAGTAGGTTGTAGCAGACACCAGCTAGTAAAACACATAGTATTTATAGGATACAGCACTTATTTCATAAGCATTTGGCAAAATGTGTCTTTTGAGGTGTTGAGAGCAGCGTAATTTTTACAGAAATTGCCATTCCCCTTTCTTTTTTCCCCAAGCTGCTCCATTGTAAACACCTTAGAATGACTTTAGCAGCGCGGGAGTTGGACTCACCACACCAGCTTGCTGCAACACCACCTGGGCCGTCCCGTCTGTGGCCCAAGCTCCCGGTGTTCGTGTACAAAGGCAGCAATTGCCTCTTTGTCGTGCCCTGATGTCAGTGTGAGCCCAGGATGCTGAAAACCTCCAAGGCCCAGCGTTAGCTGGGTTTATCAGTGACGGCAGGACCGGGTACCACCTGCTCCTGCTCACCTCGGTGGTGACACCTGGGACGGTCTCTGTGGCAGCTGCTGAATGTGCAGCTGCTGTTGTTGAACCAGCGTGAAGAGAAGATGAGTTTGGACTCACACTGTCTGGGAAACACCAAGGAGAGCCTTTGTGGGAGGGCTGCCAGTCAGATCAAGCCGCATCACTTCACACTCTCTGTCCTAGGAAAACAACAAATAATAATCCCATGAAAGGCTCTGATTCTAACGAAAAGATGTTTTTTGAAGTGTTTCCAACCATCTCAGTTGCTTGACCCACTTTCTGAGCGACTGCACCCTCTAATGGGGTAAAACAGATTGACTTTCAGAGCAGCCAATTTATTTTTCTGTTGTTTATTCCTTTCTAGCCCTTACACGTACAATACAATAGCCTGTTCTTGTGACAGTAAAACAAGCACAGTTCTGCTGGATGCAGATTACAGGGGATGTATGAATATTCAGTAAAGACTTTATATGATTCATCTCTACGCTGGGTTAATGAAAAGTATGTAAACAGCTGTATATATCCATGGCGAAATGAGAAAGGAATTTTAATCATAGAAAGGAGAATTTATTTCACTTGTAAGTCCAGAAAAAAAGTATTGTTTTTTTTTCCTACTGTGCGAAGCCATCTCATTTGACCAAAGCTATGTGGGGAAGTGAACATTTGAACAACGAGAGGAGATGAATCATGATGTTGCATCTTGTCCCACAGGTAATTCTCTAATGGACCAATGAAAGCCAATGATGACAAGTTGTGGTCGACAGTCCTTGAATGTGCTGATGGTTCTGCTCTCGTTACTCCTGTCAGCAGGTAACTTTTATAATTTATCTTGTACTGATGTGTGCCACAGGGAAAAAATAGTTGCAATTTAATACTGTCTTCTTACAAAACAAACAAGACCAAATGATTGTTAATTGCATAATAAATAAATCATAGAATGGTTAGGACTGGAAGGGACCTTCAAGATCATCTGGTTCCAATACAAATGAAGCATCTTTGTATTTAAGAACTGGAAGCTGGAATTTGAAATGGAATTGAGAATTCACTTTAAGAAGAAAGCAGGCTGGAAAGTTGAAAGAGTAGCTTTAATTCTTTTGATACGCTATTTTTTCTGCCTACCTAAAAAAAAAAGAATAATTTCTGTAACACCACAAAACACATCCATTTTGCTAAGTAACCATCCACTGGAAGCAGAGCAAGTCAGGTTCCAGTTGTGTGTTTTTCTATGTGCACACCAGAGAATGCAAAGCAATCTGAAGGATTCAACTTGTAATCCATGTCATTTTCCTGAATCTAAAGAATTGGCTGGACCAGAGATGTTTCTCCTGATGCTTGGTAGTTCTGCTCTAGATGTTTGCTGTTAGCACACAGAAAGGATATGTGTGGGAATGTGCCAGTTGTTAGCCTGAGAATTAGTTGAGTGCTCTGATTATTGGTTGTATTTGCTCTTCAGAAGTTATTTACGGCGTTAGGGTTTTCTGTAATTGTGAGTGAATATTTAAAATGAAATTTGAAAAGGTTCTCAGTCCAAATAGATTTGGTCCTACAGGTGTTTAACTTGCAGTTCAATCTCTTTTATCCTCTATTCTTGAATCAGTTTTTAACAGAAAAAGACTTTTTTTTCCATCACTGCTCCTTATTGCCTTGTAGTACATCACATCCCCAACCACCACAGTTCAACCTTTACCAGGCACCATGTTTCTTAAAGTATCCTTGCACTCCAGTCAAAATTGTTGCTACTCAGTCTGGGTCTTTAATATTCATAAAACATTACTATTCATATCCTCACCAGTCAGTTTAAGCATGTGTTTTGTTGCCCACAGTCTCATTGCTTGTTTGCAGTGTTCAAGTTGATTCCTGCTGATGATAGTTCATTATTTAGCTCTGACACAGCCCTTTTGCTAACAGTGTTATAATCGATTAGACCACTCCTCTGCTCGTGCTCATGCTTTTCCTTTAGAGCCCTTCTCCTGACATGGCCGTGTTTGGCGCTGCATCCCTAATTATGGTACTGCCCTCCTCTTCTGATGGACTGGGATCAGCCACAGGGGCTGGAGCTGCTTCTCTGTTGTCTTCTAGGCTGAAGAAATTTCAAAAATCCACCTCCCTGGTGTAGGAATGAAGTCAGTTATCAAGAAATCTTCCGTGAAGTGATCAGAGACCAAACATCACAAAACTTTTCCAGCTGCTCCAGTCTCTTCTGTCGACTTTTAAGTTTTCATTCCTTTACCCCTCTTTATAGGGGACTTCTTCTAGAGCTGTCCTGATGTGGACACTGAAAAGCTTTGGCAGAGGGATTTTTCAGCCTTCTGCTGCATTCTGTGAGAAACATAAGGTTCTCACAGAAACTATGCAAAATACTGTTAAGGGTTTTTGTAAACTATTTCTCTATCTTTGTACCTGTTGTTTGTCAAGGAATTGTTATGATATCCTAACAAGAAATATTTTGAAATGGGTGTTCTGTGGACTGACCAATCACCTTGATGGGTGGTTGGTCAGAGGTCCAATAATCTTTTGCCATGCTGGCGACTCAACTTATAAAAACTGATTTATAGTTAATTAAATCAGCCATTTTCTCTGGACTTTGGTCGTGTCCTTTCTCTTCGTCCCGGGCTCAACAGCGACATCCTGAGATCCCGAACTCCTCCAGCCCATTTCCCCAAGATGATATAAATACTTGTGTTGGAGTTGAGTGGGACACTGTGATTGCATTGGGTGTGCAAATAGCTGTGTTCAGCCACCGGTGTATTCCTTCAAACCCGGACATAAAGCCAGTATTCTGATATTTTTTTTTTTTCTCTCTTAGAAGTACTGCCTCCGAAGTGCAGTGTTTTTATTTGAAACCAATTACACACAGCTTTTACTTCTTACATAATTTATCTATTAACATTGATAACTATTGGCTTCATAAATGTGTTTCTTACCATTTTGTTGCTCCTTGGCTATTGGTATTTTATTATCTGACGTCCACTATTAGCATGTAGAGTCCAGGCTTAATTTGAAATCATCACAAGCCTTTCATGCCAGCCAAATTCTGCTCCCTCCCCTGGAATTTTGCCACTGTCGTCTGGAAGAATGGGTTTAGGTCACTGGTAACTCACAGCACATTTTACAGGAGGAAATTTATTATATTTTTCAGCCAGCCAATGTAATTTTTTTGTCCAAGACAGAACAGTTTCCAGAAAGGAAAACTACTGGTTTTATGCAGTGAATGACAGGGGGAGAAAAAAAAGGATGCTACTCTCACTGGAATGATACGAACATCATTTTTAACCTGAGTTGAAATGAAAATCTAATGGCAAGACTCCTTTGATTGCCCCAGATTTACAGACTTCCATCTGTAAGATCTTGCTTTACTTCCAGGTCTTTGGTATACTAAGATTCACGGCCTTAGTAATCAGTTTCTGGGTTGAGAATACTGAAACTTAAGGTGTTTTATTTCAGTGCTAGCAAGATCACAAATACATTTTAGGGGTTGTGAGCAGAGCACTTACTGGTTGTGCTGGGCACACGAGGAACGCATAATAAAGGGAGGGGCACCATGCGGTCATGCTGGAAGAATGACTTTCTGACCACTAACTCTTAGACTGGCTTTGCAAATGTTGATGCTTACTCATTTAAAGGATTGAAACACATTTATAAAATCAGTGATGACAGCAAGGCTTATATAAACAAGCAAAAATCGTTGGATTATTTGCACATTACAGCATTTTTTTCTTTGAAGTAGGAAATGAACATCCATACAGCAAGTCAACATGTGGTAAAATGCATACATATGAATATTTCTGTGGTTCCATATGGAAAGCTTATAAACACCAGCCATTCGGAGAGTCTTGGGGCTTTAAAAATTTAGCATCTAAATTAAAAATGTACGTTAGGCAGATCTCTAGCTGTAACCAGATAGGGAAGTAACAGTTTGATGTTTGCTGGCTGTGTACTTTTTAAGGTAAAGTAGGTAAGTCTTGTGATGATGAAGCATGACAGACTATTCTCTTGAAATCAGTTGGAACAGAGAGGAGCATCCGTATCAACTGTTCAATAACAGTTTTCAAAAATAGCATGAGAATTTGCACTTGCAACTCCACTTCAGACACAGCTGCACCTTTGCAACAGACCACTTAAGGCCTTTCCAGGTACAGTACTTTAATCTGAAGTATTTCTATAGAAATAAGGTCCTTTAAAGCTGACGATTTAAGCAAAGTTATTGTCAGAAAACAAATACTTGGAAGAAAACAAACCCCACTTTGTTTATTGGCTCTCTAATTCACAGAGAAGCAAAGACAGCAGTTGAAATGACACCGATTACAATAAATTGATGAAGTGTTTTCACTGTGTGCTAGGTCTGGCTGGAATGGGGTCAAGGCCGTGTTTTAGGCTGGTGACCAAAGCAGTGCTGGTATCACACCACTGTTGTGGCTGGTGACAGGCTGGCACTGCTGACCCAGACTGGCCGAGGTGGTTCCTACACCACAGGATGGATGCTCAGCGATAAAACTGGAGTGGGAGTTTACCCAAAAATTGCTCAGGGACTGGCTGGACATCAGTCTGCTGCTAGTGAGTGATTGCTTTAGCATCACTTGTGTTTTGTTGTTGATGGTGTTGTGGGGGTTTTTCATATTTATTATGCAGTGTTTATCTCAACCCGTGAATTTTCTCTTTGCCCTTCTGATTCCCTGGCCCATCCCACTGGGAGGGTGGAGTGAACAAGCAGCTGTGTGGTGTTCAGCTGCCCAGCAGGGGCAACCCACCGCACGCTGACTGCCGAGTTCAGAATGTGATTCAGTCCCACATCGTGCGTTTATTTAATCACCGACACATTTTGCTATTTAAGGATTTGCTTAGGACTATGTTTTATTGCAGACGTCCCTCCTCCTAGGACCTGATGTTATCTTAATTCTCCCTTTCTTCTGTAATGATGCTTTCCTCAGTTTTCGTTCTCAGAGAAGTTTGGTGAATGTTTTCTTCTTAAAACGTGCAAAGGAGCCATGTAGGGATCAGGGGACACTTCCATGTGTGCAGTTAAATAAAGCACTTGGCAGGGCTGAGCAAGCTTAACCTCTGAGGGGTGGTGACAGGAGCAGAGGCCCTGGGCACAAACTGCAACCCAGAAGGCTCCCTCCAAACATCAAGAAACGCTTTTTCACTGTGAGGGGAGACTGAGCACTGCAATGAGGTTGCTCATGGAGGATATGGAGTCTCCATCCTTGGAGATACTGAAAAGCCATTTGGACACAGTTCTGGGCAACAGGCTGCAGGTGGCCCTGCCTGAGTGGAGGATTTGCATGAGATGACCTCCAGAGGCCCCTTCCAACTGCAAACATTGAGGTTTTTCACAACCTAATCCATCCTGGCACGCTTTTATTATTGCTGTGTTAATTAAGGAGGGGTGCAGCTAAGTACTTGTTCAAACAAACACATCTCTCCATGCAATTACTTGCTATGTGGATTTTGTGACAGAATTTGAACATGCAGATTTGTTACAAGAGTTGCAGAGGGTGTTGAAAACATAAGTCTAAAGAAAATTTGTTTGCTGATGATAGCATCCTCACATTTGGACCACGTGTTTTTCTCAGGTAGGGCAAGAACAGGTAGGTAATTAGTTTTCTCAATATCTGTATTCCTTTAGAAATGGCTTTCTTCCAGCACTTTCATTAATCTACAGACTGAATTAATCTACAAAAATGATTTTTTCTTTTGTGAAAGTAATGATGCCAGATATGTGTGTGCATACATAAGTGTTTAGAGTGGGCTTTCTTGACTCAGAGTGCAGTACGAGTTACCTTGTTGTCAGTTTAGTACTTTGGTTTTTTGTTCTAGGCTCCCTCTCTACGCACAGATAAAGAAGGGATCTCCACTGTCACAATCCTTAAAATGTGTCTTGAAATTGATATATTTTATAAAATTGACAAACCAAAGTGTTAGGAATAGACTTCTTTTTTTTTTTTTTTAAGTGAAGTAGGAAAAAAATGAGGATTCGATAAGGTGCACAGATGCAAGTGCAGATCAACAGGGGCTCTGTGCAGAGGGATACAGTGCTGTTCAGCTAAATCCATGCAAGTCATTATGGGTAGCCTCTTGTGCTGGTAAACTGACAGAAGACTCACACACCAAATTACAAGGGTTAATTCTGTCAGTCCAAAGTGAATATGTTGTTTATTAATTAGTGTAGCCTTATGAAGTGTAGCTGCCCACAGCGCTGCTGAGCCTCAGTCCTCCAGTCAGAGGAGAAACATTTCACTGCTAAGAGGATTCAGACTCCTACATTTCACTTTCTTCAGAGCTTAAGCCCTTTGGGGTGTCTATGGGTTACATGTATTCTTGAATCATGCTGTAAGACCTACCATAACACAAACTGTGAGTGTGGAACCAAATATTTTCTCCTAAAAGGCTTTCAGGAAGCTGTATGTGGTTGCTTATCTCCGTTTTGGGAGGGATCTCTATCCTGCCCCTCTGCACAATTGAAAAGCTCAGGGAAACTAAGATGGTAAAAGGGTTTCTATGGGCAGCTTCTTTTTTCCCCAAGTAAAAGTGATGGTGAAATCAGTGTGACACATTACTGTGAAATAAAAAATGTTCTCAGAGCTGTAATAAACACTTTACATGAGAACTTGTTAAAGAGGAAATGTAAGAACTCCCAGGAACACCTGTATTTTGTTAGTTCTGTCTATTTACAATTCAGAGTTGTTCAGATTTGTTATACTGTTTGTAATGACTGTTTCTGATAGAATATTCCTTATCAAAGACTGACCTTTAGAGAAGAAGAAAAGATAGCAGGAACAGTAAACCAAGTGCCATCAAACTTTTATTGCAGTGTCTACATAGACTTTTTGTTTTTATTATGACATGCCAGGCAAATCAAACGTGAACATTGTTGTGTGTTTTGGATATCCCTATATTTAGAACAGGAGTATGAAAACATTTCCCTAAATTTTGTGCCTCTTAATGTGGAGGGCATTTCTTCCCTACCCTTCAAACAAACAGTGGTAATCAGAAACATAGAAACAACAAAATTCAAAATACAACAGAAGTCTGAACATTGTTACCTTTAAATACTAAATGTTATAACATTGAAAGTTCTGAAATATTAATGTTTTTTCAGAAATCAACCAACAATTTTGTTTAGCCTGGAAAACTGAGAGTTGATAAAATACAGATAACAGAAGTGACTGACAAAGCCAATGTTGTTTTTTGTTTTACAGTGTTGTCCGCACATTTTCGGGTCTGCGAGCCGTACACGGACTACAAAGGTCGCTACCACTTTGGTTTTCACTGCCCCCGTCTCTCTGACAATAAATCTTACATCTTTTGCTGTCACCATAACAACACAGTGTTTAAATATTGCTGCAATGAGACAGAATTTCAGACTGTTATGCAGATGAACTTAACAGGGAATGCAGATGGATATATGCATAAGTAAGTAAATGAGTTTTAAAGTACTCTTCACCGAACTGTTCCTGGTCTAATAACATAGTCTGAGGTGCACTTAATGATGGAAGCAATTAGAATTAATTGCATATACAGAAAACCATTACTAAAAGGTTTTTTACTGTTGCAGAGCTCCTAAAAGAAAGAATATTTCAGCTTTGCTTTCTTTGCTTTGATGTGGGCTGTAAACATTGCAAGGAGAGTAAAAGTTACATATAAATGTGACAAATAAAAAGTTACGTATAAAAGTTAGGAAAGTATCTTCCCTGACCCTAATTTGATCCAAACTATGTTTAAATGTGCATCAGTAAAAATAAACCCCAAAGCTTTTTGTAGGTGAGGGAGGGAGTGAGTTGACATTTTCCTGGTGTTTTTGAATCTAAATCTCCTGTAACAAATCACTGGCCTTGGGGAACAGAACGTATTTGCTTTTATACCAACATGGTGTAGTCTCCTTGCCTGTTACCTGGGATACTTCCATGTTCTGCTGAGGGCTGTCCCCCGAGATAAATGTCAATAAGTTTTTTTTTATAAAGAACTAGGAAGTAACAAGTAGATCTTTGTTACCGATTACCTATTTACTGGGACAAAATCTTCATTTGTGGTCGGTTTCCTATTTAGTATTTGACATTCTGGCCACGTTAATCTGCTGTGATTTCCCTTGGTGTAATCCCTGAGGTTGAATTCTGATCAATCTGCTTTCCCTGCCATTTTATTCTGATATTCAGCCCCTGCAGGACAAGGAAGGGGCAGATTAAAGACAAGAGGAATCGCAATGTATGGATCACTGTTTACAGCAGGGATTTTGGTGTTTCCTGTGGTGCCAGTCAGTTGGCGTGATGTATTCATCCCTATGGAAGCAGGTGCAGGGCTGTTAGAAGACGATGGTGCTGGAATACTGATGCTGGCTGGTCTAACTCACTGTGTGCAGCTGTGCTCAGCTCGTGGAGCCAGCAAAGCATTGCCTTCCTTAACAACCACTCCTCACACAGACCTGCCCGGAGAAATCTTGAGTCTTGCATAGATGTAGAAGTTTCAGACTCTAAATTTACAGGTGTTAAAGTGTCAATCACCTACAAAGACGGACAAAAATAGACTCTACCCATATAAGATAGCTTTAAATCAATGTGGATCTATACTGTCTTGTTACTTTATGTGCAGTTATGTCCTTGGCTTTATAGTGCACCTGGGAACATCATGAGAACAGGTCACACAGAACACTGGGGAGATACTCTAGTACCAAGCCCATTAAAGACCATCCACTTTCTCCATCTTCTATGCAGTCCAGACAATCCAGCAACTGGCAGCACCTTCACCTGGGGCTCCCCAGCTCTGGCACATAAATAGCTCCAGGCAACCTGGCACAGTTTATAGCCCCAGTGCTCCCACGCAGCGTGTACTCTACACATGCTAAAAAACCAGGGTGTGCTGCCCCTTTGAGTACTGGGATGACCCAGCTCCCTCAGCAGCCCTGGATGTCAGAGAGGTCCTCACAGGACTCTCAGAACAGAACAGTTTTGCGGGTAGTTAGAGACAGAGGCAGAACCTGCTACACACTTAGAGTGGTAAAAAGAGCCCCAAGAATGGGCTCGTGTGGCTGTTGCCCCCATGCTTTTCCAGGTCTTTGTCCTGCACATAGCAAATCTGTTTTATTTCTTCCCCTGCTGTTCTGTAAACCCAGCACCGGCAGTGCTGACCACCATGTCTCACAGAGGTCAGGATGTTACCATAAAGGCGGTTCAGACGCAGAAAGCCAATGCTTCCAGGCTTTTCTCAGTGTCTTGATTTGTTAAAATACGGATATAGATCTAATATCGATATCCAGCTGAGATGGACAAAGACTCTCTAACTCGTTAGGGTTAGAAAGTGTATGTTTAATCAGCACCGGGAAGCTGCAGGGATCTTTCCCAAACATACAGCTTTGAGGTTACCATACAATACAGAACCTATTTATCTATAACAATAATGCATATTTAGCATAGACACCTCCCATTCCCCTCTTCATGTGGAAATTAGCAAAAAGTCATTAAGCATGTGCAACCCCTACAATAAATTGAGTCGGTGGTTATAAAAGTGAGGAGTGGGCTGTTCTGATGAAGTAAAGGCTTGTCTTCCTGGCTTTGACCTTCTTGCCTCCCTGGTTTTTGACAATACATTTGACCTTGGAAGATTCCCAGTTCCCTCCTTTACTACTTTTGAATAAGTTGCAAATGGAAGAATTAATATCTGTCTAGGATTAATATCTGTCTAATTCCTTTGAATTTCTCCTTCAAAGATTATTAATTACCTATTATAGGCACAGCTGAACAAACATCAGATAATCAAAGCCTATTCTATACTTAACTTCCTTGACTAATCATTAGTTTCTTTAATTAACTCCAGCTAAGTTTTGTGTCTTTTCTCTGTTCTAGTTAATTTCAGCAAAGCTAGCTTTTATTTAAAATCTATATATTTAAGTGTTCAAAAAAACCCTATGTTTCAGTCTCAGCAGCTGCTCTGTGTAGCCGTGGCCAGAGCTTACTCAAGTAAGGCTCTGCTGCCCTTCCTTTCACCAGCAACCTGGAATCTAGAGGGCAACCAGCCCCTTTCCAAGGCAGAGGAACAGGTCCGGGCTGATTGCAAAAGATGCCCTGGGACACAGAGCATTTCTCTGCCTCCAGCATTGTTTGCCCGCTCACATCTGCACATGTGCACACAGCCCCAGAGGAATAAATCCAGGGCTCTTCAGCTCACAGGGCTGTTGTGCACGTGAGCAGTTTGGAAAAAATGCAGTTTGGTATTCTGTGAACTACAGTATTTATTTTGATAAAAATATTCAGAGCAAAAGGTGTCACATTAGTTGTCATGTAGAACTATTTTTTAAAAGTCACTTAATTCAGTTGTGACAGTGAAAGAGGTACCTGTGTGGTTTTTGTTGGTAAGATTTGTGGCTGAGAACCACCTGCAGAGTATTTACCATCCAGTCCAGGATCTCCTGGGGACATCAGCTGTGTGTGAACTTTTGCAAAGGTACGTGACATCATACTACATACAATAAAAAGCCTCTGGAGCTGTAGCGTAGGGAAGTGCAGGAATGGAACTGGTATTGCCTTGTTCCTCTAACATCACTTCTGATAAATGTGTCAGGACCAGGAAAATGAAGAGATGTTGCTTCCTACGTAAAACTCCACCAATGGAGTGAGATAGACAGGAGAGAGATCTCCTCACCCTGAGCTCAGTGACATTGGTAGAGAACTTCCTGGTATTTTTAGAAGGACTAGAAAGAAGTGAACCCTACGTGCCTACATTAAAAACATTGCAAAAACTTTCTTACTTAATACTCTGACTTTATTTAATGTACACGATAATTTGGATTCTGATGAATCCGGGGTTCAGTTTACAGTGACAAAGTCAGCTCTTTGTTTAGATCTAATTTCACGCACCACTGAAAAAAATTCTGATGAAACCTATTGTACTGTGGCTGGGGAGAATAATTTAAGATATGGGAATAGCAGTGAACTGAAAAAAAAGGATTATCGTTTTCAGGGAAGAGTGATTCAATATTATTGCTTGGTTTATTTCAATATTATTATTTGGTTTATTTTTCCCCTTAGCCATTCTTGTGATCACCAAAACAAATTTCTGGTTTTATAATACAGTTGAGGGAAAAAGTTAATGAAGTGACTTGTGACTTCTTTGTTATGGCACAGCTGAAAAGGCACATTTGTCTTCACCAGTCCCACAATGCAACTATAACCACATTTATTTACATTTTTCCATTACTGTAACACAATATTTCTATGTTTTTATAAGAGCAAAATATGGCAGTATTGTATCTTTGCAACCATGCAGATTTATCAGTCCATAATATTTTTGAATGTGAATAATTCATTTAGTATTAAATACAGAAATATAAATTATGTCTAAAAGACAGGAAAAGTTCTGTAATCCAAAGTATTTTCCCTTAGAACCATTTAAGAAATTGTTTAGCTATTCTTAAAAATAGTATCCACTTGAATCTAGTTTATCTAGTTTTCATGGTCAGGTTTTCTGTTATGCATATTTTGGTGGATTATCCGTAGTACTGCTGTGATAGGGGTCCTTAATCTGATACACTACAGTCTGCCAGAATATTGTTCCATTATCTGTGTTTTTCCTTACCTCTTAGTCCAGTTTTTCAGAGTGGGATGGCTTTTGCACAGCCCATTCCAACACTGGCACCCAAAGCAATGTGAGAACAGAATAGCACCATCTTTCTCCAGGTGCTGAATGTCCCCTGCAGAAATGCTGTTTGCTTAAATAGCACTCAGAGAGTCATCTGTACAAGAAAGAAAAGAAAAAAATCGTCAATCCTGCTACCAGCTGTTGCAGAAATACATAATTTGGCAGGGAAGACCTCTTAGGTACGACAGTAACAGATTGCTCAGGAAAACTCAGGATTGGACAAAGGGCTGGAGATAATTATAAAAGAAAAAGAGGGGGAAAAAAATCTCATTTGAAGTGTAGATGCAAAAACTGCACTGGTTTCCTCAGTAGCAAGGATGTAACCTTGTGTTTCCTAGGGGCAGCACTTACTGGTACTACTCCAAGGAACAGCCCCTTTTAGGGAGGATGGGGGAAGAAACCGTTTCCGTGACCATCTGCCCACGTTTAAACTCTGCAGCTGTAGAATTCAGCTCACAATTGTTTAGATTGGTTATTTTTTTCAAACCTGAATTCCCAAATCAGTTATTTTTTGTTCATGTGCTGCACATAAAACCCAAGAAAATCTACTAAAAAGATATAGGCTAGTCAGAACCAGCTCGTCATCTGTCTCAAAAAGTGAGTGAATGAGATGGATGCAGCTTGATCCACCCTGTAATGGAACAAACCCCTTTAATATAAATCTCAGCAAATTTGGAATCTGTTCACACTTTAGTTTTAATAAAATTTGAACTTCTGCCCAAAAGAAGAGGAAAACCAGATTGCAGGAATAAACTTTTGACAATTAAATCATTCGGGTCAGTGAAATGAGAGCAAGTCCTAGAAGTTTTTGGATTCCGAGTTCTCTTCTGTGTGTCTGGCCTTACTGGTTTCCTGTGTAAATAAGACTGTTTATTTTCTTATGAGGACATCTTGATTTGCAGGGCAGTTTTAAATTTTACTAAAATTAGTAGCCATCAGAAAAATTAGCGTTTTCTACCACCTTAATAGTTGGAGAAACAGAAAACATCCAAGTATGGAATATCCTTCTGTGTACTAAATGTACTACTTACTATTTTTGCTTGCGCTTTTTCACAAGGCCCTTTTCATAGTGCTGTTGTGCCATTGTCTGTTAGTTAATATAAAGCAGCCTTTCATTTTTGTACTTGTGAGAAGCAGGTGTTTTTAGGAGGAGCAGATGAATAACTTTACATATTGGCATGATTAATAAAGTGCTGCTTTAAATTGGAACACTCAAAATAGCTCTAATTTTCACAAATCAAAATTTTGGTGGATGAAATTAAATACCTAAAATACAAACAAATTCTTTTGAGTTCACGGTGAGGAATGTTTCTGCCTCTCACATTGTTGGCAAAACAAATATGTTTTCTTAGTGTGGGTGAAATACAGCTCACCTGTATGCAAAATGGATCCTGTTGGCATTAATGATGAACAAGAATGGGATTTGTCCAAGTGCATTTCTTTCTGACTTTTCCAGCCTTCGCTTCCCTGTTTTTTTTATATTAACAGAAAATAGAAGAGTTTACCCCGGTAGGAATAAATTTACTGGAAGTCAAGTGCAGTACAGCTGAGAAGCCTGGATTAACCAGATCCTGTTCTACTTTCAAGTGCCTGAACTGCAAATTTTAGTGCATTACTAAGGTCTACCCTCTGTTGTGTGAAGTTAGGCTTGCATGTGTAAGTCTTTAGCAGAGGCAAAGAATCTGGAGTTAAGGGTTTTCAGAAGCATTATATTTTGCCTCCTTCCAATCCTCCTGGAAATTTACTGATTT
>VZTD01004124.1:1062616-1257976 GCA_013397725.1 Rhagologus leucostigma | reverse complement strand
TTTTTTTTTTTTTTTTTTTAATTTTACTAGGCTTGTGTAGTCCTAAAGTTATACAGGAAGGGAGCCATTAATAGCTTGGACCTTCCTCTATGTTGCTTAGTTCTTTGAAATGAAACGTCATTTAGTCTAAGGGCATTATAGCTGTGTAGTGGAAAAATCATTCCCTGAAGGGAAGACTCAGTCTCTTGAAGTGCTGACTGACAACAACACAGAAAGTAAAACTCTGATTTCTTGTTTCAAATCCTGATTTTTTTAAAGTATAAAATGGAATTTAAACTACAATGGTTTAAATAGAAATGAAAGTTCAAAGGAGAGTCTTGAAATCTTTTGATCCAGAAAGGCTGGGGGACATGTTTTTAAAATATCAAAATATCCTTCTGGCTTGCATGTATAATATGTCTTCTCATCCTCTTTTTCTTCTTGCAGCACTTCCATTTTGATCAATGTCCTGATAAAATATGATTCCCTCCAAATTTCTCTGACTGACTGTGAAAGGAGAGCATGGCTGAACGTGTGTTCAGTTTTGAGTTCAGCTCCATGCAGATGGGGGTTGCCCACCTATTACTTCGATATAATTCTTCTCTGAGACTGCCTTCCTAATGTCATTTTTTGCTAACATCCCTTCAGCTTCCTCTTGGTTTTACAGTCTCCGTTTCAAATCCTGACACATCAGCTCATGGGTCTAGATCAGCCTTTTTTTTCCTTCCTACCTAACAATCTCATTTTTATACATTTCTTTCCTTTTCAGTTCTGACCTCATCCTCCCCACTCACACAGTTTCCAATCCAAACTGCATTTACACCTGACAGTCATTTTTCTTTTAATAATACTTCATCTCCAGCAGGGTATTAGCACTTCTTCCCCTTTTTGGTCTCCAAATTTTTGACCCCGTACACCTTTTCCTCCTGTTTCTCCTCCCTTTCTTTTAATATCTTTAGTCACCTGTCATAGCTTTACAGCTCTCTGCACAGTATAATTTTCAAGGCCTTTATCTATGTATACACATTATAACTACACCAACATATACATTTCAATGTAGTACTTCCTGTGAAATGCATTATCTAACATGATTTTGCCAATGTTCTTCCTTCCTGAATTTATTACCAGCATATTAAGGGGTCTTTAGCAGCCACTCTGGAAAGCCTGTCCACAGATGAGAAGGACAAATAAAAATTTTTGTAAGAGAGGTGGCCTTAGTTTTTAAAAATCATGCCTATAGCAGTATTCATGTTGAAAAAATAACTCATTTTCAACGACACATGCTTTAGAACAAGATTTTATTTCAGCCATCTATAGATAATTAATGAAACAAGCAACCTTGATGAACTAACACAGTGCCCACTACTGAGAGAACTTTTTTTGTTGTCCCTTCTCTTCCTTTCACAGCAACTACAGCGCACTGTTAGGAGTGTGGATCTATGGCTTTTTTGTGGTGATCTTACTGATACTGGACCTTTTGTATTACTCTTCAATGAACTATGATATTTGCAAATTTTACCTGGCCCGCTGGGGAATCCAGGGAAAGTGGATGACACAGGGACAGAGCCGATGGATTAACCCTGCTCAGGACCCAAGACAGACACAGCCTCAGCCAGAGACACAGCCTCAAACTCAGCCCCAGCCTCGAACATCACAGACAGTACACACTTTAAAAGGAGATGCTTTAAGCCCACCCCTGGTGTCTTTTCAGAGTACATCTGCCTGGTAAGTAAGCTAAGCCATGTTGATACATATTCTTTTGCTGTTTTGGAGTGTGAACAATCACCTGCACTTGGAAGTGCCTGTGAATTCAGGCTGAACAGCACCATTTCTAGCACATAATTCTTTATATCATGACCTGTCTTACAGAATTACTGCTTAGGAGTAATGTCTTATGCTGGACTATATTAAGTCATCTTTTAATTCTTTTTTTAGAGGAACAGGTGCTGCCATCTTTCAGTGCTAAACAGTTTTAGTGCTGTCATGCAAATAAACTACAAATCTGCATCGACCATTATAAAAGTAGTTTTAATCTGGTCTCAAAGACTGATTGCTATGTGTATCTGTTGCTCTGGTTTTAAGAGACTGTATAAATAGCGACATTGGAATAGCTTCAACGTGAGATGTCACAAATCCACTCTATTTGTGCCGTGAGACACAGAAACAACATAAAAACCAGGTTAGTTTTTTATATGCATAGCCAAAAAAGCTTTCCTTGATCTCATTTGACAAGAGTGACACAAGTAGGCTTCTGTAAGGTTAAATGCTATGAAACCAAGACAAAACCTCTAAAAAAACCCCTGAGACCAAAAGGGAGGCAGATCTGTGGGAGCAAGCAGAACCTGCAGTATAAGTAGAAGAAATTAAACACGGATAGCTGTGGGACAAAATGTCATTGAATTATTTTGGACTGGTTTTGCCAAAGAAAACGAAAGCAAAGGGAGAGAGCTGAGTTAAACATTTCTCTGAAAAAGGTGTCAAGAAAGGCAGGGACTTTTTTCTTGGCAAGAGAGCATTAGGATTCGGAAGGATGGAGAGAGACTACCGAGTCACCAGTGTATTTTAGAAGAGTTCCAGAAGGCTGAGCTTTGAGTTTTGGCAAAATAAAGTGATCTAAGAATGTGTAGGGTGAAAAAGATGACAGCAGTTCCTGGAGCTGTGGAGCACATAAACCCTCAGCACTGATCTCGGTCTGAAACCTTCGGGCAGCGCTGTGTTGCCCGTGGGATGATAACAGTGATGGTCCTTTGATTTCATCATTTGCCCTTTAATTTTAAGTGTAAATCTGGAGCAAATAGAGTTGAAGATTTGTTGCAATAGAGAAAGTAGATGGTTAATTCAGTGAAAGAGGAGGTTGCTTGGCACTGGAGTCAGTACTGGCTGTATCCAGTGCAGACCAGACTTAAGGACCATTCCAGCAGGTCTTGCTCAAACAGAAGAGTCTGAGGCTGCTACTTAAGAAAGAGAATTGCTTGTGCGTTGTTGTAAACATCCTTCTTTTCACTTCCTCTTTCCTTTTTCCTTCCTCTAACTCTTCCAGCTTTTTTGTACATGGATTTCCCAGTCTCCAGTTAAAATTGCCATGTATATTAAGAACCACATTTGTAGTGCAGTAATTGTATCCTGGCTTAATACATGTGTGTGTACACGTACAAAAATGACTGCATCTTCAAATTTATATACTATTAGTCTGCCATAACGTTATAAATTGAAACCATTCAATATTCTTGAAGGCTTGATTCCTGGTCACTTCTCATGACTGACTCCCGTTGTTCTGTTTCTTTGCTTTTCCCGAAGCGTTAAGCGGGCAATGTATGCTAGGATCAGGTGAGCACATCCCACATGCTCCTTGTCCTGTGTTGGCAGGAGATGAGCATTGATAAGTCACTCCAGTAACACTCACTTCTTCCCCAGTGAGCTGTTTGTGCTCCCCTCAGTTCCCATAAAATTGTTCCTCTTTTTTCCCCTAGTTCTTCCCTTGCTCAGTGGAAGAAATAAGTAGATGTTTCCCTATCAAAACCCTATTTATCCCCCGTATTTCAGCATGCAAAACACTACAGGAGGTGCCATATTTTCATTCTTGTAACCTGCAACTTTTGGAACTCAGAGCCCATGAACCAAGAGCACGGATGATTCAGTCTGAGTTGGATACAGAAAAAATAGCAATAGGCACTGGTGATCACAGGCAAGATGTTTAGCATGCAAAAGAGGATTTTGAGTAAACAGCTCCCTCAGAAAATGACAGATTTGTGTACTACAGCAATTGCTAAAACAGTGGGGAGTGGGTTGCCTGGCTATTTATTTCTCTGTTAGATAATCTGCAGGTTATATACATGAAAATATGGTAATTTTGCCCTACAGAAATTAAGCTTAGTTTCAGAGTCTGATTTTCTGCTGCATTCTATATTTGATGAATGACCTCAGTACAGTCTTCTCAAAATGTAACCATACTATCAGTGAAGAAGTGCAATGGAGCAACTGGATTTATAATTGCCATCACCATCTTCAAAATTACTGACTCTGTTAAAATACTGGTTTTGAATTTTCTACCTGAATTTCCATTATTCTAGACGATGACACCTGCTTTGGTAACACACTGGGTTTCCAGTCTAAAAAAATCAACTTTTCAGTTTGTTGCCATTTTAGCGTGTCCTAAACTTATCCCAGCTTTTCTGTCTGAAGGAGAAAATAAGCATTTTTCTTTAGCACCTCACAAACACACTATGTGTGTGTATATATATATAGGTGATATCATACCATAAGAATGGCTCCTGTGTACAGATGAGCATTTTGAAAATGCAAAATAGATCTTTTAATCCTGAGAGGTACGAATATACCCCCAGGCGTATAAAAACTTAAATACCATTAAAAACATTTTCCAAAACAGTTTGCCAGTTTCCGCGATGACAGATGTTGTTGAAGTTGTTAACTTCCTGTACTACATTCATCTGAGCGCAGTTAAAAATATGCCCATTCTAGAAGGCACTACATGATGATAATAGGAGAGTGATTCTTGCAAATCCCTTGAGTGCTGCAGAGAACTGACAGTGTAAGAAACTGTCCCAAGAAGGATGTCAGGATTAACCTATGGTTTGTAAAGCAGTTTTCGGATCTTCCTGGATTTAAAAAATTGTGTAACTGGTTTTTATTTCAGCATTTCTTTCCTTGCTCTAGTTTTAAGTGCCATGATTTGGCAATGAATTGGGTATGTCAGAGAGAAAAACCAAGCAAGCAATAGTATAGAGTGGGCAGAACCATCCGTATGATGTTTAAACATTTTGTCACAGTGGATCACTTCACTGTTTACTTGAGACAAAGAGAACCATGTATAGCCATAATATTATTATAAGTAAAGAGGTCTGGAATCCATTAGGCAGAGCTGCTGGCTGCTCCTGCAGTGTTGTGCAAGGATAGGAAGGAAAATCATTAATCTCAGGAGCATCCAACCCCATTTGGACTAATGTTGCTTCGTCCTGTAGCGTGTGGACTGTGCGGCCCAACTAATGCTGATCTCTTCTTTAGTGTGAAAGCCATCTGAGGGCTGTCCAAGGCCTGTGCGGGCTGAAGGTCCTGGTGGATGTACCTTCTGCAACCCCAACGCCGTCACAGCCCGCGCGTGCCTGAGCTCACACAGTGCTGGCTTCCCTCGTGCTGGTTCCTTCAGGGCACGGCTGAGGGGCACGAGCCGGGCCCTTCCAAGCTCACTGCTCCGAGGGAGAACGTGCAGTCTGGTTACCTGAGCAAGCTTTAACAGCTGGAGATGGAACCGCAACAAGCAGCAGGCAAATGATTTCTGCTGCTCGGCAAAGTAAAAGCCAGGGAGGTGATAAAATGAAGTATTGCAAGTTGGGGAATTGAAATTCTGACTGCTGAACCAACTTGTTCTCACAAGCGTGGGAATATTGTTAATTAATAGTGATTTAAAGGGTCAGACTAGAAAGGAAAATCACATTAAGAAGTGTGGGCCAGGGCAGCCTGGCAGAGTTCCTCCAGGTCCTCAGTGGCTATGTTGTGTTCCGGATGTGAGAGGGAGACCTGATCACTCTGCCTTGCTCTGCTGATGTTAAACTCCTCCTGACCTCCATCAAAGATGCAAATCACAAGGAATAAATGCTGTCTTGAAGTCCAACATTTTCCTCTGTGTTCCCTGCCTTTCTGCACAACAGCAGGCAGAGGCAATGCCTGTGATCACACACGTGCTCCTTGACTCTCAGTTTCAGAAACCTGCTGCTTGTGTAGAATCAGGAAGGGTAGCAGCCCAGCAGCGTTAGCCCGTGTTATTTCCTTTACACAGCTGGAATGGATTAGGCAAAGGCAAGACTATTTTACTTTCCCTTATTAAATGCTGGAATCTGCTTTTGCTGTGAACTCCTCTGGGGCACTTTGTCTTTCAGACAACAACTGGAATAGTTTTTAGCCTGCTGCTCTTCACCTGCTTCTTGACACCTCTTCAGATGACTACCAAAGCACCTGAGAGAATAAAGCCTGTAAAAATACTGGCAGAGTTTAGGAGCCAGCAGGTACCTGAGCCATGTCCACAGCAACTGTACCAAAACCACATAAATATTTTGCTGGTGGCTAAAAAGTCTGTGTGAAAGAATTCACTTTGATACCAAATTTTGAAACGGGATGTAGACTATCACCGCAGTGCTTCCTTCAGTGATTTCTAAGAGCTGCAGTCTTGCCTGTGTCATGGGACATTGGTGCTGCAGTGGGTCACTGTGAACACAATCCACCAAAATCCTGAGCCATTGTGGTGACGGGAGTTTGTGCAGAGGCTGCTCTTGATTCAAGTTATTTACAGTAACCAAGGGGAAAAATGCTGCCTCCTTCTATTTTAAGTAAATAAGAAAGATCTCAACTTTACATTTGTGAAATCACTGAACAGGAATAGAATGGTTCTGTTTTAAAAATGCAAAATTTTGCATCATAGGGCCAAGCATACTTTTTATTTAGAGCCCCTACCTAGACTTTTATGTTATACTGAGACTAAATATGACAAATCAGAGTACCAGTACTTGTTTGGGTTTTTTAAAAAGATGAAAAGAAATAAAATTGAATTCTTACATGCTTTTATGAAAGAACTGTCTGGGAGTTGACGTCACCTGGAAAATCTGTTTGGTTACAAAGATTAGGTGTGTGAGGCAACATCAATCATTATCTGTGGGCCTCCAATCCTTTTGGAATATATTGGGTTAGAATAACAGATACTGCTGAATGTGTTTTCTTCTAAATATTCTTACCTTGCTTGCTGGGAACTAGATAACTGTAAAAATAGAAATTAGCTCTACCCCAGCCCAAACCAGCACATCAGGGCAGGAAGTCAACAGCACAAACACACAGCGGGCTTGGAACCAAACACCTCAAAATCTGCAGTGCTCCAAGTCCTGTTTGCTTGCCTCGATGCTAGAACATGGGAAAAATTGGGAGATTTTGGTTCTACTATTTGCATTTTAATAATTCAAGTTACTAAGTGCCTGCTTGCTTTCTTGTGTTTAGAAATTCACTGTTAGCATGTGAAGTTAAGCCAACGTGCAAGGTTTTTTGTCCACTTCAATCTAAATCTTTGTGTGCATCGATATGCACAAACTGCATCTTTTCTTGATACAATATGTAGTACATATTGTTCATTTCATGCCATATTCTCCTTTTCCTTTGGCTCCGTCAATTACAGACCCCACACTGATTTCTCTACATTCTTAACTTCAGAGTCATGGGATGTGGGCTGATTGATACTCCCTGTTTTAGCTGTTTCTCAGCCTTTTCACTGAGTTGGGACTGTTGTGTTCATCAGCTTCAAGAAAGTCTTTCTTTTATAGGGACTGTACAGTTGAAGCAGTTTAACTTAAATATGGTAATGAATTGTCAGAAAATAGTAATTAGGCCAAGAGCGAGTGGTTAAAAGGTTATCTGAATACTGTTGCTGAATGAACTCTGCACACTGAGAAATGCAATCTAGTAAAATTGCTGGAAACCACATCTGAACATCTTCCATATTTAAATTTTCTCATGTACTCAGGATAGAATTTTACTCAGGATAGAATTTGAGCTCATTACCTCATCTCCGTGATACAGATCTGGAATGACACCACTGAAGTAGCAGATAGCAGCATAAAATTTATGTGAAATCAGAAGACTCCAATTAAACCCACAATTTCACTGCAGAATGTCACAACACGGTACCATCACACAGGAAGGAGTGTGACAACCCAAATTCTGTCAACCAACTCCATCTCCTCTGTCACGATAGAAACCAGTAAACTTTAAAAGACTCTATAAATATTTTGGTAGCTACAGAAGTCCTACCCCTTGCATCCTCTTAGGTGCCAGATGCTCAATAGTAATTTTAACAGCATGTACATGTTTTACGTATTTTAAATTTGCACAGAAAAACAAAATAACCTCCTCACTTGGGTTCTGAAGTACGACAGAGAAACTTTAGCATCCGTCAAAGATATTTCCAGTGGTAGAAAGAATAAAAGGGGAGGTGTTGAGGAGCTGGAGTTAATGATCTAAACAGACAAGCCTTACTTTATGCAAAGTGGCAACGGGATTTCTGAGCAGGAGATTTAGTGTAATTCATTGTTCTGAAGGAAAGCACTTTTCAAAAAGGAAAAAGGAAAAAAAATATAGACAGGATATTGCCCATCTTCAGTAGTTTAAGCCCCAGAGAACTACTTAAAATACCTGCAGAACAACTATCTATGTACACTTGGTGCTTTTAACAGAAGTGAGAAGGAAGAAGAAGAAAAAACAAGATAAGAGGCTCTGAAGTAAGATGCCATTGCTTTCACCTTGGAAAACGAACTCCCAATGTATATTTTGGATGTCAAAAAACAAGTAACTCCCTAAACTCAAGGAGGAACAAGCAGGTAATAGAAGATCCTGTGCTGACCTATTTATTATTCTCAGAGTTATTATTAAACAAAAAGCCATATGTAATAAATAACCCTTTTATGGGGTAGCAAAAGATCTTCTAAGTAAGCTAAAATTTCTGTGTGAAATGATGGCATATTATGGGATACCAGGCATTAATGAAATCATCAGAAACTTACATGATAATGCTGAAGGCAGGACCGTAAATGGTAACGATGTCAGACAATTACTTTCAGTGAGAGCTGAGGTCAGGAATCTACCACATCATTACTTTTATTGTCCCTGTCCCCTGATGAGATCATGATGAAAACAACCACAGCAGGCATTTCATCAGAAAAGTGCTAAAACATGTCTGTGTGACCTTGGTTTTATAATGATGTTTCACTGAACAGTTCAAGAAGAGGCCAGAAATTAGATGCAGTTTTTCATTATTAGCAAGATATCAGATATCTTGGCTGTTTAAGTCTCAAAAGCAAAATAAATCAAGAAGTATTGAAATCTGAATCATTTTACCCTCCACTGAGACATGAGAGAATGCTGATGTCAATCAGCAAACAATTTTCAGGAACTTAAAAGGCTTTGGGGAAGTTACATGATCAACACTGTCATAAATACACATGCACAGACATCTACAATTCACTGCAGACAAAAAACACCTCTGAGGAGAGTTTGAAATCCACATAAAAAGTTTCTCAGAAATTTGCAATGCTGAGGAGAAAAACCAGCTTAGGACATGAGATGGGAGGAATATGACATGTCACTGGAACACAATTAGAAATGCTGCTGATGTTAGTCCCACGTCAGGTGAGAACACGATCCCAAAACAGAACCAGTGAGGCACATTCCTTCAAACAACATGGAAATGAGTTTAGTCAGCACAACATTATGTGGCCTCCACAGAACAGCAGCAGAGGAATAATTGGTTGAAACTTGGCACCTATCATAAAGTACAGGAGGGTAAAAAATACATGTAAAAAGTGGTTATGTGTGGAAATAAGCTACCTCCCGTTACTTCCCAGTAGGGTTATCTGTTTCATGGTGTTTCTATGTAGTGGGAACCTTTACTTAGGCTCCACAGAATCTCATTGAATGACTGGGGAGACAGAGCTATTGACAGTAAATGTTAAAGGCAGCGATGGAAAGGTGTTTGCACAGCAGTTCACAGCAGAAAAATGACTGTGAGGCTCAAATCTGGAAGGGAACAAGCTCCACCTACAATTTTTCTTCCTGAAGGGCTGGTGCTCTATTACATCAGGGAGGAGTTTATGCACAAAAGAGTCGTCCTAGTTACAGGAATTATGTGTGTTAACGAGCTGATCATATCCCTGAGCTGAGTTGTGCTGAGCACACGGCACATAGGCTCCCTCCTGTCTGCTGGAAATCATGGCTGTCACGTGGAAAAGGAACTGCTTCATCAAGAATTACAGTAAATTAATTAAACAGTCATTAACTATATTCCGCATTGATTAGTGATACAGATTTTAATCACTCCCGCAGAGGAGGGAGGCAAAGTAATTTCCTATTGCGTTCAGTCTTTGGAAAGTGGTGAGTCACAGGGAGATGCTGAACCCAGCACCTGTTACCTGCTCATCTCCAGCACAGCTTCACCAAAAACGTTCTGAAGAAATTGTGACTGGAAGGCAGCCAGAGACCAGCATTTCACTCACCAAAAACCTCCCAAACTTCTCTTGTGCTGCCGAAGTCAACAGCAGCCAGAAGAACACCTGCTTAATTTGCATTTTAAGACATTTTAAAGAAAATTACATGACGGACTGAGAGTTGACTCCATATTTTTTTTTAATAATCACTGAAACCTCTCAGAGCATAACACAAAACAGGCATACCAATTAAAAAGAGCCCCAGTGTTTGCATGAACAACTACAGGAAGACAAAAAACGTGGATGCGTTTTTGTGGGTGTGTTAAAAATATTACCTAATTGACATGCTATTGAAGAAAAAAGGGGAAGGTTGGTTCAGCCTCAGGTTGGCTCTTCCTGTCTTTTCCCTGGCAATACATAAAGCAAAAGTAGAAATACCTGAAGCAGTCCAACAATCATACTTGGCTGCAAGGGGCGGGTTTTGAAGGAGTTAGAGACAAGTGAGATAATGGGGAAAAAAAACACCTTAAGCATTAGGATGGTGAGGAATAATCCCCATCTTCCCATTCTGAGTCCTACTCTTACAGTGTTTGTTACACTAATAAATTTCACCTGTGAGGGCAATAGCTGCCTTGGTTTAATTTTTCTCCCTTTATTTTAGTTAAATAAGTGCAAACATGGTCTGGAATGTTTAAGAAAAAATTAGTAAAAATGAGCTAGGGAATTGTCTGGCTTTATCTTTCTCAGAGGCTGCTGGCCGTAGCTGGAGCTAGTGCTGTGGTTACTACAGGAGTCTGTGAGTCCTTAGGAGGCTGTGGTGTGCTTGTCCACGCAGTGCTTGGGTGAGCCAGTCAGCTCCTGCTGCTTCCATTTGACAGAGGAAATGGAAAACCTGTCTGGGTACCGAGGGCCACACTGAAAACATTTGGCAATACTGCCATTGTTCTAACTCGTGCAAAGTTTTGCAATGGTTTGGGTAACAGCACAGCTCCCTCTCTAGTGCTCTGTTGTAGGCGCTGCTGATAGAGAATATCCTGGAACTATGTGAAATCCTCAGTGATAACGACAGGCAACTCCTCACCATCAGTTTCCTACACAATGTGATGGCTAAATAAGAAAATGGAATTCTGGAGTGCACAGAGAGGAGATGCCAATTAGAAGTAGGGAGCTGTTGTCTCACGAGCAGTGGTGAGATTGCTGGAGGGAAACACCACCTTCCCTAAGGCCTGTAGCAGGAAAAATCCTGTTGACAGATGGGAAAGCATTCTGAAAGAGCTGCAGAGCTTATCTGACTTCACGAAAGTTTGTCAAACTAAGGAGTTTAAGAAGCTCAAGGCTAAAAGAACATTAAAACGCAATTTTAACTCAGTCTGTAAATTCTTCGTGGCAAGGAGATTTCAGATAGTAGAGGGCTGTAGCACACAAAGACAGAAAAATATCCAATACCTGGATGATCTAATTATACAAATCTTTACTGGTGATAAAGAGCAGGATTAAACTCAGTCAATTTAGCCATCTAAAAGTCCTTTATCTACTAGTTATCCTCACTAACACATTGAAAGGGGCATTTCCAGGGGGTATTCATTCCACCTATCTTAAGATGGATGAAATTGCTTGGAAGTCTGGCTTGATTAATTTTTTTGACATTATGCTGGAAGATGAGTTTATAGAAGTCGTTTATCCAGCTGAAATTTGCCAGTGGGACTCATCTCCTCCAAATGTGCATTTCTTTTAAAGTTGGCAGTTGATCAAGGAAGTGTCTCGAGATGCAGCAGAACACCCATTACTTGTGAGTTTAAAATTGGCAAGGGAGCTTGTGGAATACAAGCAACAGTGGGAAAAATGGGAAGCTAGGTCTGCACAGGTGGCCAAACTGAGGACCCTAAGAGAACGGCTTTTAAAAATCTGATTTATCTGGGGAACGGGTGAGGCTAGTGTCCCAGAAGACTCACACCAACATCAGTTTTCAGAGAATCATTAGGCTGGAAAAGACCCTTAAGGTCATTGAGTCCAGGCATTCCACCAGCACTGCCAAACTCACATTCCCAGATGCCACATCCACACAGCTTTGAAGTCCCTCCAGGGGTGAGGACTTCACCATTTGCTTGACAGCTCTTCCAGTGAAGAAATTTCTCCTAATAACCAACCTAAACCTCTCCTGGTGTCACTTGAAGCTGTTTCCTCTTACCCTATTCCTTATTACCTGGGATAAGAAACTGACCCCCACCTGTTTTCAGCCTCCTTCCAGATAGTTGTAAAGAGCAACAGGCCCTGAGCCTTTTTTACTCCAGGCTGAGCCCTCCCAGCTCCCTCAGCCCTTCGGCTGCTCTGGACCCTTCCCCAGCTCTATTCCCTTCCCTGGACATGTCCAGCCCCTCAAAGTCTGTCTTGTGAGGGGTCCAGAGCTGGACACAGCACTTGATGTGTGGCCCCAGCAGTGCCCAGCACAGGGGACAGTCACTCCCCTGGCCCTGCTGCCACACCATGGCTGGCACAGCCCAGGTGCCCTTGGCCTCTTGCCCCCCTGGGCACAGCTGGGCTCATGTCCAGCCGCTGTCCCCAGCAGCCCCAGGGCCTTTCCCAGCTTTCCAGCCCCTCTGCCCCAGCCTGGAGCTGCAGGGGGTTGGCGTGACCCAAGCATCGCATTTTCCCAGCATGGCAAGCTCATCATGCTTACTGAGCAGTCAGGAAACACAAACCAACAGCTGCACATCAAAACTCACACAATGCTTTTCTCCAGTTGTATCACCCTCTGCCATTCAGGACTGCAGAGGACAAACATGTGGCCTTCTTCCTCCCCACCTCTTCCAATAAATGCCTGATTATGCAGCTGCTGCATAATAGCTGCTGATGCCAGTGGGACTGCGCAGTGATTGCATAATCACTCCAGAGAACGGGAATCTCTGGGCAAAGCCTCATCCCGGCACCACCTGCCCAGTCCTCATCTCTCAGGTTCTGTGGGTGCAGGGAGCCACTGGTGGTAAAGATTATTTTTGTATGTAACAGGCTTCCAACTCCTCGTGTGGAAGTGCTGTGAGATGATAGTGGACACAGGAGCAGCCAGCAGCGGGGTCTGTTACAACGTATGCACGTAAAACTGTTGTGGAATTAATCATCCTGAATTATTACAGCCTTTCTGCCTCTCCTCTAGTGTTAAGGTGCACACATGGTAGATGCAGTTATCATTGGGCAGCTCTCAGAAGCTTAAATTTCTGTCATGAAAAAATGAGCATACAATAGATCCACACTAGGAAATGTGCACACAGATGCAAAAAAAAAAAGGGCAGATAATGAAAAGTAATGTAGAACAAAACGAGAATAACCCACCAGCTGGCAGTCGTAATGGTTCCCAACAAAAAATTTCCATGCTTCATAAATTATCATGCAAACCATGCCCTAGCAAGTGGAAATCCTCAGTCCTGTGACACCAGCCAAGCACTGGTTTTCTTTCTCTGTGACTCAAGAAATGCTGCTCTGCAGGGGTCATACACTGTCACTGGGCCATGCACAAAGTTCCTGTTGCAGCCAGAGGACATTTGATACCCCAGCAGACCCATATCTAGCTGCAGCTGTGAGACACTATAAAAATAATAAACCAGTCACAGTTCCAGCACTGGCGTCAAAACACGTTTCTGTGTAAAACCAGCCACACAGCTCAGATAACCATGGAACAGAAATTGTTTCCTTGCTTTTTGCACTCTGCTGAAATTGCCCAGGGTCCTTGGCCTCCTCTCTTTCCACATCACAACACACCAACACACCTCAATTTCTCCTATTGCTTTTTTACATTGGAAAGGCAGGGAGGAAAGAGGGAAGAAGCATTTCCGCATAAAATTGCCTTTCTGACATTGCTTCCAGTGCGTAGTGCTGTAACTGATGATGGTGTTGTGGCTGCTACCCTTCTGCTTCTAACTGCAAAGAAACAAAGTTAAAAATTATTTATTGCTTGCATGATTATGTGCAAGGAAACATATACTGGATCTACAACAGGAAGCCAAACAGGAACCAGATTAAATTTCAAAGACTGTACTCCTATTGATTTTAGCTGTTGATGCTTTTGTTAACGTTAAAAAGCAGTTCTGTGTTGTTTTTTGAAGTATCTTCAGAAACTTATTTTAAAAGAAATAGTTCAAATTTTCCTGCTGCTAGAAAAGCCACACAAATCCAGTTGTGAAAAGAAAAACATACGCAGAAAGAACAGTTGCAGGAAACACGACTAGTTTCTTCCTGCAATGAAAGCTCTCAACACAGTAATTACTACATATTTTCTGTTGAGCTCTGACTCAGAAGACTAACCCTCTTAATACTGAAAAGTGAGAGCAGAAAATAAAGCTCTTTGGTAAAAAGAATAACTATTTCAAAAAATACTTTTTCTTACATGTCATCAATACACATTATATTTCCAGAAATGACATAATCTCCTGTATTGCGCAGAGGTAAATAAAAAAGCTTATTTAACTTGGAGTAAATACGCATCTCTGGGCTAAACCACAGTTTTGGTGCTCAGAATTCAAGTGCTGAAACTGATTCCTCGCTCCGAAATAGATGGTTGTGCAGCTGAGCAATCTGAGCCTCTGGCGAGGCAGAGGGAAGCAGCACATGCATCCTGTCTCAGAAGATTGTTCACACTCAGGAGAGAAAAATGGAAATGGAAGAAAGAAAGAGCAGGTAACTTCCTTAGTCAGATGAAGTGCGGAGGCTGAGGAGCAGTTCCAGCACCCAGAGGGGCTCCCTGGTTGTTGGAGGCCAGCACAGGAATTGGGCACCTTCCTCCTCCTCCGCTGCTCTGCCCCCCTGCCCCTGCAGCACCCACCCTCCTACCGGGGGAACAAGACCCTGGAGTATTTCTTAGTGATCCAGTTCAAGCAGTATATTCATTTGATCTGCTTTGTAAACCAACATTGCCGCCTTCTTTCAAACAGAATCTGGGAGAAACTCTTGTCCTGCTTCTAACATAAGTCCCCTGAAATCTCAGTGGCTTTCAGTTTTATTGACTTCTGTGGGCCTCGAAAGAAGTCAGCACCTCAAAGCTTTGCAGGTGGTACCAGAACATTCCAGTCTAATATTTGGCTGAGCCCTTTTTCCCTTGCAGTATGTTTCACCAGTTCAATTTCCACGAAAGTGGTGGGGGTTTAGCCTCTGTTGGACACCAGGACATGCTAGGCAGCAATTTTAATAGATTGAATTTTGCTGATGCCAAGGTGGCAGAGACTGTTAGGGCAAAAAGAGGAGGATATTCACCTGATGGAGGCTGGCCCGAGCTGTTGTTTAGCTCAGTAGATTATTCTTGAATTTTACAGAGAAGCTAAGCTACACCTATATATAAAATGTCAGAGATTAAATACAGAAACTGTGGGCCAGATAAACAGATACATAAATAAACACACGCATTCCTTAGATCTGGCCACATTTTTCTCCTTCACTCACTAGCTTTTCGGTACATTTAATGCCAAGGTACAAACCATATTGTCCTGTGTAACTGAGCTGTATTCACTCTCAGCTGTAACTTGCAAAGACCTGTTACAACACTTAAAATTGACCATTCCCATAAGCAAAGATACTCTGAGCTATAGTGAGTATAGCTTACATAGACAGCCTTTTCAATTATGTCCTTTGTTTATAAATAAATTGATTTTAAAAATTAAAAGTTACCACGCTGCTCTATGAGTGCTCTTCTTCCTGGATCAGGCAATACTGTTAAACCAAAGTTTTGTTGTTTGTGGGTTTTAAAAGTATCCCTGTCAGTATTTTCAGTGCATTAGGAGACTGTGTAAGCAGGGAGAGGCAGTGTCCTAATAAGCTACATCATAAATCACATGGCAAGTTTTACTGCTTTTTTTTAAAACCTCACTTTCAGTTTATAGAGGATCTGTTAAATTCAATTTGTCAGTCGGCACGAAAGGAGGCCTTTTTCTCCTATCATGTACCTGAATTTTAACACAGAAGGGCACGTTCTTGTAAAGCCTCCTGTACTTTCCCCTGTGCTCTCCTGGATCTAAGATGAGTGGTTTGGCACTGCTGTGTAAGAGCTCAGCAAACATGGAGAATATTTGAGTATCAGGTATGTCAGAGCCACTCTCTAGGAGCAGACTTTGAAAGCTGGTGACATCAGCTTTTGGGAAATTGGGATGAGCTGAAACCAGAGATAGCTCAGTCCTTACCACTGATGCAGAAATATTCAAGTTCACAGATTATTTTTTTCGAAAGCTTTTACAGCAGTACCGAGAATGAATTGAGGATCAAGCCCTGCTCCAGGGAGTTCTCATCTGTTACCCCACCCACAGGAACATGCAGCATCTCTTGGCATGTCCTGAACCTCAGGGATTCACCTTTCTTGCCGCTGAGTTTGTGACATGGGGGGGGGGAAAATCTAGGCCTGCACATCTGTAGGATAAGAAGCTACTTCTTTTTCCAGAGGTAGCTGTGTTTGAGGAGATACCTACAGGCCTTGAGTTTTCCACCAAAATCTTTTAGAATGTTATGGGTCTGTTATACAAGTTAATTACATCTGGTTATGTATAAACATGAGGGAGGAAGGTTTCTAACCAGGAGAGTACAGAAACCCTTCCACTTAGTGGTGCTGGATTGTAAAACAGAGTTGCATATATTTACATACACAATTGTATATTTGCATGTGGCGGTATGAGAGTGAAGATGATGTTAAGAGAAATCTGTACTAGTGCTGCACATTTTTATAATTCAGGTTTTTGGGGGCAGTTGGGCTTCTCGTTTCCTTAGCTAGGCTTGGGAGTCTTAGGCTCCTGCACTATTGCTTTCTTTTGGAGCCTGAGGAAGAGTAGAGTAGCTCTGCAAAGGTGCCTGTTGCTTTCTGTTTCTAAAGGACCCTGAGGTGACTCTCCAAAATTAAGCCATCTTACCATTCTGATGTCTGCAGTTAGGTGGAATGAAACCCACTTGGAATATCTATGCCATTAAATTACACTCCACAGAGCAATAAATCTCCTTTCCCAAGCAACGTGCTTGGACCTTAAAGAAGCAGACAAAAAATACTCTCTTGCCTCTAGCAATAGTTCCTCTGTTTTGAAATATCTTCCTCTATGGCAGGAGTGCAATTAAAGCTATTTGGTCACTCCAGTTACCTGAAAAATATGTGAAAATGAGCACAGTCTCAAGTGGAGTAATAAGTCTAGAGTTCCTTACGTGATACCCACATTCAGCTGGCATTATGATGCCTTGGGGTCTTGAAAAAAATTGAAGGCAGCTCAAACTGTTTGCATAGCAAAACCAGGGTTGGGGTTTTTTGGTGAATCATACAAAGAAATTTTGGTTTAGGCGTTATCAGCTATTTAATCGCTGCCACATATTAGCAGGAAAATTCATCAACAATCAACCAGATGAATTTCAGCCTCAGGCGACACATCTGATTCAGGCACCCTGGTTGTGACACAAGGGTTTCTTAAATATCTGGAGAATTAGTAAGTCCAGCTAATTTCCAGTTTTACTTGTAATTGACCATCCACTCTTTTAAGACACTTTGGAAGGCCCGGAGTGTTTTGAGTATTTTTCTGACATAACCTTAAGAGGAGGAAGAAAACATTTCAGATCATGAAAAGTCAGACTGCAGCTCTTTAGTGAGGAAAAACACAGCTTTTCAGTGATCATCTTTCAATTTATGTCCTGAAACCTTCATCTGTTCCTCCATTTAAAACTCGTAGATCAAACTTTGAATGCTTCATATTTCCATTTAAAATAAAAACAAACCTCAGAAATTCTCCTGGATGTTTTTACTTTCCAGAACAGTGTTCAGGAGTATCAACCAATTCAGGAAGTACCAAATGAAAAACGTGGCTACTAATTGAAAAATACTAGACTTTCAGGAGCATAGGATTACTTCAGAAACCATTATTTACAGTAAGTAATATTTATTTATGTTAGCAACCCAATTGGTTTCACATCACTGCTCTTTGCAAGCGAGTATTGTAAAATATGGCCATTAGTGAAAAAGAGAGAAAATTGTATCCTGTGTGGTTTCATTCCTCTCCCACCCAACCCAGCTGATGGGACAAAAGACGTATTTAATTTGTACAGTTATAGATATTCCAGAGACTCTAGAGGAAACCAGTTTTCCCTCTTAGCCATGGTCTGTTGGCCAGGCAGCCATACTAATAACAAAAGTTAAGCCAGCTGCTGTTTTAATACCCACAGTTCAGGAGAAGGAGCTGGAGGAGGCCAGTCCTTGCCTGCAGCAGCTCTCCAGGCTCACTCCAAGTGCCAAATCTCTTGCATCCATTTGTGGGACAGGCTTTGGATCCAAGCAGATCCCAAGCCTCACTTACCGAAAGAGCAGCCAGATCTTTGGTAGTGTGACCAGAGTGCTGTACCAAAACCAGGCTAATCAAAACCAATTCCTGACTGATTGCAATTTGTTTCCCAGCTCTCTAGCTTCCAGATGACAGCAGTGCCCTAGACACAAGTCCAAACCAGCGGGCCTACTGGTGTGAAGCCCAAACACACGCTGTAGGCAAAGTGTTCCTCTGAAAACCATCTCTGAACTCAATATGAGCAACAAAAAGTAGTGGAATCGAACTGAAAAGTAATTTAACGAGGCAAACAAAGCCCCTCCACTGGTGTAATAACCCAGTCTCATGGGTGACTGCACACCAGTGGGGGCGACACAGCTGCTGTTAATTAAGAGGTCTTTGTATTGGGTTTAGGTTTATCTGGAAAATAAGCAGCAGTGGAGTTTAAATCTTTCAAGTTCTTGTCTTTCCCTCTGGCACGGAGACCAGCCCTGCACCTGCCTTGAGCCACCAACCTTCCTCTGCAGGGCAGCAGCACGACCTGGCCAGCAGGTACCTGCCTGACATCTGCCAGCAGCTGTCTCTGCCCACGCCAGACTGTCCCTTGGGAACACAAGATATTCCCAAAGTTTCTAAAGCTCCTCTAAAGCCAGGGAGCGGCTCTTAGAAGTGATGTGATGCGACATGCAGTTTGGTTTATATCCCCTTATGGGAGTTGCACAAGCTTAAAGTGGTCTATCAGAGGTGAGTCTTAAGAAATGTAGTGAGCAATTTAAAAAGCAGACTTACCAGCACACACAACAAACTGTTCGGACGGACACTTCTTTAAAATTGCCCTGCTTCACGGGTTGATTTTTTTTCTAGTAAGCCTTTCTAGTAATCCACTGTAAACAGTCACTGCGACTCTTAAATACGTTCTGCAGTGCTCCGATGTCCGAGACGGCTGACAGCAATCACCCTTTTAACACATGATGCCCTTAGGTGATAATTAGCTCCCATTACACAGACAAGCGGTTCTGCTGTGAAAGAGCAGGGGAAGTAAGCACATGCCTGTTTCTCACCTGCATTTTCCAGGTGGAAGGGAGAACAGCCTGACAGGTGACCTGCACGCCTCGTGTCTGACCTCACAGGCACTGTGCTGATGTTAGCTCGTTGCAGCGTGAGCAAATACACTGCTGTAAGCATAATGCAAGGGAAATTCAAATAATCCAAATGCTTTCTTCCCACCTGCAGAGCAACATTGTTTAACTCTGGTGAATCAGGCATATATTGCACATTTATTCTGTTTAAACCTTAACACCATCCTGAGGTATTCGCTTTCAAACATATTTTGACATTTCTCTCCATTTTTGCAGAAGTGTCAGCTACAGTAGGAACAGCACTTGAGTTGAAATTTCAGTCTGTTTTCAAGTTGAACATTTCCAGAGCCTGACTTTTGTTTAAACTCCTAAGCACCAGATGTCTGTCTTCCCTGAGCCAGCTGTTATTTAGAAATATTAGCCCTGGCTATCAGTGATGGTGGTCATTTTACAAAGTGACTGTGACAAAATTGATTTTCCACCACTTAAGGTCCTCCTCTCATCTGAACCTCGTGCAGGGGCTGGGATGCATTTCACAGCTAGACCAGAGCAGAATTTGTGATCCCTCAAAAGTGAGGTAATTCAGCCTAGGGATGAAAATAGAGGCAAATCCAGTGCTCCTTTACGGCAAGATGGCAGCACCCACGGCCACTGCTTAATGCTGAATTGTTCCTTGTCAATTCAAAAAAACCTAAACATTCAATCTCTTCAATACTGAGCCAACCTGAAGCAAATTTTTCTTGTTGTTGAAGTTTCCTCTGCATTGGAAAAACCTGAAGCATTCAACTATTTTGATGTTCTCCCAAGAAAAAAAAAAAAATACCAGGAGCCCCACCTAAAAAGTCTGAGACTTTCTACTTTCTTTCATGGAAATAAGATGGCCAAATAGAGATTGAACCAGCAGCATTCGTTCTGGAATTTTGTAACTTTTAAGAATTAGTCTAACCCAAGCAACCTTTCAGTATGTATTTTGGATATAATGTTACCTGCTCTGTATAACATAGCCATAGGAGTCTACAGATGCCAAACTATGAAAATTATTTCCCTGCTCTTTGGCAGACTCCACAGGCAGAGGGATTCGATTATATTCTATTTCTTTCTGGTTTGAAATATGTTTAGACAACTGAATGGCTTTTCATTTAGAATTTGTCCTGCAATTAATTTCTCATACCCTTCCTTTCAGTTTGGCGAGGCTTTTACGAAGCCTTGTGCATTGTGCTTTGTCCTCCCTTGTCCTTCCATTTCTGGGGAAGGAAGGCACATTCCTGTTTCCTGTAACAAATAGTGTAGCTGCCAAGGGCTTCTTATTGCAGAAAGCTGTTTGTTAGCCTGGCATCCCAGCTCTTCCTGTGACCAGAGAGAGCAAAAGCTTTTCCCCCGCTGACCGGACTGGAAGGCACTGCAGCAGAACCTCAACGGGTGCAGATCGCAGCAGGCCTGCTCAGATCAGTGAAGTGCCCTCTTATGCCAGAGTAAAACCTGAGTAGTTGCAGAGAGCGGTCGCTTTCATGTGAACTGTGAGCCACAACTTGTGTAAGTCATGGATCCAGGGTGTACCTGAGGCCTGGAGGGACTGTGGTGATCAATGGCGCTTTTGTGTCAACACCAGCTTAACCAGAGGCCTTGTGATGGTGAACGTGGCAACTGTTTACCTCATTTGTCAGAAATCTCTGAAAAAACTTGCCTCCAGAGGCTCTGAATCGTTCCTTCACTACTAAAGGGTGGCATTTCATTCCAGCAGAACTGAGCCACCAAGCAGTTATTGCTGTCAAAGAGGAGGCAATCTTTTAGTTGGCCACTGCCTTGTCAGGCAATGAAAATCATAGAACTACAGAATGATTTGGGTTGGAACAGACTTTAAAGCTTATCCAGTTCCACCCCCTGCCACGGGCAGGGACACCTTCCACTAGACCAGGTTGCTCCAAGCCCTGTCCAACCTGGCCTTGGACACTGCCAGGGATGGGGCAGCCACAGCTTCTCTGGGAAGAGCAGCAGTGGCAGCCTGGGGCGCTGTACAGTGACAATAACCTCTGCCAAGGAAAAGGAGCAACCTGAGCCACCTCCAGAGCACAGCCTTCAGCTCTAAATGCATTAAAATCCTGTAGAAGTGACCAGAAGTGACAAACATAGGGTTTCTGTTGCCAAGTGCGCTGTGTTGGGAGACTGGAATATAACACTCTTGCACATGGAAATTAGCATTTAACTTTCTTAGGAAAATGAAGGTATTTTTTATGGGCTCCTGCTATTGCAAAATGATCTGAAGCGGTTCCCCTCAACCTTACTGGTCCAGCCACCAATCAATCTATCAATCAATCAATCAATCAATCAATCAATCACATGCCCCACTTCACTTTTTGTAGGGGAAAAGGACTTTTTAGCCTAGCAACTGTCCTGTCAGGGTTTAGTTTCAGGGAGAGGCTGTGGACTTGGCACCAGACACACCCAGCTTGGAAAATGCAGGATGAAAACTTCCTACTTGCTGTAAGAGGCTTTCAGAGCTGAGTGGGGTCTCTGCTGTTAACATCCTCCCACTCATTCTCCCATAGCTTTAGACAGATGAGAGGAATTGGCAGGAAAGCCAAGCTACTCACAGGAGTGGTATTTTAGCTTCTGTGCTACAGACAAATATTCATGAACTTTGCTATGGTCTTTGTGTCCAGGAACTCCAGTAACTCTCACTTTACACCACTTTGGTGACACTCTTGATTTTGCGTTAACCTGAAGAAGGACCTGACCAGCAGGAACTTTGGGACACTCAGGTAGAGGAAAAGAGGCTGATAGGCCCAACACGTTTAAAATTGTATTTTGTCCTGGAACACACAAATGCCTGCTCTATCTGCTTCATCTCTAAACATTTATTTAAAAGCAAATAGGTAACTAAAAGACACCGCATCCTGTCAAACAGTCTAGTGATTTAAATTATGCAGACAGAGGATTGGTAAAGCATTTCACAGGAGGTGAAACACACATGGCAACCTACAGAAGAGTGGGAAGAAACAGCTGAAGGTGCTGTGAAGGACAGAGGTGCCTGCAAGCCATGATATGTGCTCATACTCTTCAGTTTCTCTCTCCCCAGGTGTTTTTTTAATTAGTTAAACCTAAGTCTCCTGAGACTCTCTTCTAGATATGAACAACTCATTTTAAACTTCATCTGTGTGCAGACCTCACAAGAGGCAGGTTTGCATGTTGTGTTAATATGCATTTCTACCAATATCAAAAAAGGACAGTGACAGAAGAAAACAACTTTTTTTTGTGTGTGTATTTCTAACACGGATAAGGCTGTCTAGGCTTTTTGATGATTAGAAAGGAATTAGTTGTCAAACCTTAGCAGGTCTCATGTGACTGAGTTTTGGGTGAAGGCTTAAACACTCAGAGTTGTAAGAAAATCGCATATTTCTGTCTGGAGGTCCTCCCTGGATGACAGTAATGCAAAAAATGCCTAAATCTGAATGAAATTAAATCTACAGCTGAGAATACTACAAGTTTTTCTTCACAGGAAATACTTTGGTATTGGGTGCTCCTGAAACATTATGGAAACCATTTGTGCTTTATGTCTTCCAGAAAATTAAATTGATGTGCCTCAAGATGGGAGAGGTAAGACCAGACTTCAAGGAGCAGCTTTCAAGAAAATCAACTAAATTACAAGAGCAGAAAAAATTATGAGTAAGCAGGAGAAAGACTACAAGAGGGAGATTGAGCAAGTCACCTGAAGACAGACACCATTCAAACAACTTTTACAAGCAAATGATACAGAAAGAGTCTCCAGGATAAAGTAGTCTGTAAGCAATATTTTAATTCTAGACTGACACTATTATCTCTGAAAGGAAGCATCATATTTGAGAAAATGCTCAGTAGGAAGAAAATTAAGTTGCTCTGGCAAATCCACACAAAGGTGGAAAACGACCACAAGACAAACCTTTGGTAGATAACTTTTCTTTGCCTCCCCATCCATCAATTGCCATTTGAGCCTAATCTGAGTGTCAGAATCCTGAATGTGAGTTTTTCCAAAGTTCTCTGGTGAACATTTTATCACAATAGGGTAGATGCTGGCAATCCACATCACTGTTAACCGTATTGTCCTATGCATTGCAAAGTAAGCAGAGCCCTTTCATTGAGTCACACTACAGGGTAGCAATCACTTCAACCATAATGCACATTTTTAGATCACTGGCAATGATTCTGCTAAGGCATCAAACATCTGAGCCCATCTTAAATTCAGGTTCTTGAAGAGGGCAACTTTATTAGGATGCAACACCGTTCCACCTCCATACTCCTTGAAGCTGAAAGAGAAACAGGAAAAAGAAAATCAACAAACTGTACATTTCAAAAGCAATAATACCATTGTCCCTCTGCTTTACAAGGCAATAGTCCAGTTCCCTCAGCCACTGACCAGCTGTAGAGTTTACCCCACACAAGTTTCAGAATCCATTTGTAATCCAGAAAGGCAATGATTCTGCCACAGGAGCACTTGGTCACTGGGTTGCAGTAGGTTGACTTAACTTTCCACGGGACGGGGTTATTTTAAAATCATACAGTATCAATTACATGAGCAAATCCTGTGAAATTCAGTTATATGAGTTATATACATGGAGAACCTGGCGATGACAAGCAAACAGAGGTGTTCATCTGGAAATCATAACACAAAGCCATGATAATGCCGATTTAATCCTTCATGTCTAATATTTTGTCCTGCAAATCTGAGTAACTTTAAAATAACCATGTATTTTTACCATGTAACCACAATGTAAGGAACACCTTGTTAAAGAATAATCAAATGTTCCTTTTGTACCTCTTTGGCTGAATGAATTTTAGTTTTCTGTTGAACTCAAAAGGGACACTCTTGTCAGTGGTTTAATTTGTGGCTGCTGGAGTTCAGGATGGTACATGACTAAAACCATGCAGGAATAAATAGCATTGGAGGACCCAACAAAGCTGGAAACCACAGGAGTGGAAGCCCAGTCTTCAAATAAAGCCCAATCTGAGTAGGATACCAACATGCACATGCTCCTTTTCTCTGTAAACCAACAGCTAAACATGCCGGGTATCACTGAGTAGTGGCAGGCAGCGCCTGAAAGAACAAATTCATGGGTGGGAGTGCCACCCTACAGGCATTAGACTCCATCCTGTCCCAGGAATGCTTGAAGCCTGGCCCACTCTTCACTCATCAGCTCCTCTACACACCCCCAGCTTGTAGAGACCTAAGGGAGCTGCCACAGTGTACCTGGGGTATTACACCTTGTAGCACAGCACCTCAAATAAAACAGAGTCAGGATTTGTTAGATTCATACTGAACCTGAGAGATTCTCCTTGTTTCCTAAAAAGAATGTGTTGTCAGCATTGCAGAACAGTTCAATGCACTTTCAGCTGGGAACAAAAAGACCCGTCAGCAAAGACATGCTGTAAGTAGCTTGCAGAGACTGGAGCAGACAGTCCAAGCTGCCCTCTCCTTGAGGAGGAGAGCTCGACCGGGGGCAGGATCCGTGTTCCTGGTGGTGGGAGAGATGAGATGTAAGGCAGTGCTGTGAAGAACTCCCAAGAAAAGCAAAGGAAACCAAGTAGCTGGAGGTGATGCCATCCAAGCCACCATCATGCCTTCTCCACACTTCCTGGTTGGCTCCGAGATCCATAACCCCTGCAGACACCCAAAAAACTATCCACAGTAACCAGTGTGGCGCTCTGCCGTAACTGCTTGGTCCTTTTACCTTCTCCCAGCACCTTCGTCCATTGTGAGGCGATGACTGCCACAGAGAGCTTTGGAAAAAGCTTATGTTCATAAAGGAATTTGTATTAGATACTGATTTGTGTGACTTACTGTATTTTGTAAGGGTTTTTTTCCCTTTGGGAATTGTGCGTTATTAATGAGCAGTTTTATGCTTTACTTCTAGTACACGTATACCTTGTAATGGATGTGCTTTTTGTTTGTTTGTTTTCTTTTATTCTATATACAGAGCCAGTTAATGTAAGGTAGATACTCTCTGGCTGAAATTCTGATTTTGCCTACCAATTAATTTATGGATAAATCCATGTCATAGCTGGTGAACAATTTTTCATCAATTGTGTTGCTATAATCACCTGATAGTCTCTCTATTTTAGCAGAATAAAAGATCCTGAATTAGACTGATGCTAGTTGGGCCTTAAATTAAAGGGAAATAGTGCACCATGAACTTCCCCACCGCCATTTCTATCAGCCCTTCTCCCATGGTGTTGGGACACTGGAGAAGAGCACCGGCTGCACAAACAGCCACCTGAACACCTCAGCCACCTCTGTAGCTGTGCTCTGATTTCCCCCTGCATCTACTTGATCAAAATTGTGGTGAACCAGATAAACTGCAATGAATTTTTCAGTTATTTCTGCAGGAAGAGACTGGTTCAGACACAATCTTCCTCTAAAAGATCTGGACCGAAATAGTTGTATTTTCCTCCATGTCCATCCTGATATGGTTGGAAAAATAGGGGATCTAAAATTAACACTTACAAAAGTGCATAAATTACAACCCCTTACGTGACAATGGCAGCTGTCTATCTCAGTGGCTGTTAGTGACCTTCCTGCTCCAGAAGCCTCCTCCCCTGTCCAACTAATTTCCTCTCTTCCGTTTCACTGAGAACTGTGTCCAACTTCTTAGTAATTGCTGTGTATAACGTAGGACATAAAAAGATAAGGTATAAAGCTTGTGCAGGACTTGGTGTTGTAATTTAACCATCTTTTGTGCCTGGTTATCGACTTTACGAAAAACAGAGTGAAAATAATCTGGCCTCTTAATGTATAATTCAGCATATTGTAGCAGCTATTTTAGAGACCTGTTTTTTATAGTTTTACTGCGGCTGTAATTTCTGTGTGAGGACTGTCCACTTGAAGAAGCGGTGAAGTTAACACGTCAAATTGATTTTTTAAAGTCAGGTCTATTCCACCACCTGTGATTGTGTATGGAAGGTAAAGCAACAAAAACAAAACCTCAACCGCAGGCCGGGAAGAAACACCTTTTCTCAGCCTCAAAAGTTCTCTTCTGTGAGACAGACATTTCTTCTAGTCCTCCTTTTACAAAAGTAGTAAATTACTAAGGTGGTAATATATATACAGCACGATAGTCTATTTTGATAGCAGACTATTTTAGGCTAATTAAGCTAACTAGAAATTCTAGGGTTGCAGTGATTTCTCTTTATTGATACATTGATGATAATACTGTTTACATAACACTTGGTGTTTGAAATCAATACGTGCCAGTGTCCAGTGATTTGCTAATCTAGTTTCTGGTCTAATCCTGTCCTATTTTTTGCAGCATTCTCTTGACTTCATATTATGAATCATGTTGTCTTTCTAAAGTGATTGCCAAGTAAACCAAAAATGTGTTTTACACTGCTATTGCACTGCTCTCGTCTTTATATACAGTAGTTTTTATAAAGATGTCCTTAGGTTTTAATAAATGAGTGTAACGTAAACTAACCTCTGTAATAAAACTTGCTTTAGTGTTTCAAAGGCTGTCTGGAATAGCTGTAGAGACTTGAGCTTCCAAGTATTTCAATAGCTTCAAAACTCATGGCTTCCTTTCCGTCTGCAGGAAATCCCCAGGTAGCAGAACTCCATAGCCTGTACAAGGGTAAAATGAAGAGAGTGTATTTAACCCAAAGAATGGATTTAGAGATGGGGTGGGAAGGGGCCCCAAGAAACCAAACCACACCACAAAAAAACCACTAAGGCCATTGCATAAATCAGTATGTGCTTCACTTTGTCTGCATCACATTTCCAGCAGCTGCTAATACCACATATTTAAGAGGGAAGTATGGGATACTGAACAGAGACTGCTAAGAAATAAACATAATCTTCCACTACTCAAGGCAAGCCAAGAAGGACAAACTGCTACTGAGCAGAAAGAAAGCAACATTTTGACTTTCACACATAAAGTACTCTGTCCCACATGGCTCTTGTAGTAGGTCCACCTCCCCAGATGAGGCAAACGCAGTTTAACTTGCTCTGTACAAAAAGGCAGGACCAACAATTCACAGAGAAAAGAGATTTAATTTGGTTTTTGCTTCCAGGCTGAAGAATTTGGACAGTTTCCCCAGAAAGATTTGGATTTTCTAAACAGTCTCTCAAGTCCCTTTGTCACCTGTTGTTTAGGAGGCATCATTGCCAATGTTCCCAAAATACTGAGGGTGCTGAGCTGAAATTTCAACTCTCCCATTAGTAAAAGGGAGTGTTTTTGACAACATCACCTCTTGGGACAGGTTGCTTCCCTTGACAGAAACAGTTCTTGCTCTGTCCTGCTGCCCCAAGCTTTTTTCCTCAGCTGTTGTCCTGTCCAGCACTTGCTGTCCTCTGTCCTCATCCCAAATCCTTGATATCCGACTGAAGTCCTGGCATTTATACACAGCAGGTACCTTTTCACATTAGAAATTATCCTTTCAGCATCAGGTCACTAGCCTCAGACTAGAGACTGTGCTGTAGGAATAGACCTGAACGGTCAAAAATAGAGAAATTTTAAAGCCAAATTTTAAAGGAAGGGTGAGAAATCCTTTGTAATGTCACTTGCTTCATGTGCCAGAGCTCGTTTCTGGAGCTTCTGTAACAAAGCACGTCAGGTCTAAAGTAGAAAAGGATCATTTTCATTAAAGCAACACTTCAGTAATTCTTAGGGGTTTTGCGACTGTAAGAGACTACAATTGCATCCCACTGTGCTAAAATTCATGGAACATATTGCAGAAAGAAAGAGGACAAAAAGCAGCTTTAAAAATACATAGATATGTAAAATTACAAATAATTGCAACCCAGTCTCCTTGTCAAACTGCACTTGCAATTGTGGAAACAGCTAAATGTACAAAAGACAAAGGAAGGAAATCGACGGATTGGGTGTATTACAGCTCTCTTACCAAGTTTCAACAATTTTTATGATGTGCTTCTGGTAATTGAGTAAGAATTATATTCAGCACATTATGCTCAGCAGGAACAGCTTTTATATACCAAGGAGCAAATTAAATATCTCTGGAATTTCCATAGAAGATGTTAAAACGCTGATAGTGACTTACAGAGTGCCATTATCACCAAGTCAAAAACAAACAGGAGCGTCACAGCCAGTTCCTTTAAATTGTTTATTCTTACTAGAAAGCAGAGACCTTGTTGATTTGCTGGTTGTTCACACGTACAGAAGGACAAGGAGAGAAAAGAGAGTTAAGATTTGATCTTTGTTTCCAAGAAAACAAAACCCTGTCACTCTCACCCAAGCTCTTCCCAGCAATTAATTTAATTTGGAAAATGGAAAAACATTCTGGGGGCAGGGGGGGAAACATGCCAGTACATTAGGTATGAATAGCTACTGCTGCTGCTTTGTTGTAGTGAGAATTAGCAGTGACAACTGGGTTTAAATCCTTGGCTTCGACAACACACAAACAAAAAAAGCTTTATCTTGGTAACATTTGAGAATAGTCTCCCCTTAGCCAGCTACACAGATTTAATTTAAGGCATTTTTGTGAAATACATGAGTTTTGTTTCTTTTGACTGCCTTACAGTTACTGCTTAAAAATGCCATTTTTCATGTAGGGCTACTGAAAACAGTTGAAACCTTTGAAACATCTGAAAAGCTGTGTTCCGTTTGACCTCGAGGTTTTTGCTCCCCAGCATAGGGCCTACCTCCTCTGCTCTCCAATATTTGCTGTCCAGGGAATTAAGAATATTGCATCATTAGTGCTATTACTGTGCAATATCAAACTGTTCCCTGCAAAGCCACCTTCCTCAAGCACGCCTGGCTTTTGCTGGAAGAATTTATGTTGCAAAATGCTGCTGGGGTAGGTGGGAGCACAGTAGGAAGTGCCACCTCCAGTGGTAGCTGGGGTTTGCTGTATAAACTCCATTATCATTTTAACCACAGAGTCCACCTCCTATTTCCCCGAATGAATGTGCTCCCAGCAGCCCCCAGAAAAAGCCAGCTGGGAATTTATCTAGCAAGGAGACACAGCATCCCTGTGCTGTATCTGCTATTATTATGCAGATGGAGGAGCTCAAAGACATTTCAGAACCTCTCCCTGTTTTCTTTGCTAGCTGTTTGGATGTTTGTTAAAGAAATCATCTCCAGCTAATAAAAAACCTTAAAAGCCCGAAACCCTAAGGACAGAAATCATGCAGTACTGTGAGTCTCACGGATTTCATGTTTTGTTACACTACCCACAGAAACACCACATAAATAAAAAGCACTGCTTAAGCTACAGTTGCATTTTTGTGGAGTTTCTAGGCTGTAGCCCAGTGGCACAGGAGGTGACTTCTGTTTGTACTGTGCAGTCATCATTCTTCCTTTTCACATCTTCTCCCCACACTGCCCATAAACAATGAGCGCTCTGAGCATGGCAGGCAGTGTTTTTACACTACTGGAGGTGCTCCCACCCTCCCTGAGACCCAGCCATGCCTCACATGGCCCTCAGCAAGCAAAGACTTACCTGCAAGGAGCAAAGGCTTCACCTTCTAAAGCATTGCCCCTCCCAGTCAAGGCATCACTGACAGCTGCCTTTGGCTGGGGACCTGCTCCTTTGCCTCAGGTCCTTCAGCCTTACACCGACAAAAGGGGGACCACAAACATTCGATTCGGAAAAAGTGCCCGGAAGCGGAACTGATTCAGGACAGAAATAAAGCAAGAATAGTTGGACTACCTGAACACTCTTTCAACTCCTTCTCCCATTTTCCTCTTTCAACTCCTCCCAGTTTCCAGTGTTCAGACCACAGGAAAGCAGGCCATGGGAGAACCATTGGTATTAAGAAATCTCCTTTCTTCTCAACCATGACATGGATACGTAGGCACTAAAGCTTCCAGCAACCTTTTGCAGAGACACACATTCCTTGCTGGCAGGAATGGACAATTTGGGCAAATCCCACAGTTTTTCCATGTCACTTCTCCTTCGCAACACTTAAAGAAAGAATATTTTGGCTGGACTGGGGTCTTTCCTCACCAGCTGCAAAATGCCATTCTCTGCTGCAGCCCAAACCTCTGTAGTCACTAGAGGCTCCCAAATGCAATTCTAACACCAGCCCACACTGGAGGTCCAGCGTGCTCTGGACCAAGCCTTGTTCCTGAAAGAGACTCTGACAGAGCTGTGTGAAACTTGCAGCCTGATGCTATGGGCAGATTTTTACCTGGCCACTTCCCAAGGTTTGACCCAGGGTCCCTTGTGCTGTCCTCTCCTCCAGGCACAATCCTTGGAACACTGCCCTTGCCTTTGCCAGGTCTCCCCATGTTGCAGGTGTGGTTTTCCAGCCACACCACTGCCCCTCTGCCTCACTCCATTACCAGGCAATGAGGCATTTCCCTCTGTTTTCCGGGGAGCCAGGAACATCTGCATGCCCTAAGGGAAGGAAGCAGTTTTTAATAACACTTTTAAGTGTGAGCTTTGCATGTGTGATTCAAACCCACACTCTGCTGTCCCAGTGCTACCCAGTTTGCACCGCAGGGTCGGGCTTTGGCTTTGCTGCTGGGATGAACTGAGGAGACAAACCTCTGTGAACTGGCAACCGGCAAATAAATTTGGAGCAGAGTAGGGTAAAAATAGCAGGATCTGAAGGAAGGCCGAGGGTGTGCCTGGTTACTGTGAGCAAGGACCCCCCCTAAACGGGAGGGAACCCCAACCCCCTTGCCAGCCCAGCTGTTTGCACATACCCAGGCAGCAGGCTCATTCCTCAGCCAGGCTCCTTTCCCAGGCAAAGTCAAACATCCAGAGATGACCTCGGATCAAAAGGAGCCGCCACTCGCCCACTGCATGTGAGCACATACCCAGGATGTGTCTGCAAGCATGAAGAATGACCTGGCCCAGGCCCAGAAAGTTTCAGCCTGCTTGGCTGAGGGACTCTGGCTCTCCTTCGCCGTGCTGTGTCCCAGCTCGAGCCACTGGCTTGGCCATCCCCTTCAAGCCTGTGTAACTTACATCATTAATTCCTCCAGAGCTGCTGGAGGAAAACGAGTGCTATAAATGGCACTGAAAGACACATGGAAGACATCAGAACTAACAGGAAAATATGAAACTGGGTGGCCAGTGGCAGCGGGCCTCTGCAAAAAAACACTGAGCTTTTGTCAAAGCACCTGCAGGACTTTTTATTTATTTTTTTTTTTGCCATTTCAGCCAAAAGTTTCTCATCCAAACAAACCTACCCTGGCGTACCCGAAGCCATTGGCTTTACTTGAACTGCTCATGGGTTTCCATGTGCTTTGTAGCTCCAAGGTACAGATCACAGAGGTCGGGTGGAATACACTTGGTGGCAGCCAGTTCTTAGCAGGTCAGCATCACACCTGGAGCTTGTAGGGCGTTCAGAGAAGAGAGTATGAAGCAAAAGGTTGGGCTGTTTCTTGCCATTGACTGCATCAGAGAGAGGACACCAAGAAAATTGCCCAGCCTGCAGAATATTGCAGAGTCTTCTCTCCTGGCCCTCCGTGTAGGGACTTCACGGATGTAAACGTGAGGGGTTCCTTCTAATGCCTTCATCTGATCTCTAGGTCAAGACATGTTCATAACAGAACAGCAAATTTAAGTCCTTTATGAGGGGGAAATCTTTATGAAAACTGCTGTGGTTGATGCATTCCCAGCATCTGCTGCTTTAATCCTCCCTTGTTGGAAAAGAAAGGAACTCAGTAACAGTCTGGTAATTAATTCTGCAACAATACTCAATAAGGAAAAGTTTGGTTTTAATAAACAGAACAGAACTGCTGATTTAATGCAAACATATTCAGTTAGAAGGACATCTCAAAAATATTTATATTAGAAGCAAGAACAAAGCAATAATAACCACACTACACAGGAAGTATTGCTTGCTGTCTGGTGATTAATAAACCCCAGGAAAGCATAAAATGGATGGTCTAAATTTTTCTTCCCTGTTTCCCATAAACTGAAACACACAAAGGAAATAAATGCCTATGGTGAAACTGAAGCCAAAATTTTGTTGTGAACTTATGTTCTTACAGGAATGTCTTGAGATGTCCCTCCCCAAGGAGCTCAAGTGATTTCTTGTAATGGTGATAAAGGAACAATGGGGAAGACTTCTAAAATAGTGAAGACTTACCCAGTTTTTATAAACTGTCTGTCAAGCAGAGGAACATTTCCTCCCCCGCCGGCCTCTGCGGCCGCAGCTCCAGCAGAAAGCAGTGGGAGCTCAGGCACAGGCATCCTCAGCCAGCAGCAGCAGTTAGTCCCTACCAAAACATGCTGAAGAATGTGCTAAAATTCAATTGCAATATTTCTCATCAAAACATTTAGCTCAACAGGATATACAATGTCATACGGGCAGTAAAAGTTTTAGGTTTTTTTCATTATCCTTTGTTTTTCAATAAACTGTTGGAAAACAAACCTCTGGATGTTCATCTAGGAATCCTTCTTTTATCTAAAATATCCTCTCTCCAAATCTGCCTGGCAACATGTTCTGAGAAGTCAATCTGTCATCAAGAATGTGCCAGACGCATTTTACAACCCCAACGCCAGACCACAACTAGAGGTCACGTGGGTTTTTGGCTGTCGGAAGCTTTCTCTGAGCCCTTGGGCTGCACAGTTCTGTTCTCACCATCTCAGGCCTGTTGAGGTCTAACCCCAGCCAGCAACCAAACACCACAAAGTCACTCCCCCACCAGTGGGATTGGGGAGAGAATCAGAAGGATAAAACCCAGGATACTCGTGGGTGAAAATAAAGACAGTTTAATAGGGAAAGCAAAAGCCAGGCAAAGCAAAACAAGGAATTAATTCCCTGCTTCCCGTGGGCAGGCAGGTGTTCAGCACCTCCAGGAGAACAAACACCATCTCTCCAAATGTCCCCGCCCTTCCTCCTTCTTCCTCCCCCTTTATATACTGAACATCCCTTGGGTCCGTTGGGGTCACCTGTCCTGGCTGTGTGTCCTCCCAACCTCCCAGGCACCCCCAGCCCCTGCCCAGCGTGGCCTTTGAGGGGCAGGAAAGGCCTTGGCTCTGTGCAGTCCCTGCTCAGCAATAACAACATCTCTGTGTTAACAACCCTGTACAGCACAGATCCAAACCACAGCCCCATTCCAGCCCCTAGGAAGGAAACCAACTTCAGCACAGGTCCCTAAAAACAGGCATGTGTCCAAGTCTGGCATTGCAAGGCAACAACCTGGAAACCTTTATGAAGTTTTCACGTGCTGTGACGAAGATGACAGAGAAAGACAGAGTCCATATGGATTTGCAGTCAGACACTGGTTTAAAAACAAACAAAAATATTGCAGTAATTTAAATATGTTTGTCCAGACCTCCCTTCCACACACTATGGATACAAATGTGACCCTTGCACCACATCAGGAAGTTTTGAAAGGAGTCATTGAGTCATCTCTCTAGTTGATGTGCTCTTTTTGAGTGTCAGCTTCCTTTCTACAGGCAAAATCCCCCCAAGCCCAGCTGTGACATTCCAGTGCTGCACTCATCAGTCACTGCAGACACTGCTCCTTGCTTGCAGCACAGCAGCTGGAACGTGGAATCCTCAACTCGCATGTGAAAACTGCCTTTTCTAGACAACTGGAATTGCTGTAACAGCCTCCTCTGCAACGAGAGGCTGACTGAAGCGTAGAAGTCACAAATATATAGAAGAGGAGGTGGAAACATTCAGGATCAAAGCAATGGGCAGAGGGGGGCTGTTTGCTTTTTAGTTCGGAGTTGGGGGTGTCCCTGGGGTATTGCTTTGGTTTGCTTTGGTTTTCGAGCAGCACAGTGGGGTCTGTCTGGCGTGGTTCAAAGGCAAAAGAGTTGGCAAAGCACTGAGAGGCCCCAAGTGCCAGGAGAGGGGGAGGTTGGAGCACATGGCTGTCACGGCAGAGCTGCAAACTCCCTCGTGCCCCTCGATTTTACTCAAGCAAGTCGTTCACCTGTCTCATGCAGGGCTCTGCTTATTATTAGCACTGGCCGTGCTGCAAGTTTCAGTGCCAGAGCCAGTGGTGTGAAATGCCCAAAGGAAGCTCCACTCTGCGGCAGAGGAACTACCGGCACACCGGTGGATGCCTGCTCAACACCATGGCAGCAAAAGACTTTGCTCCAAGTCCAAGATGAAAAGTTGTCTTTTACTCACTTTACTCTTCCTGTTTTCAGTTTCTGCGTCAAAAATGAAACTGACTCTTTATTTCTCATTCTTTAGGTGCTGGATGCTCAGTAGTTACCCCTCATTACCCCCATGAGGGCTCTGGCTGCCCTCCAGGACCAAACAGTAATAGATGGAAACAACAGGACCCAACAGGAACATCGTGTGGCACAAACACCAAACTATACTCTCTGATTTTACTCTTAGCTCTAATGAATACCCAGGAAATTTGCCATAAACAGATAAAATCCCTAAGAAATCAGAGCTACCAATGGCAGTCCAGGAGAGGGGTAGCAAGGATTTGGGCAATATATTTCATCAACTCAACAGAAACAGAGGTATACGGTAAGTTACTCTTGTGGCACTTATAAAGGCAAGTCTGAAAAAAAGCAGGAGGAGATAATTTTGTAATTCTCAGTGTGAATCCTCAAAACAAAGAGCTTTATTCTTTGAAATAGAAAACAATCATTTATTCCAGCTGTGTTCACATCCTTTTTGCCTTCCAGGGTTAATCTGCTGAAAAGCTTTTAGCTAAGATTAATGTATATCCAGCTGTCTCTGGACTTTTCTGTTTTATCCAAAAATTAACACACAGCAAACAAACAAACAAACAAATACTGGCAATAACATATTAGCAAGAAAAGGAATATTTCAATTCAAACACAATTCCCACAACGTTGCCTCTCATTCTGGAAGAAAAAAGCAAATTGAATTTGTTTTCTAAAGGGAAAAAAAAATTGAGATGGGGTGAAAAAAGGTACCCTGCTAATTTATAGCATTCCTCAGAAGACAAGGAGATTAAAGGGATTAAGAGCTGAGAGTTTAAGGCTGGTGGCTGCCTGCACGGTACAGATAGTGATAGCACCAGTGGGAAAACTGGTTTCAACCCATACCAGCAATGGTTTCCCCTCATACCAGCAAACCCCTTAAAACCTTTTGCAGAAGAATACAACTTTCACTTCAGCGTGTTCAATCGCTCCTTGTTGCCCCAGCCAATTCCTGCTCTCCTGAGCAGGAGGTTAATGGAGCAGCACGTAGCTGTTAAGATCCGGTTATTAAAATTTTTAGAGAGATGCGTCTGCCCGAATCAAGGTGCAAACAAGACCATATGCCAAAGTCAATGTATGGATTTTATTTAACAGTAAACCAGAGAGAGAGAGAGAGAGAAATAGAAAAGAGGCAGGGGGAGAGAGAGATAGTGACAGAGACAGATTAAGCAGAAAATATCACTACTCTGTGGATCCCAACAGTGTCCCCTTGATCCTCCCTGTCTGGTCTTCATGGTGGTGAGGGTCCCCCAAAAAAACATAGAGTTCAGTGGATTAATATACATTTGGGCCAGGTGGGAACACCCAGATACCTCCCCTGGGGGGTCAAGTTTGATGCTGTCTTACAAGACTGTGGATCTGTTGCTTCACTTTGCACCATGTGCAGTCTCCTGCTGCAGGGCCTCAGGAATCGTTCTGGGGGTGCTTTGGTGGTCTTTGATGGATCACGACCGCCTTAGCAGCTAGTTTTGCTAAAGAAATTCTTCACCAAAACACCACAAAACAAAAAATAAACTGTGGACACTGAAAAGCTTCAGCAGAGATATTTTCCAGTTTTCTGCAGCATTCTGTGAGAACTCTGTGTTTCTCATGAAAGCAATGAAAAACACTGCTACGGGTTTTTGTAAACTAACTCTCTATCTCACATCTGTTGTTTTCCATCAGAAGTTGTTTTAGTATACTGAACAAAATATTTGCAAGTGGTCCCCACCAATCATTCTGAGAGGTGGTGGGTCAAAGAACCAATGACTTTATGCCATACTGGTGACCCAACTTATAAAAATCGATTTTTAATTAATTAAATAAGCCATTTTCTCTGGATTTTGGTCGTGTCATTTCTCACCGTCCCGGGTACAACAGCGACAATAAACCATCATGGAAATGCACTTATCAAAGCTGAGAAGCTAAGCATGAACATCCTTAACCAGAACAGAAAAAAAAAGCCGACCAAGACTGCACCAACGAGCATAATTTGATCTGGCCTCAACATTCCAGTTTCTAAGGTATCTTTCAAGTCCTGCTGGATTCCTCGATACACTGTCAAATACAACCTGTGTGTATTTGGCTTACTATTTTTACCTGTAGCTTTCCATTTACTTAGTCACCATGTGGAAATTTTTTCAGGGCAAAGTTGCTGTCATTTCACAGCTGACACTGTGAGTATCACCCTTCCTTACAAAAAAGGACATTTTATACTCTTTAAAGCACAGTTCTTGTTCCTTATTTGGCTTACTACCACCACCAACAGGCCCTGAGATGGTTTTCTTTCTGAGATTATGAGGGGCCCATTCCCAACTCTATGGAAAAAGTGCAAACAGAGGCAAGGATGACTTTCCGGAAGAGCACAACAGAGTAGTGGAGAAAGTCTGTGGTGTGGTGGGAGGTTAAAGAAAGGCTGTGCAGAAATGCTGGCCAGCCTGAGTAGTAGGGATAAGGTCAAGCCCGTGGGGACCAAAAAGAAGTCAACTTTTTAACTGAGAGTTTTTTCAGAGAAAAATGCTGCTTCAATTCTACCAAAATTTGAGGAAAAAAAATCTCACGAAAATGAAGTTGGACCTTATTCTATTTCAAATGCTTCAGAAAGACACATTCCAAAATGGATTTTTTTTTAAAAAACTCCAGTCTCTCAGGCTGTATGTATCACATTAAATTCTCCTCTAAAGCTTAAAATGGAAATAAAATGAATTCTTGCACACAGTCTCTGCAAATACTGAACTTGGCGTGAGGAGGGGGAGCTCCCCCAAATCTCAGCTTTTTTTCAGAGTAAACCAAGCTGTTCTCTGATCAGCACTGCAAGCGGATATATAACTTTAGATACTACTCAAGTCCTTGTCTGTGGTGATCCACAGAAAATGTACATCTGTTACAGCAAAAGGGAAGTTTAATTGGGGCTGAAGAAGCTCAAGTTTTCAGGTTGGGTGTTCCTCCTGTCAGCAGCTACTGCAAGAACCAGGGTGAACGGATATTTTCCATCACCTTCGTTTTGTGGGGCTGTAAAAAGATCAGTCTTAAATGTTACAACATACAAAACTTTTGCTAGTGTTTTTTTTAAATAAAGATAGGAAAGATTTTTTTCAACGTCAACTCACTAGGAAAATCTTTCGGGATGATTGATTCTAAAGAGGTGTAAAGGCTGACAAGGAACAGGAAATTCAAACTTCATAGAAGTTGTGGAATCATTCCCCTAATGTGTAAGGACAGTTATCAGAGGAACCCTAAAACATGAATCTGTTTATTTTTTGAGGGGCCCTGATTGTGTTTCCCTGTGAGAGCACAAGCCTTACCACATCCAAACCAACCACCCTAAGGAACAACTGAAAAATTGTACACAAAGAGGGAAACTCATTCCCAAATGTGCAAGGGCATTGCAATATCCAAGCACCTCCAAATGGCCTGGTAAAGGTACTAGGGCTAAGTAATAACAGATGTGTTTTAGACTGTACCAAAAAATCAAATTAAAAAAAAAAATAAAGACAACGACAGTGTGAAAGACCTTAAAATGTGAATGTCTTGGACAAAATAACATGTCAATAAAGCTGAAACTAGTAATGACATGACATTGTTTAAATTTTAAGGCAGGTACGGTGCATGTGGAAAGCAGCACGTCACTTTTAAATAGCATTTCACTTCTAAAGGGAAATAAATACAAGAACAAAAAAGCAAGCACAAAAAGCCCTTTCTCACAGACAGCCAGGTTGGAAAGAGGCTCAGATATTGGTGCTATTCCTGGATCACTGCTACGATACCACTTCTACCTCCTCCTTTTCTGCTTATTAATAATTGCTGTTGATTTTGCTTGAGAGTGCAGCCATTCAGCAACGTATCAGACACACATATCCAAAAACCTGAGGGTTTAATATGGATTAAATCACTGAATGTCTTGTCAATAATGCCAAAGTCTGGCATGTATCAGCAGACCACTGAGAAAAAGAATATTTGTGATCTTCTAGCCTTCCTCCCAAATCTGTCGAGGCTCTTCTGTACCCTCTGCAGTGCTGTAAAATTTATCCTCAGGACGGATCCCAGGCTGATGGTTCATCTTTTCTTACTTCCAGAAGGCTGAGCCTGCCCTGAAGCTGTGGGGTTTCCATTACAGCACCCTCCCCTGCAACTGGCCTACTCCTCACAGCATCTTCTAGCAATTTTGCCTTGGCAGGCTTTCTGCAAGGAAGCAGACTGCAAGAAGCAGACTTGTTCTCCTAAAACATATCTATGTAAAAAAAATAGTTGGGGTCCTGTGAGTTCAAATAAATACTCCTCAGCTGTTCTTCTTTGCATGGAAAGTTCAATAACTGGCTCCTCTGAAAAGCCAAAGTGCAGATGTTGAGGTATTGCATGAAAAATTCAGCTTCTGCTGTTTCTCAGTGTTGGGTGCACACCCTTCCCAGCACATGCGGCCTCACGGCAGCACACACACCCAGCTGAGGCTTCAGCAGCTTCACAGGTCAAAATAAACACAATAAACCGCAGAAAATCCAATATATGCTGCACGAGATGCTTGCCTTTTCTTCAAGGGAAGCTCTGTTTAACAGACTTTCTGCTTTATTTTTTATGACAGCATCTGTCTCATTTTATCAGGCTTTTTTTCCAGCAACATACAGAGCCTTCTGCGGCTCGCTTTCGAGTCAGATTTGGTGCTCACTTGCACAGTTAAAACAACAAATCATGAAAATAAGATGCTGGCAAGCTAGCAAGGGATTGAGACTGTCCATGTCTGCAGAGCTGACAGGCTATGGTTCCACCATCTCTATCCACCAAGAGCTTACTGGTGGCATGGAAGCACACTGGAATCACTTGGATGGGAAGCAGCACCCCAGATCAAAGGGATTCCCAAAACCTGGAAGGGATGCAGAGATGCCCTGCAGTTTGCTGCTGTGCAGCTTCCTCCACATGGCCCCAGGATTTCCGTTTGTGGCAGAGTTATCATCGTCACCTTCTCTGCTTCTTCATCTTCTCATACCAGGTTGCTGGCAGTACTAGGAAATGGTGATCCCTGTTTGCTGTCCACTTTGTTTCTCACTTACTTTGTTTTATTTTTACTTAGTCTTTTTCTTCTTCCTCCCTTTATTGCCTTCTTTTCTCAACTGTGTAACTGCATCAATATTTAAAGCTCTTTAAAGATTAAAATACATGTATAAAGAAAAACAAGGCAGCTGGCTAAAGATATATCAGTTACTATTGCCTCACGATAACAGTAATGGCAAAATACAGATCAGCTGCAGCTTCTGAAACATTTCTCCAAAAAGGATGGGTTTTTCCTCTACCAGCATTAAAGGGGAATTTCGTGCCTCCGTTGTGGCCTGTTTGCTTTCTTCTGTTTCCACTGTAACACAGAGCCCAACAAGCTTGTGTACCCAAAGAGCCACAGACAAAACCCCCTGCTCCGTCCCTCTGTCCATCCACTGTACATGCCCAGATTACCTGGAGCATCAATGAGCTCTCAGCTCAGGACTTGCTGTAATAGCAGAACTTCATGAGGACTAAGGGTGATTAATTAGATACAGCTCAAAGGCAAACACACTTCTGCCCATGCTTTCCAAAATTTTAATGCAGGTACGGGGCACGTGGAAAGCAGCATGTCACCTTTAAATAGCATTTCACTTCCAAAGGGAAAGAAATACAAGAACAAAAAAGCAAACAAACAAACAACAAAAAAAGCCCTTTCTTACAGTTTTCCACCAGCACATAGAAAGCTAAATGGAAGAAATAAAACAAATGCCCTGGACTGAAATCCATCCCATGCAGCAGACAAGTTGAAGTCTAAATACAGGCAGTTCCAGACCCACAGTGCTGGCAGGAACCTTGGGGGGGTCATCTCATCTATGCCCATGGCACAAGACCAGACCGAGCCCACCCCAACAGACTGGCCTGACCCACACAGACCAAACCCCAGCCAGAGAGAAGCCTCCATCCCCCAAGGCCAGCTGCTCCTGTGCTTCTCCAGCCCAGCACACACTGTCCAGGGATGTTCTTTTGAGCCTGTGAGATTCTTCAGAAAGTCGTTTACCATTCCCCAGGTCTGTACCTGGGAGAAGAAAGGATGGCTGACTGATTCCTTTTTTATACAACACCGCTAAGCTGATCCCCCTGCCAGCCTGGGGGTGATACAATCCCGCTGCCTGACACTTTACCATTGAGGAACTGGTCATGTTTTCACTTAGGATGCTAACAAGCCTTGTGCAGAAAAAGGAGAGCAATAGTCTACATTTATTAACATTTTCTTTAAATATTTTCACTAAACAGTTTTTAAACATCACTGAGCAGCTGCCACTCAGGACTCACCTTTCAAAAAGTGAAATCCTGCCACATCCTATCTTTCCAAGCTGCTTAATCCCTCTGCCCAGGTTCAGAAAACCCACCCAGCCATCCATGTTTATCAGCCAGTCACCAAACAGGAGGGAAAGGTTCAGCATAGGGGATGGAGTTTTCCCCAGCAGACACCGAACAACATCTGTGCCAAGCCAAATAATCAACGGAATGGTGGGGAAATGTCATCCCAGACTGGTTTTGTCTAGAAGCATAAATTCACATTAAAGAGGAGCCTCAATTCAAATGCCCTGCTCTTTTCAGAAACCCAGTTTGTTTGCAGGTGGCTGGTGCTGTCCATGCCAAGCTCCTCCACCCTTCCCAACAACTCTCCACTCCTCACATCCCCACTGTGCTGCCCAGACCTGGTGCTGCCTGAGGATGAGAGATGCCTTTTGAAAGTCACTATCACAGGGAGAAGAGACAGCCACGAAGCTAAAACATGCATGAGAATGTGCAAGCTATACAGAATTTTTCTCAGAGGTGCAAAAATATGAAGCTGAGAATAAGTTACTCGGAAGCTAAGCCTAACATGAAGTTTGAAGACAAAAAAGGACCAAATGCCACTGAGAAAATTTCTTGAAGCCTTCCCACAAGGGCCTTTGGACCACTTTGGTCACAGCCTGGTGCCTCCTCGTGGTCACCTGCAGCTGCAACGACGGTCAGTGTTTTCCCAGTATTGTGTTACAAAACAGTGTCACACAAGATTCCCACCAGCCGTGGGGCATCACACAGCTGCAGAGGCAGAGGGACACGGGCAGGACACAGAAGCTCACAACGGACACAGGATAATTGCTGCACTTCAATGAGCTGGCAAAACAAAGGCTCTTTGGTAGAGTGAAATTACTGATGTCACTAACAGAGGTAAAATGCAATTGGGTAGGAAGGAAAGAAATCCTCTCCAGACAGGATTTTCAGTGGTTTTGAGGTTAAAAGAAAGGTAGGGAGGAAAAAAAAGAGGTCTAAAATTGTAAAAATCAATGTATTCAGTATACTTACATATTCAGCTGGGAAGGCTTTGTAGCTGTGTCCTGGAATTAGTCTTTATTGGAAAAATTTAAGAAGAAGGAGCTTTTTACAGCTAAAAGATGGGATCTGAATCAGCAATGCAGCCAGCCACAGACATAAAAAGGAGGAAGACAATATAACATCTGTGTATTTCGGTTTACCTGCCGCAGCAGTGTGGAGGAAGAGGAGTCTCTGTAGCTTCCTGGCCCCCAGGGTTTTACAAGGGGCACGTTTAAGCTTTTTGCCCTAACCTCTAAGTTAAAAGAAAATCTACACTGCAGCCTCCAGCCTTCCAGAGCTCCTGATGGAAAAAAGGCCACCGAGTTCTCCAGTCTTCCCTGGGATTTGCTCCTGAGAGCTTAGAAACTGCAGGTTTGTGTGCCTGGTTTGCACTAGAGCACAAGGAGCCAAGTGCAAGGGTAATGCTCTGCAGATGGTGCCAGATGGATGCCAGAAAAACACTTCATTTTACTGGCCAGGATAACCACTAAGCTTTTGCTTCCTGGTCAAAATTCCAAGGCATCCAACAAGAGCAATTTACTAGCTAGAGGGATGTGTTTTTTTAAGTGCCAATTCAGGTCTTAAGTTTGCTTATTCTCCTCACGTAGCACAACTGGCAGAAGTAACAGAGCGAGATCAAAAGGAAAAGAAACTGCATGAGAAAAGATGAAGTATGAAATAATGCTGGTAACAGACAAGCTGCAATTCATGATCAAAGGAATGAATCTGGCCAATAAAGAAGTGTCTTCCTCCGTTTCTGAAAGGAAGAATTTGTTGTTTGCCCTCGTATCATGCAATGCTTTCAAGTACATCTATACTTAAGTAGCTGAAAGGAAAGAAAAAGTAACAGAGCACCTCAAATTTTGTCTATTTTGCTTTAATCATCATGAAAGAGGGTTCTCCTGGCATCTCGCTGCTTTCTCATTCATGTTATGTATAATCCACAAAACAAATAATCAAACCCCAGAGCATTTTCCATTCCAGCTAAACAAGGAGAGTGTCAAAACAACGTCTCCTGACCGTTACCAGCTCAAAGCAAAGGGTCCTCAGTGGCCAGATCAGCACTGCATGCCCCACACATTTCCCCTCCACGGTCACCGAGTGGGATCTGTGAGACGGAAAACTTCCCATCGCCATCTCCCAGGGAAGGCAGCACCCAGCCCATGAGGGTTCCTGGTCCCTTGAATTCAGCTGGAGCAAGAGGCTCAGAGAGGGCTTGATGACCAGGTGGTGGAAGCACACAGAAAGAAGTGGTTTTCCACCCATACAAACTGACCTCAAAGCCTGAGAAAGTAAAAGTGCCTCAAGCCTCTCGCCCTCTGGCTCATGAGCAGCTCTGCAATGAGAAGGCTGCCTCCAGGTCTGCTGCTGATGCTCAGGTGAGCAAAAGATATCTCCCCACCGGAGTCCTGCAGCACCCTCCACCTAGGAATGGACTTTGGGGCCCCAGGGAAAAGGAGAAATCTTCGCTACTTGGAAAAAAAAAAGAGAAAATTTGATATTTTACTGTTCAGACAAAGCGAAATAAACCCAAATATCTGGAAATCTTCACTTTGGCTTTTAAAATCTCAGACACCATTTGCCTCCCATCTTATTTATTAAGGCCACAGGACACTGTGGAGACTAATGGCATGAGGGTGAAATCCAGACTGCCATGCCAAAGACCAGAAGCAGCAGAGTTTCTGTGACACATTCCAGGCCTGAACGAGCCGTTGATTTTCCCCCTCTCCCTCTGCCCCGTGCCAGAAACGGGTCCAGGCCCATCTCCCAACTCCAGGTGAGGTTAATGCCAGAAGCAGCACCAGCACCACCTTCCTTGGTGTGTGCAGCTCTCTTGTGCTCTGGCCTTTTGTGTCAGAGTCAGAAAAACGTTACAGCATTTGGCTGCTGAAATGGATGGTCTCCCAGCACACCTGAGCATGGAGATTTTGCTCAGAGAAGTGCATCAGCCTGACATCAGCAATGACTAACGGGCACTCTGCAAAGCTGAGCTTTCAAAGGTTTCGTGATCCCACGGGAAGGACCAATTTTTGCAAAGCCTGGGTTCATACTTTTGTTTTACCACAACCCAATGTGCAGAAAACTTCCAAAATCTTAAAGAAAAGGCTGAAGATTTTGGATTCTGTTTTGTTTTTCAGTGTCAGCTTTTAAATACACAGAATGTCCTTGTGGAACAGAAATTTCCGAGTAATCTGATGTTTGCATGCCAAGAATTTTCGGTGTGATTGTTCCTGAACAGAAGGCGAAGCACATTAAAGGGAAATGTGCCAGAACCATTGGAATTAGTTCCTCTGTTCCTGCTGACAATGGCCAAGGCATCCCCGTGGAAACCTGAACTTCTTGACGCTGCACCTCCAGAGAGAAAACAGCTCCTCTGACAATCTCTGCTGTGCTCCCAGATCCAACAGTTCATTTTAGCTCTTCTTCCCTCATATGTGAGCTCTCACCTATTTAAATAAACCACTCTGAGGCATCTACTGTTTTTTGGGGTTGCACTTGACTTCAGGGGAGCTCCCACCTCTGTGCAAGCCCCTTGCCGACTACTGTAGCACCAATCATCCCAGCGTAAATATGACTGAATATGTTTCTATAAATGCTTCCTTTATGTACATTGGTCACCTGATAAATAATTGGCAAACAACAAGTGACTCCTGGGACCCAGGCTGGTGGTTCCGCTCAGGTTTGGGGTTTGTTTCCTAGGGCAGACTACAGTTACTGCTGTAGGATAATAATTTTAAAAAATCATTTCGTACTTGAGAGGATTGAAGAGAAAATACTGTTCAAGCTCAGGCAGGGAGAGGACATTGTGAGACAAGGCAAGGTTTATGCTGGAGAAAGGACAATACGGAGGCAGAAGGTGGGAAATGGAATAAAGAAAAAATAGAATGCTCATTTTTTCCCTTTCTGTGTGCCGAAATACAAGGCACTCCTTTTCCCTTTAATAATAAACGTTTGTACTTCACAGCATGTCCTTCTACTAATGCATATTTTTAAACTAAACATCCTGATCTATTGAAAAGGTTTTTGTTCTTATCTAGGTTTTTTTGTTGTCAATCAGTTTTTCTTTAAAACAGAGAAGTACCAGCAAAAGTAGATCTCTAGGGGAAGAGGGCCCTCAGTGCTTGATTACTGAGGCCCTTCAGTTAGAACAGCATTTGCACACTTGAATAATTCCCTCCCAACTCGTGTAAAACATTATTTTAAAAAATTATCCTAGCCACAATTTTCTTTTTTCATTCAACGCAAGTTTAATGTGCTTCCTTTAAGAAACAGCAAGAGAGAATGACTTTTATTCATGCTCTTGTCTCTTTACCCACTCCTATTAAAAGTCTGTGATATTAAAAGTCTGTGAATGTCAATGTTGGGGAAAGGAAAGGGGGAGAGGAAGGGGAAGGAGAAGGGGAAGGGAAGTTGACAGAAACCCATAACAAAAACTGAGCCACTTTCTATTGCTGACAGCAATTTGAGCAGAGCTGCAGCCCCCACCCAGCAGCACCTTTGACCTGTGCAACAAACTCTGAGGGACCCAGGACATGTATCCTTCTGAAATGCCACACTTCTCTTAACATGGAATTTGACAGCATTATAGCATTTATAATTCCTCAGTTTTATATCTGCCCTCACTAAGAGTTTGGAGATACAAGAGTATAATACAAGATTATAATCCTTGTTGCAAAACTGAACTCTTTGGAACTTCCTGCACCAAAAAAGTCCAACCTCAATTAATAATTCATCTGCCCAAGGAAGGAACAATATTTGCTTTACAGTGCAAGTTTGGGAGCTGATTTTTATGGCCTGGAATGTCTAAAGAAGTATTCCTAAAATAGTGAAATGTAAGGCATATCCTGGCAGGCTAGTTTTAGAAAACTAAATTATCAAGTTTTAACATTAAATCTAAAGATGGAGAAGCACAGGATTAAGCAGAAACACAATAACGTCACCATTTTAAAATTTATTAAATATCTGCTCTTTAAAGTAAAATTGTACTTTTGTAATCTCTCCATTCAGAGAAGAGTTTGGGGAAATATTCATGCATGCAGTCTGACAGCTGAATCACCTCCTTTTGCTCAGCATCCCATTTGCTTTTCCTGTATTATTCACTACTACAGAGACACAGTGATTTAACATTAATTTAATTTACATATATTAAATGTGCTCAGAGTATTTGCACAGCTTGACTAGAACTATGGGACCAGCTTTCCAAATTCAGATAAAATTTCCGAATTCATGGCAAAGCCCACAGGATGCAGCTATTTTGCTAAGCTGGCTGTGGAACAGAGTCACTTCTTAACTCCTCAAATTTAACTATTCACGGAGAGTTAATTACTTCTGTTCTGCGTATCAGCGACAGCTGACAAGCCTTATGCATTAGCATCTTTTTCCTTTGTCAGACCCTTGCTCTGCATCTGTGTCTGCCTCAAAGCTTTTCAGGAAGTTTGTTGATCAAGAGACTTTTCCTTTTGAAAATCATACAATTGGATGGTTATGAAAAAAGATTGTCATGTTTTGAGAGCAGAGGGAATCTGGACTTTCACAGTCACCTTTTTGCTCCTTGCATCAGTGTAGGTCTAGACCTGTAATGCTAAGTATTCCAGATCCCATTCCCTGTCTCCCTGCACCACTGGGGGAGGAGGTAGACCTGGGAGGGAGGGAGGGGTGGGGGGAAGGTGTTTGTGTTTTTAAGGTTTTATTTTACTTCTCATTATCCTGCTCTGATTTTGTTAGCAATAAATTCAGTTAATATCTCTAATTCAAGCCTGTTTTGCCCATGACGGTATTTAATGAGAGATTTCTCTCCCAGTCCTTATCTCAGCTCATGAACCCTTGGTTATATTCCCCTTCCCCTGTCCAGCTGTGGAGGGCAGTGAGAGAGGGGCTTTTCTGGCTGTCTGGAATCCAGCCAGGGCCAAACCACCGCACCACAACAGGACCACCAGTGCCTGGCAACCAACAGCCAGCTTTAGTAGAAGGTTCGAGCCACCAATCTATAGGGAATGGATGTGAAGGAGATTAGGGAATCTCAAGAACGTTGCCAGGGTCCTGTCTGTACTAGTAGGAATACGTATGATTTAATGCATGGAACAACCTAGACTAGCCACAGTCCATTTAAGTACAGAAAGCCAGAAGGGAATTTCTGTATTCTTTGCCAGTCTCACCTGAGGAAGCTGGTTTTGGTCTCCAAATGTGGTGATGTCTTTCACTCTGAGTCACCCTGAGTAAGACACACAAGCACCACTATCTCCTGGGTTTAAGTATAGCCCAAAGAAAAATAAATTCCTTTTTAGTTTCAGCAAGCAACCAGCTGAAGCCTAAAGCATGGATTAGTACAATATGGATATGATGCAAATGGCAAACCAGCCTGCTTCTGCAGCCCCTCAAAAATACTTACGCACGAGCCACAAATTCTATTTACATGAATTTCTCTGTTGTGTTAAAAAATCCCTTGTATAAATTTATCAAGTTCTATCATAGATTTCAGGTCCTTTTTCTCAGTGATTTACAGGGTTGTGTGTTTTGTCCCCCAACTCCCTTGAACTTCATCTTTGAGATGGCTGGAAACCTACTCTGCAAATTGGTGGCAGAGCCAGCCTCTTTCACTTCTGCCATAGAGGTAAAGAAAAGTGGAACAGGCAGCAGAATCCCAAGTACAGCCACTCCCTAAACTAAAACACATCAAAACCCCTCGGTCAGGGGCATCAAAACAAAGTGGTACAAGTACAATAAGAGGCAAACACAGCTATAAACTTGTGTCTGACTCATTCTGCAAACAGCAGAAATTTAACCAATAACCTACTAAGGAGTCAAAAGCCTTAAAAGTCAGCTGCAAATGTTAAAAAGAAAAAAAAACAAAACTGTGAAATTCATATAATAACAACAAAAAATAAAATATGCCTGTGTTGTCAACACAGTTTCCAGCAGAAATCTAAAACAAAGCCCCATAGCTACTATGAAGAATGTTAACTCTATGCCAGAAAAACACCAGCACAGCCCCAAAGGAGAATACCAACATCTCCCTGTTCCCTACATCTTTTTCAGTAGAATCAGCTACATCAACCTCTGGTCTACCAATGCATTCAGATCCACCATCCTATCATCTTTTTAAATTAAAATTCAGGAAGCAAACGAGAAACCATCCCCTGTTGTAGGTATTAAAGAGGTTCAATATATTACAATCATCCTCTTATGGCTGGCTTAGGAAGCAAACCTTTGGGGCTGTGGCTTTCCCCAGAGGAAGGGCTGCAAAGGCAGGGACACACAGCTGGTTGCGCACTGCTCCTGCCATGGCAGAGAAGATTCGCAAGGGGAGACAAGCTTCTGACTCATTTTAGGAAGAGGGTACACATGTGAAAAGTGAAGAATGACATATATTAAAAGCAAACTGTGAAGGTGAGTGGGAAAGCAACAAGAGCTGGCAGAGGAAGCACCAACAGGATTTGCTAATGAGCCATCAGCTGCTGCCACGGTGAGCGGTGGGGAAGCACGGCGCCCCTGAGCTGTCACCATCGCCTCAGCAGAGCTCGCTTCTCCCAAACTTCTTTTCTTCCTCTCCCCTTCATCGAAAGAGTCCTGAAGGACTGCAAAGCACAAAGCTCAGCAGCCAGGCAAGCCTGCCATGAAGCACTGACAGCTCAGAGACAACATCTCCACGCAAGCTTGGGAGACTTTTGCATTCCAGCATGCAGCTGAGCTCGATTTTTGGTTGCCTACGTGGATACCATCCTTCAGTCAAGCCAGCATGAAACCTGGCAGAGCTTCTGCTTCGCTAAGGCTTTTTCTCTATTCAAGCTTTTTTTTCCTCTCTCCTCAAGCTGGATATGCAGGAGAAACCACAAATGAGAAATAGGTTTATTAAACAGTGTTAATAAAAGTTACTGTGTCGCGGGTCATCTGTGTTTGTGTATTGAAAGCAAATGGTGGAAGAATTAAATTGATGTTCTGTGATGCCAGTTTGTGCTAAATAATACTCCATGATAAAGGTGTTACTTAAAAAGTGATCGGAAAATCCAGTGCTAAGGCAGTTGACAAAGGTTTGATTAAGCACCAGTTAAAAATTTGGAAATCAATGTATGATTTAAAATATATTTATAAAATTTTGTCATCTGTGTTTTCCATTTAGCCCGTACTTGGGATGGGGAGCACTCTTGTAAGTTGAAATTACTGTCTACTAAAAGCATTGGTCTCAGAGAATTTTATCTAAGCATTTTTTTGGGTCTGACATCACTCTTTTTTTTTTAAAGCAAAACAGATCTAATTTCCCATTTACAAAGCCCAATCTCTGCTTGATTTGCAGTCCAGATTTTGCAGCATGGTGCTAATTCATGAGAAGAAGAGAGATAAAACCGCTAGAAACAAAAGAAAAACCAGTTTTGTTTCACTGTGTTAGAAGCAGGAAATACGAGGAATTAACAGCAGAAATAGGAAAGGCAGGGCAGAGGGAGGGAACAAAAATTCCCCTTGGCTTCCCACTTTTCAATGACAGCCCCTCCTGTCTATCCAAAAACCCTGCAGAGAGACTCCAGAGTCCCACAGGACATCAGCTGTGCAAAGATGGGACACGAACACACGGTGGGTGGCTGTGTTTGTTTCTGTCTGCATGGATTCAAACAGCCTCCGTGCCCACTCCGCTTCCCAGGCTGCAGGGCTGCACCCTGAACCCCTGGAGCAGAGTTCTGGCCTTTCTGGCAACCCTCTTCTTCCCCTGCGCTCTCCCCTAAATTTAGGCAGGAATTTACAGCAGAGCCCACTGGATTGCCACTCAATCCCTTTCAGGAAGGGAGCCTCTAAATAACCATTGATCACCACCACCTGCAAGCAGGAGAGGATTGCAGGTGGGGGTTTTCTAAACAAAATAAAGGCTCAGTTTCCCACTGAGTGATATTATTCTTCTGTCTCCAGGGAATGTGTGCACAAAACAAAAAGCACCCCGATTTCACTCTTTACAACTTCCATCTAGTTTACGGTGCCAGCCTCCCTCTTACCTCTGTGATGGGACTCCTTCCTTCCTCGATCATTCCAGAATTCCTACTACTTTTATGATGCCAGGCTCTTTTCCTCCTCTGTGATGCTGCACTCCCTTGGACATCCAGGATGCCAGAAACCCTCTTACCTCTGTGGGGACAGAATCCCTTCCTCAGCCATGCCAGACTCTCTCCATCCTCTTTGATTACCCCCACCCTCTATGAAGCCAGACCCCATCTTTCCTCTGTGATGTGAGATGACCTCCAAGCTCTGTGATTCCAGACTCCTTCCTTGTGCTGTGGTGCCGCACTCCTTCCGTCCTTTGTGATGGCAGACTCTCTGCTTCCTTTTTGATACCAGATTACCTCCAGCCTCTGTGATATCAGACTCCATCTTTTTCCAAAACTATTAGAAAGCTAAATGTTGTTTATCCTCATTCAGAAGGATTAGATAAAGTTGAGGACTAATTTTAGCTGAGTAATGTCCCATGGCTAAGTGCTTGTGGATGTGCAGAGGACCAGGAAAGAGTGATGTAGAAGCACTGTGTTGCCAGGGAAGGGACAAAATTACTTAAATAGTTCTCCATTTGTAATTCCTGTAATTATCTCATAAGCAAAATAACCTCCAGGATGTCTGAGTCAATGACAGCTTTCTCAGATCAGTTTTGTCACGTAACATATTTATCAGACATATTTTGTCCTCTTCTTCCCCATCCTAACCTTCTGTCCTCTTCTTCCTCATCTGTCTGGTGACAAAAAAGGTCACCAGTGTGCACGTTCAATGCAGCTCTAGTGACAACAATTAGATCAGGGACTTTATTCAGAAACAAGTAGGACGTTGGTGAGTACAGAAATTAATCTGCTGGAGATTTGAGCACTGACTCTCAGGAAGTTATTACACAGCTCAGCACCACTTCACAAGCTCTTCTGTTCCCCATAACCCCACTCAACAGTACCAGCCCCAGGACTGGAGGCTGAGTCTGAGTATCTAAAAGCACTAAAAGGTGTCCCTGCAGAGCCCTTGGCACAGGGACTGTCAGGAGCAAAGCGTGACAACACATTTCCCAGGACAGGGAAGAAGCTGGGGACAGCACCTTCAGAGCTTCAGAATGAGAACAGCCTGCAGGTATTGTCTGGTGGGCAGCACCAAATGGTCCATGAGGGTCCAAAAATTAACTTCCTCAGCTTAGTTTCTTAAGCCTTCAGGGACGACCATGCCTTGTGAACAGAAACAAAAGACTTTTGCCTTGCTTTCAGCACTGGAACTTCCCTATGGTAGCGTCTAGATTATATCACAGCACTACACCTTGCCACCTTGGATCCTACAGAAGGGGTTAACTCTTCAGACCTCACCCCTGGGCCAAGTGTTTCACTCAAGGAGGCCCTCTCAGAGCATTTCTGTGCTGAGCAGCAGCGGGGTTTTTTTAGCATCTATCTAGTGAAACTGGAGAAAACCTTTTTCTTTCAGGATTACAAAGCAATTCTGTGTGAGGCAGCATTAGTCTGTTGCCTACAGTGTCAAAGCAACAAAGGGCAGTGTCTCTCCTGAGGGCCACAGACAAGCTTAATCTATTTTATCACTCCCCTAACCCTTCCCAAGCACTGTGGGTTTGTAATTTATCCTTTTATCCCTCCTTTAGGTGCCCCAGTAGAAGGTTGCTTTTCTTTCCTCATAGGGCTGTCTCTTCTCAGCAACCTCAGCCTTTGTGTAAGTTCTGTTTACTCTAGGGAGCAGCTACTCCATTCCCTTTCCTTTCTCCTGTCTTGGCTCTCTAGCTGGTGACAGTTCCTACACCTTATTTTGGACACTAGGCAAGTGGGTAAACTTGCCTGCAGAAATATTTCTTTTCCAGTGAAAGTAAGTACTCTTTTACTTGAATGTGCTGGATGCACTAATTTTCTTTTTAAAGATACACTTTAGTGTAACCTTTGTAGAAGAAAGGGAAAGAGATCAATAAATAACATGAATAAACCATCAAGGCATCTTTTCCAGAGTGACGGGGATGAAGGGGAAAGGGTACTAAGGAGGTCATGAGGTTATTTGTGCCCTTCTAAAACATTCCTGAAACAGGCACCAAAATTAGGCAACACCGTATTGTAGGATGCAGAGGTCAGGCACACAGCTCAAAGACTCAGCCTCTGGCATCACAGGAGTATACTGAAATTTTAATACCATAGAAAAAAGAGAGGTCAAACAAACAAATGCCCATACATTCCAGTTGCTGGGAAAACAGCACACATCAAAATATGCTCCAAGAAGACACAGAACACAACTGTTCAGGAGGTAAAAACCCCAGAGTTTTGCTCCTCAAATAAGATTTTTTAGCCAACTGGAGCACATCAGCATCGTACAACTAATTATTGTTTTGAGAATAGCAGTGTAATGCAATTAGCATTAATTTGGAAATGACTCAGAACGACCATGCATAAAGGATGAATGAATGACTCCTGCAGAGTCTCTGCCTATAAGTAGTCCAGTCTCAAGTGTGAGAAGCAGCACAGTATGGCTAACACTGATACAAATTTGAGCTATATTTGAAGTTAGCTGACAAAGTAGGTGTCAGTCTGAAGAGGCAAAGGCACTTAGGAATGGCCAATCAAGTTGACTGAATGTGACAGAAGATCACTTGGATGAAATTACTTTGTACACAGGAGCTGGAATTAGAAAGCAGGGAGCAAGGCCATGCAGGCAGAGGTGCTGTCAAGGACTGGGATTCAGGCAGGCACAGGCAGAAAACAGCAGCTCTCACAATGAAGGGGTACTGGCTGTGATCTGGAAAACAAATGGGTCCACCATTTACCTAAGGAAGAGGATCAGTGTGAGGGAAAACATGACTCTCAGAGTTCTCTGTTGTAATGTTTACACACCACCATTTTTCCAAAACCCCTTTGAATCTGATGGACAAGTCTTCAGGGCAAGGACCAGACCCTTCCAACACCTACCAAAGGAAGAGAAGTGGATTTTGAAGTTGCATGATGGACCGTTTCCCCACATAACTTGTGCAAAGCTTACTGCAAAGACACCAGAGAACCTGATTTCCTGCTATGACAGATCATCACCTCGTAGGTCTAGGAAAGCCAGGAGATGGAATCTTTTTGGACCTCAGCAAAGCTTTCAATCCTGCCTCTCCCAGGACCCTTCTGGACAAACTGTCCAGCCACAGCTGGATAAACATCTCATGTGATGGGTGAGCAACTGGCTCAGGGGTCGGGCACAAAGGGTGACAGTGGCTGGGGTGACACCAGCCTGGCACCAGTCACTGGTGAGGTTCCCACAGGGCTCCAGCCTCTTCAACATCCTCATTAATGACCCAGATGCAGGACTCAAAGGAACATTCGGTAATTTTTCCAATGACACCAAACTGGGAGGAGCTGTTGACTCCCTCGAGGGCAGAGAGGCCCTGCAGAGAGCCCTGGACAAATGGCAGGGCTGGGCAGTCCCCAGGCTGTGAGATTCCACAAGGAAAAATGCCGGATTCTGCCCCTGGGATGGTACACCTGGGAATGAGAGGCTGGAGAGCAGCTGCAGGAAGGGACCTGGGGGTCCCAGTCAATGGCCAGTTGGACATGAGCCAGCAGTGCCCTGGAGCCAGGAGGGACATCCCTGTCCTGGGGGCACCAGGCACAGCATCGCCAGCCGGGCCAGGGAGGGATTGTGCTGCTCTGCTCTGGGCTGGGGCGGCCTCACCTCCAGTGCTGGGGCAGTTTAGGGTACCCCAACACAAAAAACACATTAAGCTATTGGAGAGTGTCCAAAGGAGGCCATGAGCATGGGGAAGGGCCTGGAGGTGAAGCCACACAAGGAGTGGCTGAGGGCTCTTGGTCTGTTCAGTTGAAGAGGAGGCTGAGGTCAGAGCTCACTGTGCTCTTCAACACCCTCGTGAGGGGAAGCATTGATCTCTTCACTCTCCTGACCAGGGACAGGACCCAGGGAACAGCTGGAGCTGTGTCAGGCAGGTTTAGGTTGGATATTAGGAAAAGGTTCTTCCCCCAGAGGGCGTTCAGGCACTGAACAGGCTCCCCAGGGAATGGGCACAGCCCCAAGGCTGCCAGAGCTCCAGGCGCATTTGGACAACACTCTCAGGCACAGGGTGGGATTGAGCAGTGTCTGTTCAGGGCCAGGAGCTGGACTGGATGATCCTGGCAGGTGCCTTCCAACTCAGCATATTCTATGATTCCATGAAATTTGGCCCATGACACTGGGTGATTAACATTTTTCTCTTTTACACACATGTAAGTGACCTTGGAAGTCTGTTTATGCTCACTCAAATATTTTTTTCCCTTATACGTTCAGTATTGGAACAAATGACTCCCCTCAGTGACTATCTCACACAATGTGTTTTCCAGCAACACAGGCCATCAAATGCTTTGACCCTGTCCAGTCACAGAAACCAGGCAGGGGTGGAACAGAACCCCTTGGATTGCACAGCTGCAGCATATGCCAGGATACTATAAAAGTAGAGATGGTTACAAATAAGGAACCGGCCTCCTTCCCCCAAGCAGGATTCAATCACAGAGTGGTTAAATTTAACCACAGTTAATTCACCTCGTTCCAACTCCCTGCCATGGGCAGGGACACCTTCCACTAGGCCAGGTTGCTCCAAGCCACATCCAACCTGGCCTTGAGCACTTCCATATAACATGAACATTGCCCCATAAACCAAAGCTGCCAGCAAAATAGGACTGTAGTCTTGATTGGTCCAGATTCTGGGACTCACTGTATTTGGTTCAGTTCAAGGTCAAAATTAACGTATTTACCTTAAAAAACAAGGCCACTTTAAATTTACTTTAAATTCCTAGTATCTGAAAAAACCTCAGGTCTATTAAAAAGCAAAGTTAAATTTAATCACCACTGTAAAATAAACAGCCAATTGTATTCTAGTTCTGACATCTTAAAAAATATTAAGCCTTAAAATTTTATTCTGGTTGTATTAGGCCTTTCTAAACACTCTATTATGACACTTTTAGGATTTAGGATTTCCTAAGTCTGGAAAATTAAGTTTTTTTTCCTTTGAAAAATACAAGAAAAGCCAGTCCTCAGAAAAAAGCAGACAGGGTTAATCTTTAACTGCAGGAGTCTGTGAGAAACCAGATGCTGAAATCAGGTGGATGCAAGTATAAATGACATGAAACTGCTCACATTCAACAGGCCCATATAGAGGCTTTCGGAAGGAGTCAGCATTTCTAAATCCTGGCCAGAGATCACTAAAGAAAAACCCCAAAAACCCCTCTGGTGCAGGGAGCGGTGATAGGGAACTGTTGTTTTGATCGAGACAGAAAAATCAAGATCCTATCCTCCTGTGGAAGTTCAGATCCCCTGGCAACCTTCTTAAAACAGGATTATCCAGCTTTCTGCTTTGCCTCTAATTTGACTATTTGCTCCCTCCACTGCCCCTTGGGAATCACTTTATACGATTTCAGTTTGGAAAGACACCTTTGCTCCTTGTCTCTAACTTCCTGTAACATTGCAGCATATCGGTATACATCACATCTCTTCAATTCCAGGTATTCAGGTGCCACACAGGTGGGCAAAATGCACTCAAAAAGCATCAGGACATAAGCAAGCATAACCAGATCCAGGCTTATTCTGGCAACACCAAAAAAAAGGATCCGTTTGTCACATTGCTTTGATACCGAAAAACGCATTTTTCAAAGGGCATCTCTATTTATGCCTCCTAATTATAATCACCATTACTGGGCACAAATGAGACAGTTCAACAGCCAGCTAAATGGTCTGCAAGCAGAGCTTCTTACAGCTGCAGAGTTCACGTGGGGAAAATGCATTCACAATACTCATGATGCCTCTTTGAAAATGTCAGGGTACTGCCCTAAAGCTCTAGAGGCAAAGCTCAGCCAGTGCACAGTGTCAGCTCCGAAAATGAGCCCGTGAGGACTTTTTGTTTTGAAAACTCAGTGTCCACATCAACTACTCCCAACTTAAAAGCACAAGTCACAAAATAAAGACAAGGTTTTACAATGCAGTGCTTCCAGTTCAGAACATCCTAATACATGAGTAAGGAGGTCCCCTTTCCCAGACATGCCCCTTTCTTGTAAAATTCAGTATAAAATGCTTGAAAAGCTTGAAAAACTGTAGTATCTTTACCCTACAGAGCATAATTTTCCCTGTAATTTTTTATCATTCTCCTCCTGAATTGTAAGAGAAAGTTTCTTCCTGAGAATTTATAGTATTCCGTAGTCTTCCCCAAAGTTCTGGCAATTTATAACAGCAGAAAACTTAGCCATTCATACAGGAAGAATCAGAAAAAGAGTTATTGAAAATCCCTCCAAGTTCATACTTGCATAACAAAATATTAGGAGAGGGTCGTTCTCTCTTCTGGCCATCTCCTAAATTTCCCTGACGTCCTGAGAAATATTTCTGCAACGGAATTACTGCGGTGAGTGAGCCAACAACTGTAATGATGGAAATTAGATGGAATCTGCTCCATCAGAGAACCCTGACACCGTTTAGGTGTATGAAAAACACGGAACAGTGCAGGCAGATGCAAGCTTTCCCTGCAAGGAACTCGGTGCTCTGAGGTGGGGAAAACATCTTGAGTGCTAGTAAGGAGTCAGAAAGCACAAATTCCGTGCCTCCTTCGTGTGGCTGGGAGCTATTCTTGGTGATCAGCAGTGACAGCGGGACCAGCGCACGGCCCACGCTGCAGCACGGGCTGACACAGCCCAGGCAACCCCGGGTTTCTCACACAGGAGAAGTGCCAGCAGCAGTGGGCAAAGCTGTAGAGGAAGGGTTGAAGTGTTTGAGTGAGTCTGGGAGCTGTGAAGTGTAGTTACGCGCAAGCAACATATCTGTACATTTTGGTAGTTGTGCAAAGGGCATTTGCCAATTGAAAAGCTGAAGGATTTACTGGGGGCAACAGCACTGGCAAGAGATACCTCCTGCTAAGGAGAAAGAGCAATAAAATAGGTGCTAGAAATGTAAATGCCATTTAATTAAAACCAAGAGCTCTGGGCACTGTTCAGAATTAGCTGTAGAGGTTCCTTCAGACCAAATACCCAGCTTAACACAAGTGAGCTTGTGCGTATATTCAGTCTCTGAATAACAATTTCGTAACGTTTTATAACAGAAGCCTTTTTGTACTTCTTCCCTTCTGAAGAATAAGCCAGATAATGAGAGTATTGAAAACCATTTCAAACTTGAATAACATGAAACTCTAAGTGACCCCTCTAATGATCCATTGCCCCTCCGTGAGAGGCATCATTGCTCATCAGCCTCATGCTGATCCACCTTTCGGATACCACTGCCCGCCCAAAGCTCACTAAAAGGTCATTCTTGGTCTCTAAGGATGCAATTTAAAACTTAGCTCTGGAAATAACCTTTCATCTTTAATGATGTCTTATAATCCCCCTGCAAAATACTAATAATTTGTAAGCCTTGTGGAGGTAATTGTGTTTACCCAAACCCGTAAGTCTGCGGTATTGAAGTGCTGGGGTTTAGATATCGGTGGCCAGGTCCCTGTGCAAGCACATTCATTCTGCTTTAACATATTGACTTCTTTCCTCTCCACACATCTTCCCCTGTCATTTACAGCCAAGGAAAGTAAAAGCTATTTCTGCTGGCCTTCCTCTGCCTTCCAGCTTTATTTCTGTCTTCTTTCAGAAAAGAACTCCTGTGAAGGACCACATAAAATTAGTGCAGCAGAAAACAGCAGCTGCAGGCAAATCCAAAGAGTAGAAAGACTCTGAATTTGCCATACCAGTTACACATATCCTTGCACACTGAAAATTAAGACATTCAGGATACACAGTTGCCATGAAAACAGATGTAACTCTCGGCTGCTGTGATGGTGGTCAGCACCTCAGAAGAAGCAAAAGTGCAACAGAGCTGTGAGCAAAGGGGTTGGATCCCAGACGTCTCTTATGTGATGGAGCAAATCCGCACCTTCATATATCTCTCTCAGTATGTCTGATGTCTTTCCTAAATGCCGTGTCTCTGACTTGCGTTCTTGCAAGTGGGGAAAAAAGAAAGGCATCTAAGATTTCCCAAAAAGAAAAATTAGAATAAGGCACATGCTCAAAAGCTCAGAGGAAGAATCAAGAGTTCCTGATATTTATTTCTTAAACATTCAGCATTTTCTAGATGTTCAGGGCTGAAAATCACATTTATTTCACTCCTTTCTGCCTCACGTTCAGACAAGCAGCATTTATCCAAAAACACGCTGAATAGACCAGTTGGTTGGGGGGTTTTTTATATAAAATGATAAATTACAGAAGGTTACATTGAGCAAGAAAAGAGTTTATTGTGGTCACATCACCAGAGACCAAAATAACATGGCATGAACAAATTGAAATTATTTACAGGGACTTGCTACTATTTCTACAGTGTTGTGCCGTCATAGATGAGATTAAATAATGTCATGGTGGGGAGGGGGAGGGGAAAGAGTTTCCTCTAATCTCTCCTGTCAAATGACATCCAAGTTAAAAAAGGAATTAAAGGATCTCCATTTTTCATTTCCAGGAAGATAAGGGCAGCCAGATGACCCCACACTAGGGGTAGGGAGGCAAGATGGGATTCTGGTCTAACACCCATATCCTTTGACAGTTAGTGCAGAGCAATCAGGGGTTACAGTCTGAGGTGTCCTGGCAGAATTTTGGATGCCCACAGGAGCAGGCAGAGACGCATTTCCTGCAGAAGGGTCCTTTCTGTCCTGGCTGGGTAGTTCAAGGCTGTGCGTACTTGAGGGACCTAACCTAGCTGAGATCCCGCCTGTGGAGTTTCCAGGCTGTGACACTGGTTGTCAGCACCTGACAGATATTTCCACGAACTTTGCGGTTTTGGAAAGGGAAGCCAAATCTATTTGAAAAACTGGAATCCCCAACATATGTTCTAATCCATCAAAACATCATTCCCTTCACAGAAAATGAAGATTATGCAACCCAAATTTTTCCTGATGTTTTGGGGTTTTTTTCCTCCAAGCATCCCAGAACAGTTATTCATATACTGGAGAACCACCAGTAGGATTTCCTTTGTCCACAACATTTTTTTTTAAAACAGGCTCTTGTAAACCACACTGTAAAAAGAAATCTAGGTCTCTAGATTTTGAGGACATAATTACCAATCCTGGCCTTAACTGTCGTAGATTACTTCACTTCTGGCAAGGATATGATCACCCATCTCTTCAAGCCCATTTGCTCTTTTCTGCAACACTTATCTGAAAATTTTGCCAATGTCAATTCAGAACCAAGGGCAGAAAAAAAAAGGCCACCACTCAACTGCACCTTGAGGCACGTGGCCTGTGCAGGATTTTACACCTCTCTTCTTACCTCATTACATGAAATCTAATCACACTGAGTAGTTGCTTCAATATGCACAACATACGCCACTAAAATTTTCATTAGTTAAAATTCTTTCTCATCAGTGAAAACACAGATGGCTCCTAAAAAGCGGCTTCTTCTGTACCAAACTGTTCTATGCATCTTTACCACTTGCTTTGCAGGCACTAAACAGAATACTTATAAAATCTGGGCTCCTTTGGGGTGCAGCGCTGAAGTAAATACTGTCATTTGATTATCAGCAGGATTACAGTGAGTTTGATTCAAGGGGTGGTATCAGTGGGGCTTTCTGAAGTCTTTGACATGAGAGCAGCGTCTCTAAAAGCTCTTAGTAACCCCTGTGAATGAATTCACCAGCATCTACTCTGTCATTGTTTAATGAAGAGTCACTTGCTCCCTTAGGCTCCCAAACAGGAAATTTTACTACATTTCATGGAATGCCTTTAAAAATTGTAGTTGTGATGCAACAGGTTTGCCAGTTTGCAAAAAATCTCTACCACTGTCACTCTCTCTGCAAACAACATTGGAGAAGGTGATGGTGGCAGGTTTCCTTCCCTGCCTGCTGGGGTGGACAGGGGCTGGTGCAGAAGGTGTCAAGTGAGGCACAAATGCTCGGTGATTTCCCTTTTCCTGGCCTTTTCTGCACATGCTCTGCTCTTCTGCAGATGTCCAGTAACGAGACAAACCCTCACAATACCAGCACTGGTAGCAGAGTGACACAGCTACTGATGAAACACTTGGAATGGCCATTATTCTTACAGAACTAATGAGAATTAGGGTGGAAAACCGAGACTGAGTCATTCACACGCTGATATAATTATACAAATGAGATCTACCTATCTGGTCTGCTTCCACCAGCTGCTTTTGGTAAAGCTGGATCAGAAAGAAGATTGTCTTAGAGTGAGAAATGTTATGCAGAATAATTAATCCTTTTTTCCTTTACTTGTTTACAAAGTATGTTCACACAGAAAAAGCACTCTCTCCCTTTTTCTTATGTTCATACATATTCTTCTTTCCCCGTGTAAAATATTAATTTACTCAACAGCTTGTAGCTATAAAACATCAGACTAACATCCATCAGATGTTATCAAAAAAGCTACTGATCAGCGAAAATTATCTCTGCTAGCATTCGAATTAGCATCAGAGTGATAAATGGGTGTTAGTCTGAAACAGCTGGTCCTGCAAAGCACGGATGGCTAAAAGGTCTTAACAGGCCACCACCCACACTGCCTCTGTGCCTCGTAGCACCTCAGCAACAGTCAGGATGTCATCCACTCCCTAGGAGACAAAGTTTAATAGAATTTGAAGAGCAGAGGACTGGACTTCAGAAGAGGCTTTCCTTTTCCATCAGAACCCAAATATTATTCCTCTTTACAATAAGGAACATCATAAAGAAAAAAGCCATTCTAATATTTAATTAGGGGCAGAAGTATTTCAGCAAAATTTCCTCATCACAAAGACAGGGGTAGAGGAGAATTTAATTACAGTACTTATTGAAAATGTGTTAGCTTTACAATTCTCTCTCCTTCTGTCACAGTTCTCCATTAGGCATAACAAAACAGCTCACAGACCAGGTACTCTGATTAGAACAGCAGCTTATGAATATAATAAAAGCTGTTGAGCATACTGCAAGCAGCAAACCTTTCAAAAAAATCTCTCTTTCTCTGCATGACAAATTACCTCTCCCCACAATTGCACTGATACACTGAGTCCTGGGCTGCTGAATATAATAGGTGGCACGTAGGGCTTTGCTACTTTTCTTTGTGTCAGATATTTCCACACACAAAGCCCTCACACTCACCAGCCACTGCTGTGGTGCGTCACATTCTGTCAGCTCTTCGCAGTTCACAGTATATGACTGATACTTTAAGTCACTGATTAATATTTCTCCTCCCTGAGACCTTTCAAAATGGCTGATTAGCATTTTTAGTAGAATTTTGGGAACCACTCCATCGCCTGGTTATTTGATGGGATTTTTTTTTCCCCCCCACAAACACAAGTCCTTTCTACAAACTCTAGAAATGGAAAGAATGAAAAAGGTGAGAAAATAGTTTCCTATCTAGCAGATCAGAATATCATATTCATTTGATTTCAAGTAATATTGATAATCTAGTAGCAACAACAGCAGATGTAAGAGTCACAGAAATTAATGTGGTAGTTGTGGGATGATTTGAACCAAATTTGGAGAGAGTGCATTGCAATAAAAATTATCGCTTTAAGAAGAATTTGTTTCATGTATTGTCTTACACTTCTAGTGAATGAGAAATATCACAAAACCCTGCTTTTCTTTACCACATTGAATTAAAAAACCTTAGCTTCTTATCTTGAATATTAATTTCATCCAAAGGGTTGCCGTGTTTTAACCAAAGATGATAAAAAATATTAAGCCACATTAGGTTTTATGAAGTCAGAGACAAAAGCTCATTAAAGATTAAATTCTGCTGGCAATCCATCATGCTGCCTTGAAGGTAATTTTGAATTGAGGTATTAGGCTTTGGGAATACATCTTTCTACCCAATTCAAGCACTGTCATTTTTCAGCTCCCATTAGAAGAGGTTACCAAAATGTTCCCCTGACTACACGAGGAACCAGCTGCCTTGACACCTCTTGAAACACCTCTCGATCACACTGGGAATGAAATAGCTTAAAAATCCATGACTTGGGGAGCATCAGTGCTTCAGCTCTTTCACTGCAAAACAGGATTGACTGCACACTGTTTAAGACAGCACCTAAATAGATAAAAGAGAAAGCTGAGGAAAGATAAGATCAGAAACTCAACGAAAAAAAAAGGCTNNAAAAGGAAGCAGAATGTGTAATGTGCCTGAGTTCAGAAGGAATGAAAAGCAGAACTGGGAATTGAAAGCAGAAAGCAGATCTTCTGGTCTTAATTTTGAAATTATCTGTATCCAGCACTACCTTTCCCAAATGAGAATTGATAGAAAAGCAGCTGTTTGATTTAGTCTTCCTTCTAAGGAATATCTCACTGTAAACAAGATGATAAAGCGAGGCAGGGTCTAATCAGGACTGAGACAAGGTCTGGCAGGACTATCAGTCTTGATGTTTCAAGAGATTTTCAAGGACTCAATGGGAGGCATTTGCTCCCCAGTCCAAGAGTCTGTCTCAAAATTAACTTTACCCAGCAGTTGCGGTAATTGGCTAAAATAAATCCCTAAGGGAGCTGTAAGAAATGTTCAAGCAGGTGGCAGGGAAAAATTTAGCTTTAGATGTAGCTGGGCTTCAAAATCCATGCTAATATTCACCTCCCCGCCAACCCCCCGAGGCCCCTCAAAAATTAAGGGGAAAAAAAGGGTTGATGATAAATCACGTTTAGGTTAAAAAACAACCACCCAAAACTGTGCAGAGGATGCCCACAATCAGTTTAAGGCAATCTGATTTTTGGTGAGATTAGAGCCATTCAGTGTAACTGCAAAGAGCCTCACGACAACAGAAGTCCTTAACTCCGTTTATGCTCCAGCAGAATTGCAAAATCGGTAGTGTCCTGACCTTACTACAACAAAACTACATCTGCCAGTTTTTACCCAGCTGTGTCTGGAATAACCCAAGGTGCAGCCTGTCTCCATGGGCACTGAAACCACCGTGTAACTCAGAGCCCTTCCCAGCTGTAACCACCCGCTGCAGCTCCTGCAATCAGCCTGGGCACTCACACGGCTCTGGTGTCCAGACATGATTTCAGATCCTCCTGTCCTTCCACCAGAGCTTGTTTTTCCCAGAAAGACCATATAGTCAGAACCCATTTTCATGACATCCTGTTCTTTTTTTATTTTAATCACATAGAACACACTGCCGCTTTTTTCCCCCTACATATTTAGAATCATTTCCTAGTGTGACTGTAGTTGTTTCCCTTTCCCACATCACTATCTTTTGTGATATTTGCCAGACTAAACACGCCTCCTAATCTGCGAGCTACGGAGCTTCAGCAAGCTGAGGGCTACTGGTTCTCTGCAGATTTAGTTCCAAAAGATCTGAATTCTGTTATTGAGCTTCAAATTAACCACAGCAGGACAGAAGGACTTTGCCACGGAAAGGCAGACAACAAAGAGCACGGAGATTCACTGATGAGAAGATATTTTGTGGTAATAGATTAATAGGCTCAGGTATTTACAGAAGACAGACAGGGTGCCCAGCTTCAAGAGACAGTTTCTTCCTTTGAAAAAACTCTCAGATCTACTTCTAAATACAACCAGCGGACAACAGGACTAGGCTGCTGCCTCAGTATAGCACTATGTTTGACATTTACTTTTCCACTGCTAAATGGGGATGAATGGGTGTAGACCAACAGTGGTGGGTGGCTGTAGACCATGGTCAGTTTGGAAGAGTAACAAAACAAAGGGTAACCAAGAGTAAAGCAAAAAAAGACTATTTAAAAGCGCCTTTGAGATGAGGCAGATGGAAGAATCCCCAGAAAAGCAGGGGGGAAAGCAGCACAGTTAAAACTGAAGCAGAGACTGAAGACTGCACTGCAACCGCTGTTTCATTTCCTGATCACGTGAGGAAACAATGAACTGCTGTCAAGGAAACTGAATTTGACGTTTTGTGGAGAGATAGTAGGAACTGGGACAAACCAGGCCGGTTGCAAAAACGCTGGGCTCCTACAGACTTCAGGTCAGTGGAAGAGAGCATGTGCGAGACCTGACTTGGTACCCTGGGCTGGAGGTCAGAAAGAGGTCCTGATCTCAGCTCAAATGTCCCTTGAGGGATGACACACGTCAAACCTCAGCTCTTTGTTTCATTTTGGTTATTTTTAGGCAAATTCTTTGGGGGCTAGTGGTATTTGTCACCCCACAGGCAGCACACCTCCGGTACAGAGCCAGAACATAGTGACGTTGTTGTCACATAAAAGCGATGACATCCAAAGACAGTAGGGCATAAAATAAAGCAGCAGATGGTTTGGTGACTAGGGGAAAATCCTAGAAACACTTTTAATTGAAGAGCGAGAAGAGTTGCTGCAGAAGAGCCATGGGAGAAAGCAACAAAGGCTGTAGGTGTTATCACAGCGCATCCTGTCTCCACAGTGAGCTGTGGTACATGAACAGGACAGGGCAGAAGACAGACGGGAGTGGGAAGACTGTCAACACCAGCAGATACAATCTGCGTAACATGCAGCCTGATGTACTTGAATATTCACCTCTCCCTGTCGGGGGAAATGCCAGACATGCTCGCAGAAGGAATTCTCATAAGCCTTCTTGACCTGGGTAAGCATTTCGTGCAAACTTCCCACGCTGTTGTACAGTGGGTGCAAAATTCTTACACTATTTCCTCTTTCCAAGACACATAGGCATACTCCTTAGTCAGGTTTCCTTTGTCGACAGGTGTTGCCCAACTTTTTGTTTTTTAAATTATGACATTTCAATTATTTTCCATCTATTAATCTTCTTACAAAAAGCAAATGAACATGGCATGAGCAAACAAAGCAGAACAAATGCACTGTAAAACGTATGCATTAGTAATCTTCAGCTAGGTAGGGGAAAAAAGGCAGGAGACATACATAAACATATTCTATATATTTATGCTGTAAGGGGCAGCACTGTACAGAGCAGTCCAAGCACACTTCAAAGGAGTGGGGTCTTGCAAACCTCCCCCAGGCTGGTGCAAAGGATGGGGTAATTCCCCTGCCAGCAGCAGAAGTGGAACCAGTTTGCTCTGGAATGCCCCTCACTTCCTTCAGGCCGTGAGGAGATAAACTGCCTCGGCTGCCGGTGGTCTGAGTCGACACCGGGTTAAACTCAGTGGTGCCAGGATTTTTCCCTTTTGCTTCTGGTGTGGACAGATAAGCAGTTGTGTGAGGGATGAGATAATCCACTGAGTTGGCGAGGGCGAGAGGTCGAGAACCCCCATGAGTGCTGAGGAGGAGTTTCCTTGCTGCCCAAGAGCAGAGGGGAAAGTTTTCTCCCAGCTCAGCATCAGCAGGAGCCTCCTAACCCTGCTCTCCATGAAAGTTTGTCATCCGTGGGTTCTGTGGCATGGGACAAACAAACTCTATGTATTTTCAAAAACAAGAGGTTGCTTACAGTGTTCCTGGAGCATTAATGTTAAATAAAGTAGAGTCTTTAATCCAAGGACTAGATTTTTTCCTCTCAGGACTGTGCAAAGGCCCTGTGGGAGTGGAGGCTTCGTGCTCCCTCTGGTCTCCAATGGGCTAGGTGGCTTCCAGGATTTGTCCTTTCATGGTCACAGTGACAACAGCCCAGAGGAGGCACCCAGCCCACGTGGGGGCACGTGCAGGTCAGACCGTGCTTCACCCACACACTCACACTAAACCTCTGTTTCCAGCTGAATTACTGAGGGTTCCATTTTCTTACAGAAAATTTGTGAAATTGCTTTCTCAGTAGCTTTCAAATCTCTGTGTTCCTCAAGAGGGCTCAAGGCGTGTTCAGACATCCTTGTCATACTTTAAGCAGTACATCCACGTTAGAATAATGTCCTATTTAAACTAAAAAATGACTATAACTTGCAGAAACAGCTCAGAAAAAAGATAAAAGTAGTGCTGAAACCATCGTTAGGAACAGCCTATTGACTAATGTTGTAAAATGGTGGCATCATATTTAGGCTGTCCTATTAAGGATGAAAAAATACAGAAGTCAGAAAATGTAATGAAAGTCACAGATTTAGAAAGCTTAGCTGTGCAGAAAGTCCTAATAGCTCTAGTCCCTACATCGTCTCCTTGTGAATGAGGAAAAACTGACCTCGTAGTGACACTCTGCATCCAGAAAAAGAGCAAAAAAGTCCTAACAGACAAGAATTTATGTCACAGACTAGAGAGAAAATACAGAAAGGGCCAGGCTGTCAAGGAAGTTCAGTAAAACATCCTTTTGTGGAGACCAGATGGTCTCCTGTGCTAGTGAATTTGGAAAGGCTGATTGGTGCACCACTACCAAGCTGAAAACCAGAGGTCTTGACAAACATTTGAATGTCTTCTACCTCTTCTAGTTGTTACAACTTTAGAGTTCATGTCTCTAGCTCAGCGAAGCCATGGGTTTTCTTTTTTTTTCTCTTCTTCCCCCTGTCCCCCCACCTTTTTAATATTTTCTTTCTAACTAGATGCAACTAGTTTTAATACCATGATCACTTGTTAACTCCTTCAAGGGGAGGTTCCTGCCTTAAATAAAGTATTCAAATTCTGAAATGAATTGACACAGAGAACCAGTCTGTGGGGCCCTCCCATATATGAGAGATTTGGTGGATTGCACTTTTGGTTATTAAATCTGCCTGACTGTTGAACAAGATGGTTTTGCTTAAAAAATTAGCACACAGCCTTCAGCATCTTGCACATTTCAATGTCTTTTTTTTTTTTTTTCCCAAAATCAGTTTCCTTTCCATACTGAGCATGTGGGAATTCCCCCTCATCACTCCCATAATTCTCTGGAATTATTGCAGTATTGGAATACAATGGCATGTAGAAATCACAGCTTCAATCAGGGCCTCATTGTAGCAATCACAGCAATCCACAAAGCTAAAAATATTCCTTGTTACAGTCTAAATATAGGAAAGCATAAATAAATCATGTAATTTTGTAGCCGGGGAAGCAAAGCTCCAGGACATTCAGAACCATCCCCCTGGAGCTAGTTAACATTTTCAACATTCTTCAAAAGAGACTCAGAGCTACGTGACAAAATACGCAAAAACTGCGGTTCAATTTTCAGGCATTTCTGCCCCACCTGAACCAAAGCCACTCACAGAGTCCCTGAGCTGAGCACCACATTATGCACCTTTTCTCTTCCTCAGACCTGTCCAGTACACCAACTTCAGAGTGGTTTCCTCAATATTTAGCACATAGCTGCTATCATTGCAAAGAGGAATAGATCCCATCTTCTGCAATGGCTCCCAGTGGGCCATGAGAAATTAGGAGAAGAAATAATAAAATAAAACTAATCTTACCTTAAATCTCTTTTCTTCTGCTTTTCCTTTCTTGTTTTCAACAAGTCAACTCATCCAGGTTTGTTTGTCGGGGCTTTGATCTTCAAACCAGCAAACCATCTATGTTTATTACTGTTTCCATCCCTATTCAACCAAGCAGAGAGACAGATATTTGACATTAATGTTTTGCTTAAATCCTGTAGGTCTCACTGCCTTTGGAAGGTGTAGGATGAACAACAGAGGTCTTGTTAATCACACAGAGTTGATACAAGATGATGACTGGTAAATAAATACATGACAAAAAAATCCTCCTCCCTTTATCAGTAACAGTGATGATGCCAAACTCTCCTTATTAAAAGGCTTTCCCTGATGAACAAATTCATTTAATGCAGAGCACTGAAGAGTGAACTTCTGGACTGCTTTAGGAATGCGACAAGAACAATAACACTCTTTAGCACAGTCAGGATGGGGAGACAGACACGCCATTGCTTTGCTATTTAAAACTTTAAAAAACTGTTCTACTGAGAAATCAGTGAGATTCCATGGTATCACATGTTCTTTGAAGGATGATTTTATGGATTTTCAGTATTTGGCCATGCCTTTGCCCCTCTGGCAAAATGTGATACTAACTTGGGTAATAACACATCTCAGAATACAACAACTCAGACGTGTTTGAGTGAGAAAGAGTTCAACAGCTACATTCCCTAAGTATATTATTTACTCTTGGCTTACTCTTGTCACAGGCTCGCAAAGGAAAATCCAGACTTCCTACCTGCATTTCTTCTCCAAAGTGCAGTGCTCACATGTGGAGCTGAGGCATCGTGAAAATGCTGGGAGTGTTCCCAGAATCATCAAGGCTGTTGCTACCAGGCAATGGTATAAATAATTTTGTAGCCCTACAACCTCTGTCTCAAGAACACTACCCTTTTTCCTCCACTACCCTTAAATAAAGTTTACTTCAAAAACTTATTTTTCTGGCAGCCGGATACCTTGGAATTTTCAGCTAGGCCACAAACACCTGTTACTTTTTGTGTTACTGCTCCATCAGTGCAAAGAGCTCTTTTCCTTCCTGATGCCTGCTGCTCTTCCATCCCCACACAGAGAAATGCTCCCAGCTTTGTGTCAGAGGCAATTCCATCAATGCACTCTTACTTTTTCTGTCTACACCACTAAAGGAAATGCTAAATAATAACAGAATCAACAAATGAAGCCCAACAACATGTTTTCTTTCAAACCTGCTTCTTGCCTCCCCGCTCCTGCTCTCTCCAGGACAACACCCCAGGAACACACCCACATTGCCTTCCTCCTTGCACCTGGCACCAATATTTAAGGTCTCTCTGCATCCTGGGGGGTTCCTCCCCAGCAGTGAAGTTGCACAGTGTTAATACAAGGATTTTGGGAAGCCACTGACTCCACTGAACAATTTTGCTGATGAACTGTAATGGCTTTGGAAAGGAATGTACATCTTTCCTCAAGTCCAAAACCGTTCCTTAGAGATAAATAGTTTTGTGAACCATGAAAATCACAGGATCAGGTAATTTGTGCTGATCAGACACACGATCAGTTGATTAGCTCCAATTAGTTTGGAGTTTGAGTTCCTAATTTTTCAGCCACCTGTTCTCAGGGTCCTTTCAACACTTCCCATAGAAAGTTCTTCAAAAGAAATACCTCAGGTGCTATCACTGAATTTTGTGTAAATATCTTCCTTTCAGGAATTAAGATCTGTATCACTTGCTACAAATACAGGAGAAGGAGGAAAATGAGAAAATACAGGAGAAAGAGGAAAATGAGAAAATCCATGTACAAGAGTCCTCGGAGACAAGAAACCTTGGAAGAACTGCAGTACAGTGAACCCTGCAGCAGCACATGATATTCCTGTGCACACTGAGTAGAAAATGTCCAACAAAACACTCTTTCAATCGTTAATTTTTCATCCATTGCACTTGACAGGCTATTAAAAAACAAAGCAGTGTATTTAAAAATTTGCCCAGATGCTTTTTTTGCCATGATTTGCGTTCAGAAACAAGCACTGGTTTAGTTTTGTTTGGACTTTCTTTATCATTGCCTGTCTCTCCAGTGAAAACAATACCTGATTTCTGCAGGCAAATTTTCAGAGCTACAGCAGAGAATTAAAAACGCCCAAAGGCAGGGAAGCAGTAGAAGGTTGACATTCTTTACCCTCTTCTTCCAATACTTGAAATTAAGTGTCATTAATTCAGACTCTGCATGGATCTGCCTTCCAGTTTGTCACCCTGTATGGCAGCACTGGACCCTTCAACTTATCACTTGCTCCCAGGAAAGTTAAAAGGGGGCTTGGAAACCCTACAAGAAGAAATACAAAAAGAGGAGTGGGAAAAAGCAGACGTGCTACTGTCAACATCACCCCTGTCCTGAGAGCCCAAAGCTCCTGCTGTTTGCAACCAACAAAAGTAGTTTTCGTTAAGTTACATGTGGAAATGGATGGACATTTATTTCATTCTCAGGGGCAGAAGAGCAGGTGCGTGGTGCCATGTAATAGTCATGGGTATTAAGGGAATCTAGAGGCACAAAGACTGTACTCACACCGGATATGAATGTTTAGATACTGCTATAAAAATCACTCATTTATACGATTTTGCTTTGGGTCCTGGTAAATTCAGTTTGGCAGAGGCTGGGATCTGCATCTCACAGCTGTGAGATGCCACCAGTTTCCAGTTTCCTGCCTGGATACAACTTGCTTCACACCTCTCACAACACTCCCCAAAACAGCCCTCAGTCTTTTCCTTTTTTACCTGGAGCAATTAGGAGTGTTCTGAGGCTCACAGCAAGCCTCCATGGAGCACCCTATTTTCAGCTGTGCTTACATACAGATGAGGATAAAAATAATCCAGGAGGGCAGGGTGATGAAGTGTTTCTTGAAAGAGATTCCAATAATTTATTTTGTTTTCACTGAAATGACCCCATGGACAAGTTTACTGCACAGCTCAAGTGCCTGAGTCATAAAAACATGCGTGCACCAGAACCACCAGCTGTTAAGAGAACCTTGATATCATATTCATCTGCAAATAGGGCAGCTCAGGGACAAAAAAAGCCTTTCAGCATCAGTGAGAGCCCTGTCTCTGCTCACTGGTCAGGCAAGCACGTGCCAGAGAACTGTCATGGAGCTGGCACTGTGTTATTCCCCTCACAGGGACTCGTCTGTGCGTGGAGATGTGGCAATGCTGTTGCCATGTAACATGTTCAGTTGTGCCAGGTCTAATGAGGGTTATGCACTAACTGTCCCCTGCAACAAGCATTGTCCTAAATTGTGAGTAAAACCTGCAATAATTTTAAATATTGTAATATGTTAATGCATTATCCAAAACACATCCTCTCAAAATACTGACTCCTTCCAGTGAATAATGGGCACACACAGAAAAATCCACGTTTAAGAAACCTTCAGGACCTTGAAAGAGCTGTGATATTTGCACAGAAAAGAAAAGAAACTGAAGCATACACAGTTTTAAAAGGGTCTGTGATTTGACCCAAAAGGAAACGATGCACTCTGAGAAAATCGCTCTCTGAGAACTGCCAAGGGTTTCTGTATGAAAAAATAATGAGGCCCATTTCTTTCTTTCAGTGCCCCATCAGGCTGCACAGCAGTGCAGTGGCAGGAGCTGTTTAGTCCCACGGTGCCAGGAGTGGGTGTGTGCAGTGGCCTGTGCCAGTGCGAGGCAGAGAAACACCTCACACCTAACGCTGCCATTCACGCCCCTAACTGGGAGGAAACAGCATCCATCTCCCCTCCAACACCACATATACCCTTCAGACACAAACCAAACCCTGGAAAGGGGGCAGAGACCCTCTTTGGATCCCCCTCGCCTTCAGGTCTCCAAGTCCTGGAACAAAGCCTTGAAAGAAGCAGGCGGTTCCTAAGACAACAACAGCATAAATCGAATATTACAATTCATGAAGTGCTTTTAGGTATCTGAGGGCGTCATGCAGCCAATGCTGAGGTACCACCACCAACTCAGACATCCTCCTACCTATCTGACCTTCCACTAGGAAGGAAAGTAGGAGAGGGATGTAGAAACACAACTGTTTTCTGACTTCCTGCCAGCGAAACACACGAGGGTGTTTCAAATGATTTTTTTGGAAAAGATTTCCGTAGAAAAGTTGTGGGAGGACTTGAAGGCAGATGAGTGATACCCTTGATTTCATTTCAGGAAAACCATATGCTAAATTGTAGGAATTAATTTTCCCAGCTAATATTTTGACATTTCTACAATATGGTCAAAATTAAAATGATAATAACTGTATTTGGCTTGTTTATCCTACATGATGTCTGAATGCATAGTGGTGGGGGGAGTGCAGATATATTAATTACTGTGAATTGACAGGAGATTAAAGCACCAGTTGTGTAGAAGCCATGAGATACAGCTTAGAGTTTTCTTACATTTCTGAGGAGGATCCACAGACACACCTGCTGGCAGTACCCAGAGCTCAACAAAAGGGAGCAAATCCTTAACAGGAGGCTCTGCTCCAAACCCGTGGCCATTTCACCCTCTTCTGCAGAATATCCTCGTTACTTCACCAAAGGAAGAACATTCTGGTCCAAATCAAACCCTCCACTCTGGCAAATGACAGGCTTTTTATCATGTGTTTGTGCATCCGTAAACCTTCAGCTCTGACCCAGACAGGATGGTGCAAAGGCTCCAGGCCAGGTTTCAGGCTTGTGCTCTCACTCACTGGTCTTTCATACAGGATTGTTTCCAATTATTGCTCTATTTTACCCTCCTTGATTCATTAATTCATCAGCAGGTATCAGCTCTGCTAAGAGTATATTCTGTCACCCTTACCCATACAATCATGGGATTCCAGTGGTGTAAATAGAAATAAAATCACAGATCAGAAGTAAAAAAATGGTAACTTGACAAAGCAGCTGCCAAAAATACTTCCATACGCACTGATCCTGTTCCTTCTGAAGCTGACAGAAACACTGACATATATACCAAATTATATACTAATTCAAACATTACAGAAAAACATTATCTCAGTAATTTAGCCTAATTTTAGAGAAGCTGCTTGGCTTCTCCAGAGGGCTGCTGAAGTGGCAAGTTTTGGACTTCACGTCCCACAAACCTGACTGGCACCAGGTGCTATCTATTGTTTCCCCTCTCAGGAATCTGTATACTAAAAAATTACCACTTTCTCTTAGGAAGCCCTCAGGTCTGGCTGCCCAGGTTCACTTTGGATTTTTCTTTATTTGACCTATTTTTAAAGTTATTTTAAAAATAGCAACATACAGGACCAAGGCACATCCCAACATCTTCCAAAATAGCAACTCTGTCTCTGACCACCACAATCTGTTTTCTCTCTAGTCTGCCCAATAGTCCAGGTTTTGTGTATCAGCACTGCTGGATAAAGGTTGTGACCTGATGCCCACTCAATTTCCTTTCAGAGACTGTACTACTCGTAAAACTAAATCTACCCTATATCCACTCATAATTAGGTTGCAACTAAAACTCATAAATATATCATGTAACTCAGTTTCTTCAACTGGTTTGGTCCCACAGGGCCCAAAGACACAAGCAGCAGTAATAACAAAAACAAGTTGCCGTTACTGACGCGAGAAGGCACAACTCTGACAACGCGACATCCGTTGATGAAGGGAATGTCATGTATCACCACGCAGCCTGTAGGACTTTTAAACACTGTGCAGATGCCAGACTGAACTTAAAGAAGCAACCGAAATTAAATTCTACAGGTATTGAATTATATCTCCTGACTGGCAGCCAGCTGCTGCTTACCTCGGATTAATAGGCAGTATGACAGTGCTGACATCCAGCCTCAGGTGAAAGTCAGAGGAAAAAAAGTTTGTCCAGCAGCAGGTGACTAAAGGAAATGTGCATGTTGTGAGTTTTAATTCTTTGGTTTTTTGCAAGCAACTTCAAGACGTTGTTACTAAAGATATTACACTCTTTACTCTTGAATTCAGAGGTTACACACATTTTCAGCCATCACCCCACACCTTTCCCTACCATACAAACAGCTGCAGCAAACCGTTCTTTAAGTAAAACATACACTGAGAAACAAAGGTCATACAGATCATCACAGCATGTTGTAAATGAAATTCTAAATTGGCAACTATAACCAAACTACCCCCATGAGGGCATAAACATTTGTGGATGCATATTTCTAAAACTTCTGGCAGCAGTATGTCTTACGAATGGAAAATATTTCCTTCTTTAGCAGATCATTTAGCAAAATCCTAGTACAGAACTTACTATAGCCAGGGCAATAAAATATAATTTTTTGCATTCCATAAAGTTAAAATCCAGGTCATTTTTTTAAAAAAAGTGTTAAGTGCACTATCACTTCTGATTCAGTGTTTCAGGTAGATTCTCCTCAATTGTTCACTGCCTAAAACCATTTTCATTAAAAAATTGCATTAAACATATTCCATATTTCCTTGAGCTAATACTTTCCTGCCTTAATGATAGTCTTATGTCTAATGCATAAAAGAATACCAGGAGATATTATTCTTCTCCTTCGCTGCCCCTAAGAAGTGTGACTTTTAGATAAGCCAGAGCCATTTTAAAAGCTGCACTACCCACAGACAGCTGGGTTGAAGGAGGCCTTTAAACTTGGTCAGAGCCTTTTAAAAGTCATTACCTCGAATTACAGAAGATCTGGTAGGTTTTAGCTCAGCATCTTAATGCTTTGAGTCCTGCCAGAATTCCCAAGCTCTGATGTGTACACACTCTGATCCGTGCTGCAACTCTGACATCTGAAACCCCACCAAACCAATGCAGTGTCCCAGTCCAAGAGCAGGCTGAGGGGCAGAGCACCTCATGCCCCTGTGGTCCCTGGGGTGTAATTTATCCTGGAGAAGTGCAGCCCCATCCTGGAGGCTGGCAGCTCCTGACACCAAGGGAGGGCAGGCAGGGACAAGGAGTGAAGGCACAAACCCAGCCAGGGGCCGAGCGGCTGCACACAGGTTTTGTGTGAGAGATGCTGGATCAGAGGGAGCAGAGGCAACGGAAATCTGAAGATCCATCACGGAATCCTGTCAGCTCCAGGGGTGAGGAGAGATGCTGTGCAGCAGGCGAGCAGCATCCAAAGCAAGCTGGTGCTAAGAGGGGCTCACCCACTGCCAGCGCCCAGGTAATTCTGGCTGCAGGGTAGAAAAATGCTCAGGACAAAATATCAGAGCTGAGGAAAACACACAAACATCTAAAGCGTTCTTTTCTCTTATGAGACGCAGGATATGCATCAGCTAACTCCTTGTATTTGTTTTCAGACTAATAGCATGAGGAAGCAGATGCTGCTAACCTCAACTGGGTTGAGTTGTCCTTATGCCTACGCAGTCCCAGTGAAATTAATTATTGTTTTCAAAGAGCAAGATACTTCTTTACAAAAAAAGTTAGAATCAAAACAGAAGGAATTTGCAAACATTGTATACGTGGACTCACATTATCAGCCATGATATTAAAAGAAAAAAAAAAAGGTTTAACGGTGAGACTAATGAGAAAATGTGTTTGCCACAGACAACACAGACAGAGAGTGAAGGAGGCAACTGCTGACACTTCTTAGTTGCATTACAAGGTAAAAAGTGCCTGGCAGAAGAATACTGCATTGTGACAGTCAAAGCAGTACATGTCTTCAGCAATCACCCAGGAAAGAAATCCCTTTGGCATAAGGAATGCAGCAAACAGAAAATGATGATATGATAATGATACAGTGAGAATTACCAAGAAGGCAGAGCAACCTGCAGACTGGGTTAATACTTCGTCTCTAACTGAAAAGCTACAGAATAATAGATAGTCACAAAGCCCTGCAATTTAAAGGAAGCTGCACGTTGTGAATGTTTTCTGATAGCAGTAGTTGACAAAGGGGCAGCAGAGGTTCACAGAAGCAAAAACTTTCTCTGTATTCAACGCCTTTCAGCATGGAAAATTAGATGAGTTGATATATAATTTGGTATTTAATATACCATTTGAACATGGGAAATGTAAGGAGATGTTGGCATTGGGGGATGATAGTGGCTAATGAAAGCAAAAATTACTCAGAGTAGAATGAAGGTAATTTGCACATCATTAATCTTCCTGCCCCATAATTCAAATGCATAATAACATTAGTCTCTCCCCATGTCTCAGCAGCAGCTGAATAACAGTGCTGTCCTCTAATTTCACATCATGCATTTAGTTCTTTTGGAGGCAGGGCTGATAACACCAACAATTATTGAAATTCCTCAGTATTGCCTGCACAGAGCCCTGCTTGTGGTTGCTTTCAGAACCATGCCTTGCTTTAGCCATCTAGATGGTTGCTAGATGTCTTCCTTACAGGATTATGTTTTTTCAGATTAAAACCTTCAGACAGGATAATTTACTTGCTTCAGAAAACGTGGGCTTGTGAACAGGAAATGTGTTTTTCTCTGCTGATCTTTTGGAAAAGCTGCTATTTTCTGTGTGAGAGTGGCAGCTTGAAGAGGGCAGTAGCTGCTTCTTCGTGATCCCATATTGTTTTTGCCATCAGCAGAAGAGTTACGACATGAGAACGGAAAAATCACCAAAGCCTCTGCCTCGTTTTGTCTCACAAAGTTGCCAGGGCTGAACTGACAACAAACTCACCATCTGCTTGGTGCCACCAAGTGTGTTCCCACCTCGGGAAGGCTTCACGCCTGTTGGCGGAGGACAGCCAGGCTGTGTACATCCTGAATCTGAAGTTTGGGATCTGGAGACTGGGCTGGGCTAGATAAGAACGAGACAATCAGTGGGAAGGTGATTGTCCCGCTCTGCTCTGCGCTGCGGTGGCTTCACCTTGTGTTCTGGGAGCAGCTTTGGGCACCACGATGTAAAAAAAGACACTAAAATGTTAGAGAGCATCCAAAGGAGGCCATGGAAGAGGAAGGGTCTGGAGGGGAAGCCATGTGAGGAGTGGCTGAAGGCACTTGGTCTGTTCAGCTGGAGGAGACTGAGGTCAGACCTTACTGTGCTCTTCAACACCCTCATGAGGGAAGCTGAGGGGCAGCTCTGATCTCCGCTCTGTGTGACCAGGGACAGGACCCGAGGGAACGGCTGGAGCTGTGTCAGGGGAGGTTTAGGGTGGGTATCAGGAAAAGGATCTTCCCCCAGAGGGTGGTGGGGCATTGAACCACGGCCCCAAGGCTGTGAGAGCTCCAGGAGCATTTGGACAATGTTGTCAGGGACAGTGTGGGGTTGTTGGGGTGTCCTGTGCAGGGCCAGGAGTACTCAATGATCCCTGTGGGTCCCTTCCATCTCAGCTGATTCTGTGATTCTATGAAGACAGAGAAGGACCAAAACAAGGATGAGCGGGAGGCAGAGAGGAGGCCAACAGCTGCGGAAGACTGAGGCGTGTTGAGCCAGGATTCCCCTCGGCACAAGGGCTGGGAGTGTCAGTCCCAGGCTCGCTGTTTCCCAGTGAGCACACCTTACCTCTCACTGGGTTTGCTTCCCAGAGAGCACAACTACCCTTCATCACCGCGGTGTCAGCCCCAGAGCTCTCTGTGGTGGCCCCAAGGATGGTCCCAGTCAGCATCACACGAAGGCTGCACCAAGGAAAGAGTTCGATTTTCTTTCCCACACCTTCAGGTGACACACACAAACATACTAAAAGTCAGAGCATATCAAAGTCAGAGCAGCAGGCAGCCAGCAGCAGGGATGTGTAAAATTGAAGGCATAGAGGGGGATCTGAATTCATTTCCCTTACACACGTACATGAAGACACACTTTTTAAACGTCTGATCACAGGCAGGTTTTCCACATGATGCCTCTGACAGCCTCTGCACACAGGATACCCCTCATGGACAGCCCTCCTCCTTCTGCTGCTTCTGCCCCCATCTCTGTTTACTGCCTGCTGCTCACATTTCTTCTGAAACCAGAGCAATTAGCTTTTCACATAGGGCCTCTATGACATTAGTGCCAGTGGTACTGTACCCATTTTTAAATAAATACCTTCTGCCCAGTGAACAAATCCAGAATATACACATAGACTAGCTTGATTCCAGTTGTGCTCAGCGTATCTGCAAATCCAGATGCCCAAGCCTCAGGTGAGGATGTAATTAGTGATCACCACTGAAAAGCTGGTTTTACATGACCAGGGATCAGAGGGGAACACACATGGGCAAGGAAAGCTGTTCGTGTGTTGTTATTATTACTATTATTGCAACTTAGTGGCCAGAGCTAGGTTTTCTATACAAAGGGTTGCTTGGTTTCACCAAAAAAGCTGTATAAAATTTTTCAACAATAAAAAATGTATTTCCAGTCAACCTGCGCCATTTCTTTCAGCTACAAAAAAAACCTGTTTAATTTTATAAAAGGATAACTAATTTAGAGACCTTTAAAATGCCATTAAGAATAGCTCCATTTCTAAATAAAAACATAATTTCACACTAAGAAGTCAGCATGTTTAATTTCAAAACTCACGAAAACCAAGCTCTTCCAGACTTTTGCTGTGAAAAAGGCCAGAATCCATACACTGTACAGAAAGTGGAAAAATGCTGATGTGATGCTGAGAGATTTCTGCAGTTTGTATGCAAAAGCCAGTGTGTTAACTGAGCAGGCTTTCTAAACAGTAGCACTCCTTGACCTTGAAGATTTAGGACTTTTTGGTCTTAAACCTACTTTGGTGCTTACATTGTTCTCTCCAATAAGTTGCAGCTTTCTGATGAACTCTGCTATTTCTAATAAAGGGTCTTGACTAGTTTGATTTTGGAGCAATTGGTGATGTTTATGGGGAAAAGTTAAATGAGAAACTCTCAGGATGTAGAAAAAAAAAATAAAATATCAGTTTCCAACAAAATCACAAAAGAAGATGGCATTATATCTTGATGTCTCCATCAAAGGATCCTCCTCATCCTGCAGCACAGGTTTCTGATACTCAGACTTTCTTCTGTGCCTCAGGCAACCACAGACTCAGTGTGAAGGCAGGCAGGGAAAAGAACAGCTAGATACAACTCTAAAAGCTGAAGTTAAAAAGCACTTGCTTTCCTACCAAGTTGAATATCATTGCCTCTCTTTGAACCTCTATAGCTCAACACACTCCACCTGTTCCAAAATTTCACTGCTTTCACAGTTATTATTCAGGAAAAAAGAAAACTGACCTTGATTTTAGATATAAAATATCGGTCTGAAGTATTCATACACACATGTGTATGCATATGGTAAAACGCAAGCATAAATAAATAAATAAATAAATAAATAAATTAAGAAATAAATAAATAAATTTCTAAAATCCGTGTTTGGTTGCACACAAATTGCATAAAGGGCTTGCCGTGGATTCAGTGCCCTGTTCACCCCAGTTTCTAGATTAGGAATGGGGTCATCTGGATGGCTGTCAGGATTCACAGAACGACTGCCACGCTGATCACAAGTGCCTGAGGTTTCTACCAGTCATTACAGCAGTGAGGAGATCCTGAGAATTTAGGGGGAGAAAAGCCTGGGGCTCCCAAGAAGGTTGGACCTTCTTAGATTGTAATGATATTTGTCAGGATGCAAACATTTCATTCCCCCTTCCCAGCCGTTTCTAAGCAGAAGTGAGTCAGAAAAGAGAGCCAAACCGAGACATTATTTCCGTGGCACATTTATAATACTCAGTTCCATAAGACAGCAGATTCAGAGAGTACTCCAAAGGATTGTCCTGCTTCAGGCATAAGGCATCACCGTGGAAATACGCCTTTGGCTGTGGCAATGATTTCCCTGGATTACAACTGACTGCACGCCAACAAGCTGGAAAGGTTCCATAGCATGGGAGTGAAGTGTTTGAGGCATCCAAAGCTGTGCTTTAGCACATGTTCCTGCCTAAATCGACTCAAAAGGGAGTCCTTTTGGAGATGGGGAGATAGTCCTGCAGCAAGAGGAAGCAAACATCATTTGCTGAATGCCAGCAATGCCTCTCGCTGTTATTCAAGTTACGTGGAAATTAGGAACCTACAGACCATCGAAAAGTGAACTGAATGTAAACAGTTTCTGATGTTACCTGGCGAATCTCAAAAAATTCAGAAGCAGCAACTCCACCTGCTAACATGTTTTGGAAGGCCTTTAAGTTCATCTGTTTACAAGCTAAGGAAACAGATGTACTCAGATTTTTTTCACTGTTTTACTGAAAATTAGGAAAGGAACTGGACAGAACTTGGTGCCTAAGCCCTTGAGAGTGAACAGGTCTTGAGAAAGGCCTTTTATTATGCCTTTTTCATTTCAGAGGCTGAGCACCAGAGAAAACAAGATCAAACAGGCAGAATTAGTTTTGGTTATTTCTGTATCCCTTTTACCTTTGCCTCTGTTAATGCTGTAGTCAATCAGCATGGAAGCCTGTTTTAAACAGATTTTGGAGAAAATATCTATTTGCATGAGAAATTTGATAAAGTACCATGATTAGCTCAGTTATAATAGGAGATTGTGATTCCAGGCACATTTCAGCCCCACTGTCAGGGTGATTTCTCTCTACAGAAGAGATTTATTTTTCTGTTACACTAACAAAACTAAAGAAATCCACAATAGAAATGAGTAAAGGATTAATCCACTGTAAAGCGTTAAGTTGTATTATAGCAATTCACTTCAAAATCCCATTTCCAGCTAAATTAGTTTTAATTTCTTAATTAAATAGTCAATCACAGAATTTCATTAAAAAGAAACATGCCCCTAAAATATTTTTTTTCCTTTCTTTTTAAGACTCCAAATCACTCCTTCTCCATTGGCTGGCAGGAGATAGTAAACACATTAAGGATTTGAACTTCTTGGCCACCTCTGTGCGCAGATCCCACTCTCCCCACCAGCTCATGTCTCAAGTTGTGGACAAACAACCACACATGCATCCCTCCCAGGGGTACACAAATGTTCAGCATGGTGTTCCTTCCCTGGGGTCTGTGTTGCACCATGTCATTAACGACAGTTCTGGCACGTGTTCAGAGCAATTCTGTGGTGTAATTTAATATCTCCTATTCTGAGAATACAGATTTTATAGCTTCTCACCTCTTATGTCTCAGCTGAAGTATGAAGCTGCCTGTGAAGTATCAATGAAATCACAGCAACAAAGTTTTGGAGAAAGGGCCTGGTTGATTAGGAAGAGTTAGGCTAGCTAAATGTGTTGGGCTTGGCCCAAGAAAAACTAAAAAGCATGCAAAAGTAACATTAAAGATAAACTGGAGAACTGCAGAACAGGAATACCACTGGAGCAAATGGAATCGAACAGAGCAGAGGACAATTTTGATAAAATATCCAATAAAAAACAGAGCAATGGTGCAGTTTGTCCCATGGAATGGCTCTGCCCCCTCTGCTGCAAACCTCTAGCATGGAGCAACTCAACAGGCTGTGTCAGGAAACAACTCTGTCGTGGTAGGGTATAATATAAATATATATATGTATGGGGAATGTGTGTTGTGTAGTTTTATTCTGTGGTGAAATCCTCTAAGAAGGTTCAGAGGTGGAAAGCCCTGGAATAACTCAGTGAGTAGAAGGCAGGTGTTCTCGCTGGGGTAGCTTAGAAATGCAGTGTAAAAAGGTAAAGGGAGAAAAACAACCCTTCTTCTTCAGTGAGTTGCCAAAACCTAACATGGACATAACACAGTGTGAGCTACTGTGAAGAAAACCTCAGCCCAAAGCAGTACACACCTACCTTACAGAAACCTGTGCAGATCAGTTAACTGGCATTTCTGAAGCACTGCGGGGGCCTCAGAGAAAAAAAAAAAAAAAGGATTTGTTATGTAAAGTGCTTGTTCTTGGGAATTACCAAATATAAATGACAATGAGGAGCTTGGCAGTGGTTAAACACTCCCGGGGACTCCTCCATCCTTGCCATTTGGATCCTGGAAACAGAGCTTGTAAATAAGAGAGCAAATGAACACACTTGTAATAGAAGAGGGGAGCAGCGATGTGAGGCTCGGTGGCTGCCACAGCATGGCTGGAAAATTGGCCTCACACCATGCCAGGAGCTGCTGCATGCCCCAGAAAAAGAAGAATATTGCTCGGTAATTAAGAGGTGGCTCTCGATCCACATGTAGGATTTGGACTGGTGAGGGAAGCTCTGTGAGTCCCTCTGGCAGTAAAATGGCCCAAAAGAAGAGATTCTGCAATCCCTTGTTGGAGGTAACTGTTCCTTGGGATTTTTCCCTCTGTCCAACAAGGTGTTCAGCCCCATTCTACACCTTTTGTCATCCAACAACTGTGTCTGTACTGAGATCAACTCAGTTGTGTGTTTGCTGCCTGTCCGCATCCCTCCTTCCATGAGCAGCAGCCTCCCAGCCCCTTCCTCAGACATCACTGACGTTTCTGCTCCCCCTCAATAGCTGTCATCTGCCAAATCCACCCAGAGATGCTGAGAAATCAAATGTGTCCCCCTCAAACTGCCCTTTCACTACTGAAACTGGCCCAGAAGTTTCTATTTTCCCCACAAAAATACCCTTTGGAAAGATTTTTGACCAGGCATTTAAATGCCTCTAGAAAATAAATATTTTATTCTCCTCAGTCCTTCTCCTTTCATGAAGGAGAGAGGCTGAAAATGAAAAGCTTCAGTTCCCTTTTTTAAACACCTGGATCATGAAGGGAACAGACAATAAGGAAGGGTTTTTTCTCTCTAGGGAAAGGAAGTGGAAGAGCAGAGAAAAAAAAGCAGAGGAAGTAGACAAATGAGTAAAGATAAAAATAAAGCTATTTTGCATGATTTTAATCTATTAATTTTCCTTTAATAGGAAAACACAGCATTTCAAACTAAGTTTTCCTTCAGAAGCCTTTCATTAAGAACAATCCCATTTCTGTTTCTAATAGACTACATGTAAATAGGGTTTTTTTTCTTTTGCAATGGTGTATAGCTGGTTTACTTATTTGTGATATAGCAGTTTAGCTTGCTCTGCTCGATTAAACTGGCTTATGGCTTCATTCTCTTGTACTTGATAGCTCTGGCATTAACTGATCTAAAAAAGCAAATTGCAACGTGAGAGCAAGAGAAGCAAGTTATCCTAAAAAGAAACTGAAAAAAACATTTGATATGCACCCATAAATACGAGAATATCCTTCCACCCCTGCTATAAAATGGCAATATTACCTACTACCAGCTGTGAAAGGTGCACTTTGGTTTCAGGCTTCCTGCTTTTCTGAAGGACGAGCATGACAGCATCCTCTTGCTTCCCCACATCCACTTGTGTACCAGGCCTCTGGGAGAACGCTCATTTTTCTGCTCCAGAAAGAGCTTCCTGGCATAATTGCAAGATGTTCTGCATTAGGAACATGTATTTTGTGTTACCAACTCCAGATATATCGGTCTGGTTTTGTGCAGAACCAGGCACAGCTACACAGACTGCAGTGATGGATCTCCTTCCTCACCCCTGCTTTCTAAGAGTCACAGGCAGAGGTTTCAGGCTATGACCAGCTCAAAAATAAATGAAGGCACATGGGGAGAGGGCTGCTAGGTCGATGTGTGCTGGGCTGCTTCTGTTGTGGTTGAATTTTGGATACCTTTGACTGGCACTTTCCTATAGTGAGTCATTAATCCCATGCTGAATTCTCTCTTTCGGGGTTTTTATTACTCACAGCTGCCATCCAACTGCTTCCCAGAAAAATAGCAGCAGCAGCAAAGTCTGTCTCTGGGGCCATGCATGAAGGGTTGGGCACTGCCCTGTGCTCTGGGCATGGCCAGGATGGGGCAAAGAAAGTAACCTTAATCTACATTTCCCTCTCAAAAAGACGGCTTCGTTGTAAGATGTCCTTGCCTATTTTAATCAACTACAGTCTGGCAGAAGAAAGGAATATCAGCCCTGACATCATTTTGATCTCATGGCAAAGAGGTCAGGAAACACAGTCACACCCCCATGAATTGAGTGCAGTGGAAATATTCCTACTGGATACGAACTTCACCAACAAGAAAAACTATCCTGCTTTGGCAACACCTGGCTAACATGGTTAAATAATTTTTTAACTACAGAGTTGATTCCTGGAAAAACAATGCTGAAAACAGGGCCCAGGTCAAGGCAGTCAGTACCTTTAGGAGTCTTTAAATAGGCAGTAACTCGATCAAGTTACGAGTGTCCTTTCTGGGGAATAAAGTGCAAAACTCCTGCAGCTGAATCTTCTCTCTCCTTCCGCTCCAGGGAGGCAAAGTGGCCGAGCATCTTCCAGCAGTCCAACGAAGGAAGATATTTCTGGAAAAGCAATAATAACACCCACTCCCGCCCTATGACTAGAGGACACGTCTACAGAAAGCCAGTTCTTGTCAAGGCACCTTTTGCTGACCCAAAGCACAAACTGATGGCAAAATCTTAGGGCAGGTAACAGTGTCCCAGGAGCTTTACAGATCTGGAATGAACACACAACCAGCCCTGTCCTGCACTTGCGGTGACACACTCAGCCAAAGCCGTGGGCTGTCCCCTCCCTCGTGCCACGTCGGCAGTGCCACAGGCCAGGGTTCACCCACCTGGAGGATGAACACCAGACAGGGACAACTTGGGTTTCTGTGGTCTCACAAAGACCCTTGCATGCGACAGCTCCAGGGCTCAACTCCGGCCCCTGAGGTTCACCCTGTGCCTGGTAAGGAGGGCAACACAACTGAGTCCTCCCAGCAAATTATTTTATGTAACATTACACGAGCATTGTCATTTAAAAATTAAGGCAGAAATCCTCAGGTAGTGCTTTCATGTCTTCTCATCATATCCTAGCACCTATATTGGAGTGTTATTGTCAGCCAGGATGAGAGCAGAGGGGCAGAACCCCTTGTTCCAGTTACAGCACAGCACCTGGGGTTAAAGCACTCAGAGGGAGGGATGATTCCTCCTTTAAAATACTGACAGAGGCACCTGCCTCTCTTCAGCCCCACAAAAGCTCTGGGAGAAGTTCACAACAGCAGCAATGTCAGAGATGCCTCTTTTCACATCCACACTTTGATTTCCTCCCCTGCCCCTGCCTCCCCAGAGCACCAGAGAGGCAAGGATGAGGCAAAGCCAGGCGAAATGTAAAGACCTGCAGCCAGATTCTGCATCTCAGTGTATTTACTGACATGGTGTAGGATTCGATGCAGAGCTGAAAGGGCGGGAAAAGCAAAGCCCAGAAGAAAGGAGAAAACTTGCATACAAATAACTGATAATGGCATTGGAATCCGAGTGGGAAAGAAAGGTTAGCAGCTCCATGCCTCTTTTTTTTTTTTTTAATAGCAAGGCAGTGGAGTATCCTTTTGAAAGCAGATAAGCCTGGATATCTCTATTAGGAATTATAGAGAGCACACCCTTAACGGTATTATTTTTCTAGACCCATTATCTGAGATTTACTTTCACCTACTGGAGGCAATCACTGAAGAATTAAAAAATACAACTCAGTCACCGCTTCAAAGGCTTTTTCTTGGCTTTTTTTTTTTTCCCCCCCAAGGGAATGCAAAGGAACCACTATCACCATGATTCTTCCCATGGCAATCATCAGGAATATACTTCAGACACTGGAAAACAGACAAAAAAGCCTGGAAGTGTGACCTCTGTGCCTCAAAAAAAAGTAATCTTCATAAGGTGGCTGTCTCAGTTTTCTTGCTTAGACTTCACAGGGTTTCCAGCCTTATGATTTTCCCAAGTCTGAAAACATTTAAAGCAGGATGCAAAGGTTTCTGCTTCTGCCTGTATTGCATATAGTTGGACTGCCTTAATTTCTTGTTTTCAGAGGGATTGTTTCCACAGCTGACCTCTATTGGATTTGACAGATCCATGGTCTCACGTCCCAGTGCACAGCCACCCCACCGCTGCCAGGCAGGAGATTCTACCCAAGCAGAGCCATCCTCCAAGTGTCTATCACAGAGCAGCTCTGTTAGAGGTGCTGGTTTACATCAGTGCTTGCTCCTTTCCTTTTGCAAATTAAAGGATATTGCTGCCTTGATTTGTAATCACAGAGAAATGCAGATTTGCCACTAACTATACTCCTTCTGGCAAACTCCCTCCCTCATGGAAAGTTCTTTAATTTAGCATGTGTTTGTTCAGATTTTCACTTCTCATATCATAAAATGATCCCTGAAATGTCTCATTTAGCGGATTATTCACCATTTAGTCATTATGTTCATTTGGGCACTTCAAAAAGGGATTTTATACAGATTTTCTCATGCAGGAAGGCAGAGGAGTGCACACACACACCCTCCATACACGCTGTCAGAAACTACAGAGAGCTGAGAAACAGCATTATAAAATGAAAAGTAATAGGGCCTAAAAAACTTGAAAAACAGATTATGCAGCAGCATCTCCCCAGAGTCCCCTTCCCTCTGCAGGAGCAGTGTCTGCCCCTGCCATGGGGCTGTGGTAGAACGTTTTCCTATGGAGACCAGCCTTGGCCACCCCTGTTTGCAGCACGCGGCACAAGGAGCACCTCACCCTGGCTTTCCTTGCTATGAAATCAATCCAGTTTGAAAAGCACCTTCCTTTCTTTTTTTTTAAATAAAAAATCTTCATTAGAAGGCAGCAAGCTAAAACAAGCATTAAAACACATCCTCACAGAAAGATAAATATGAAATTAAACTCACAGCTATTGGATTACTAGAGCTGTCAAATCACAGAAAGAGTAATTTCAGAGAGGAGCATACCTCCAGCTATTAGTTAATTTTCCAGTACACTAATTCAGGCTATTTGCTGATGGATTTTGCCATGTCTGATTACCAATCAGTTAAAAACCAAACCCCTTCCTTGGAAACTGCTGGTTGTCCACAGCCTTTTCTCCAAAGATAATGCAAGCAGGATTTCCATAATCTGCTCGCTTCAGCTCCTCAATAGACAATTAATTTTTAAACCTCTCATGCTGGATTTGCTTCTGTGCTTGGATGAGAGGAAATCACAGATACTGGAAAGTAATAAGGAAATATCCTCGTTCATGGTCCAATACTGTTTGCTATGTGCAAATATGGCTAAGTATGCAAAGAGGCTGCCGCTGAACAGTCAGCACAATTATCTGCAGCTAATCAAAAATAGCTTATGAGCAAAACTGGAGTGAGCTTTTCATGCTGCTACTAGGATTGCAAAGGAGCGTTTCTTGATTGGACTGGCTCCAAGCCAGCAACAAATGGATTTTCTGGAGCCACCAAGTTTATGCTGGATTCTGTTCCAGAGGGAAGTTGTGAGGAGGAGGAGGTGGGATCGCCTCCCAGACGCGTGTCCATAGCTCTCCCTGTAACGGGTCAGCACCCAGGTGCCCACACTCCTCCCACCCTTCCTTCCATTTGTGTCCCACGGGTGGAGTCTGTCACTCTCACAAGCACTCAGTGACGATCCTGCTCGGTCTAGGAGCTGCTCTGGAAGGCATCCATGCAGCCTCCCCACGACGGCAGACTATGTATTTTGAAAAGGATTTTCCAACTTGCTCTAATTTGGTTTAACTCCCACTGAATTCACAGCTAAGTCGGTGGTGGGAGTCTTGAAAAAAGAACACCCACGGGCTGCAGAAAGCACCAATTTTGGACAGTGTCAATGCCTCCTCTGGGTAGAGGAGGTAGGAGTGAAGGCATTGCCTGCCTGGCACACACTCCACCTCTCCTCACACGCAGTCACCTCCGAGAGACCTTTATTCTTCTGCCCTCAGTGCTGTGTGGTCACTTCCTCCTGTGCATTACCACCAGTACTGTCAGCATTTCATACCGAGTTTTGTGGGAACAACCTCACAAGGAACAAGGCAGTGAGAAGTCAGAGAACAGAGAGTTTTCCAGCATGCTCAGTGAGGTTGTTTGCTGATGGATTCTGATACACTTGGTTGCCAAGCCATTAAAAAATCTCTTTGGAAGTACTGTCTGCCCGCCAGCATTTCCCCAGTGGGTATTGTCCCGAGCATTTATGTGACAGCTTGTTTGCAGCTGGGCTCCAGCAAAGACCCAGGCCACCTGTCTCAGGCTCTGCACCAGCAGAAGCAGCACAAGCTGGTGCCTCAGAGCTGGCATTAAAGCACACCACACTCAGCCTGCTGGTCACTGAGCCCTTTCCTCCAAGGGACGCAGACCCGAAGGTTCCCAACCATCCATCAGGGCTGGGTTTTCTCACCTGTGTTACTGTGTCCTTCTGCTGTCAGCATCTTCTTGGAAGTTAAGGCAAGAAGAACTGAAGCTGCTGAGAAAATACAAACCTTCCCTGTGCACCCTCCAGCTGTCCCCCCAGTACCAGCCAAGTTTCTTCCTCCTCCAGGCTACCTGTGCCTGCTTGCTCTCCTCCTCCAGGTAAAACTCAAATCCTCTTCCCTCCTTGCCCTGCCATGACTCACAGCTCTCATGGGGTTTTTGCTGCTCCTCCTCACAGGTCACTTCCTCAGAGATGCCACCACCTCCCCTCACCCATGGATCTAGAGGCTCTGGGCAGGTTTCAGTCTCCCCAGGAGATGGCAAATGACTGTGGAAAAAGAGGTATAAATGATAGCCCCCTCTCCCCAGTGGGGGCTCTGGCAGCTCCACTGCTGAGAACAAGACAGGCTGAGCAATAGAAAACTGACAAGCCCTGATTAATAATGAAGTCGTAATAAAATCATGCCAGCTGGCAACAGCATCGTCTGTCAGCAGGGCTGGATTTGCGTGGAGGGAGCCTGCTGTCGTCTGGGTCTGGAAAAACACGGAGTCCCGCAGGAATTGTGGAGAGTGAGGATGTCCCCCCACCCTCATCCTTGTCAACAAAAGTCCCTACCTACAGACACCTACAGAGCAGCCACAGCACCTGACACACTGCTGGCCATGCTGGCCACCCATTTGGGCAAGGCAGTCACTGGACCAGTGGTCTGCAGAAAGAAAAATGCTGGTTTTTAGGGCTCACACTGAAGAACTCAGTGATCTTACTGACTCCCACCCTCTGAGCTGGGCACAGATGGGTTCACAGAAGACACACCTTGGCAAACGGATTTCACATGCAAGGTGTGCAACAAGGGACTGACGTGTGAAACATGCACAGTGATTCACAGCTGCAGATACGATATTTGTCAGAGAAAAAGGCCATTTTAAAGACACGGCCACGCCTTGGGATCACATACAAGCACAGTCTGCAGGACTTTGTGCTCCTCAGGTATCACCTGTAAACACTGTCTCAGGCCAGGTCATTGGGATGCTCAAGGCATCAGCTCAGCTAAATGGCAAGGAGGTAGCTGGGCAGTAGTTTCACATTGCCATACCTCAGATAAAGCTGAAAGAGCATTGCAAAAGCGAGTCACTTGGGTGCAAACCTTGCCCTGCCTGCTGAGCATGCCAGACCAGCCCAGGTGAGACAGCACAACGGGGTACTTTTGCCTGGATTACACTACGATGTTTTCAATAAACTGCTTCAAAGAAGAGAAAAATATGCCATGACTTACCTACAGAGACCTGAAGAATCCAGTTCTTCCAAGGATCCCTTCACAAGATGACCACCCTTAATATGATCAAGCCGGTAGCTTTATCAGTACTTTAACATTCATGTTTCTGTATGCTCACCTTATTAAACACTACTTGGGTTTATTTAATCTGGTGAGGGCTGGTATTACACCTAATAGCCTAACCTGTGTAGATTTTAGAAGTTTGCAGGATCTATTTTTGGGTTTTTTGCAATAAAGCCTGAGATTTTTATGTTTTCCTAATTCTAAAAGAAAGGGAGGAATTATTTCAAAGGGCATATTAAAAGAGAATGAAAAAAAATGTTGTACCAGCTGGAAGAAGATTGTGGCTTTGGAATATGAATCAATTTTCTGGATTTCATATTGCTTTTGCTACTCACACACTGGAGCTGCCTTTTCCCACCTCCGCTCAAGAGAACAAGTAGGGACACAACTTTATTTTTTTTTATTATTTTAAAAAACTTTCGGTATAGCAGATGACAAAATGTGTGAGCTGCCCACTTCTGCAGAGATGCACAGTGAACTTCGGTAGCACGCTATGAGCTGAATTAAATTGTCTGCCAAAAGCAAGCAAACTTTTCTAGACAATCTGTTATTTGACACACTGCAACCAGTAAAGCCTGTTGGACCATCTGCTCTACATAAAGTGCAGGGTACGTGTTTTACATGGTTCTAAACTTAGCAGCGAGCCAGAGTCAACATTTCCACAGTGGGGATCCCCTACAAGGAATTCTATCCACAGCTCTTGCCCTCTTGGTTTCGTGTCCGAGATCCAGGAAAACCCTTTGCCCCAGCCAATTTCCACCTGTCCGCTGCCAAGCTGACACGCCCAGGAGCAGCTACAGTGCTGCACACACAGTTCCTACCAGTGGGCATCTGGAAATCCCTCGTACAACCACAAAAAAATCCCGGGATGCGACAACTGCGCCGGAGGAAGCTGACCTGCTGGAGTTCTCAAGCAACTCCGAAAATTTCAAACCCTCCCTATTCAACGTTTTCCTGCCGAAAAGGGAACACAGCCAGGAAAACTACACAGAGACAGACACATGCATCCCAGCTGCCTTGCATCAAAAGGTAAAAGGGGGAAGGAAAATTAGCTCATTGCTGGATCGGGCTGTACTTCTGCATCCCTGACACACTGGCTCAGTCAAAATGTTATCTGCTAGCTTTGATATTTTTTTAATGTTGGAGGAAGGATAAAGAAATTCTTCTTGTACCACTGAGAAACATTTTAAATTCTTACACACAGCAGCCAGCTGGTGTTTCCAGAGTTTTTACACAGCTTTTTTGCATTTCAAATAGGGCTTCTCTACCAGATACCTTCCCAGTGACACCCTGGCAGCTCTGAGCAGGGAGAGAGGAAGGAGCTGTTGGACCACCTGAGTCAGCAGCACAAGGGGGGCACAAAAGGGAGGAAAATTTGGGTGGACGAGAAGTCAGAATGCCAAAATATTGAAATACGTAGGGGGAAGCACACATAGAAAAACAGGATGCTAGAATGAGGCTGCAAATTGAGGTTTAGTCCATAATTTTAGTCTGTGTGTCTGCAAAATACCTGACAAAATACAAATATCTGACTCCACTAGGAGTTTTTATCTTACTATGACAGTATCATAACTTAAGGTGGCTGAAACTACCCAGACTTTTTCCTATTTTATAACAGAATTGTGTTCTTTAGATATGTTTAGGGTCAGATCACACGCCTGCAATAGTATTTCTAGTAAAAACATCCACGACAAGGAATACTTCGGTCCTTGTGGCTTTTTTACGCTGTGCATTTCATTTTTCCTGGCTTTTGATCCTTGAAAGCCTGACTGTTGCTGTGTTTACAGACTTAAAAATATTTAAATAAATAAATAAATAAAATATTTAAAATATTATGCTCTCTTGAGGCTGGCAGATGAATTATGTGACAGGTGGTCTTGAAAGACATCTAACCCCAGTGACAAACCAGACCTCATCACCCCCCTGGACTTTCCACCAGGAAAAAAATTTACAAAAAAAAAAGGGGAAAAAAAAAGGAAAAAGAACATATTTTCCTTACACCACTGGCATTTCAGATCACATATTTCAACTTCCCATTTACCAGCACGGGCACAACTCTGTAGCTGGGCTCCATTCCCCAAAGGAAACTGAAGCACCCCATTGCCACGGGATGTGTGCTCCCTGCAGCCCAAGGATGAGCTCAGTGCAGACTGCAGCTCTCTGGAGCAGGTAAATCCCGACGGCACCTGGAATACAGTGCAGGGAACAGCATGAAGCACCCTGACTGCAATTCCCCAGCATTTCATGACAGCAGATTTAAGGAGCTCCCATCTGAGCATTCAGTTACAGTTCTACAGATAAAACTAATCAGTTTCTGACCAAGCTCCCCCATTCTTCTCTAATATTTAGCTGCTATTCCCATATTATTTTATTGGCTCCTTGCTGAGGTGTGTGAAATGTGTTACATGCATCTTGAGAAAGGGCATCAGTGGAAAAAATCCTTAGTAACCTTCATTTTGGGCAGTGGCTGGAGCAGAATGACTTATGGGGCTCTGGTTGTAAAGGAATGACACAGGAGAAAAGGCTTAGAAAACTAAGGGGAGAAGTGAATGGCAAAGGTACCCTGATGTACTTTGTTCCAATCTAAATGCAGAAAACCCAGAGGTGGTTTGCTGTGTTTGGGTTTTTTTTTCCTCATTTTTAAGTTCTAGAAAGTACAGGTGGTTGATGGAGAAGATGGGACAGCAGAGATGTGCTAGTCCTCAGTACTGCTGTCTTGATTTCATTAGCACTTGTCTCAAAACTCATCTCTCTGTACCTCAGTCTTTACATCCTGTTCACAGTCTCACCATCCTAGAAAATTCGGAATGGCAGAAGAAACCCATCCATCTCCACAGCAAGCAGAAACGCTCATACACACTAATTTGTTTCCTCCCAAGCAACACTTTCATCTAGTCTTTATCAAAATATTAATTGACTAGAAAAAAAAAATCACTTGTGGAAAAACTGACAATGGCTTTTATTCTTTGGGGAAACTTCAGCAGCATGTGAGAGAACAGCAAGGTCCCTTCATGCAGACACAAACACAGCTCATGGTGATCTCATAGAGAGGAAGGATTTGAATGAGCTGCTTTCATGGTTTGAAAGCCTAACTGCCAGACAGACTTATAGAAACCACTGTGGAGACAGCTCCCTGCAAGAAGCAACACAATAGAAACCCTTGGAAAAGAATAATGGAAGGGGAAAAACGAGAAGGAAGGAAAGGATAAACACTAAAAACAGGCACTCTCACCCATCAAGCAGGTGGAGGCTGCCAGCATTTTCCATCTGGAGTTCCCCTACCCCGTTGCACAGCAGCAAGGGCTTGGCTCCAGGGCTGCAGCCGCATGAGTGGGGTGACAGAAACATCAGTGTAATCCTGACAGGACTAGCTCCCAAGGAGGAGAAAGGGGTTTGACAGCAGGGACAGCTCTCCAATTCCCTTTCTCAGCTTTTACAGGCAGTACCAATCTCAGTCAGTGGCTTGATGCTGTTAGTGAAAACTTCTGTGCACCTGCATTCTCCTAAAGCCACCCTGGTAACTCTGCCCCTTCCACCTGCACTCCTCTCCACACAGCCCTGCCACTCCACCTCCAGAAACACGGCTTTCTATGGATGAGTCTGCGTGTTTTGGAAAGACTGGATGATGGAAAGATGACAGCAAGCAGGAGCTGGGAACCCTTTGGATCTGTTCCACTTCCTGGCTACTGCCGTGACCCAAAGCCACCCCGCCACTTACCTGTGGGACAGGGAAAGCAGCAGAAGCTCTTTGGGCTTTGGAAGGGACCTTAAAGATCATCCAGTTCCCACACCCCTGCTGTGGGCAGGCACACCTTCCACTAAACCAGGTGTTGGAATATTCTTTTTAGCTCTGTCACTTTATATTTATTATTAAAACTGTGCCCGAGACTGTGGCTACGTCTCAAAAGTAAATAGTGCACTTGTATCCTACACCAATTTACGGAGTGGGTGCCTGTATGACGGATTAGTAAAAATCCACAGCATGTTTTAGGAATCAAACAGAGACTCTTCGTCAAAGTGTTCAGACATGTCCAGTGTATCATAAATTGGCTCTCAGCATAAAAAGCAGATTAAAACATTAATTTTTGGTCTCACCATGTTTTTGATTCAAGCACATTAACCATCTTTTTTTCCCTGTATGTTTTCAAAATAATGACTTGTTTATAACAGGTTTAGGCAAGCTGGTGTGGGAAAGGGAATATGACCCTTTCTTTTATTAAATACCGAGATCTAGACTTCCCCTGCTGGCAGTACGAGCACTGGATTTATTCATGCCAGAGGAGTGGAACACAAAACTTGGAGCACACAGAGAAAAATCCAGCAGTTTCCTTGAGCAGTAATAACCATCTAACCAGGGCAGCACCAGCTAATCCTCCCAGCACTGGAGGCTTTTTCCTAGCCCAGGTCATATGCTTGGAGTCCCACACTGGCACTGACTTCTAATCACCAGCACAAGGGAAGAGGTTCAGGATGGCTTCCGAGGAGGAAGAGGCCACTCTGCTACCAAATCACTGCCCCCTGCCCCCTCACCCTTGCTCTCTACAAGCCACATCTTGGATTTATCTCCTCAATAACAATTCACTCTACAATGAATGCAAGTTCTACATGCAGTGTCACAGCAACCTAAAATTCTGTGAGGCAAGAACAAGCTTCTCAGGTCTCCCGGTTGATTCTTAAAAGCCCTTTAAGGAATTAAGCAAGGTGCCTATGGGGACAAGCAAATGAAAGAACCAAGTATTCTTTACTTAAATTATCCAGAACAGCACACACAACTAACATTTGCTGGGGAATCGAGAGATTTTGGTAGCTCATTGGCACCACACATTGTATTTTTCTCTGTAAAAACGTCCCGAGCTAATCCTTGGTGCAGAAGGGATTGGTCTCAGGGCAGTTTGCACAGCTCTGTGCCCCACCAGCTGTGCAGTATTACCATTTTCAAAAGACTTATCAGCATTGCTATCTGAGGATCTTCCCTGGGCTGTGTGATCCAGAGGTAGACACAATAAATTCTCCTCTGTAAATGTCAGCACTGGCACTCGGCGAGCTCTGGTTTCCCGTTAGCACACAGATGGAGGATCAGACCAGAGATCAAATGTCAGCGTTACCCACGGCAGGAAATTAAATCAGTTTAGATAGAAGCAAAAAAAAAACAACCTGAAACTTTTTTTTCCTAATTATAACTCTAGTTTTATGCAACATGACGTAAGTTTAAGGTCAAGGGAGTAGATGGAGGTTTTGAAAGGAGTTCTGATTTAAATCCCCCAAGAAAGACCGAGGTTTACCATTAATAAATCGTGGCTACCTTGACGCAGCCAGAGGAAACTGCTGGGAGGCTGGGGATGGAGGCTGGACAAATTCAGCTAGGAGAGCCTGAGAGGTTTGAGATGACTCAGCTGTCAGAGGTGGTGCAGAGCTGAACTCACTGCTCCCACCCGTGGTGGTCTCTACCTCCACCAGCTGCAGCGCCCAGCCAGCATCTGCCCGCCTCTTACTGCAGGCAAAGTGCAGACGTGTCTCCCTCTCACAACATGTTTGACATGGGGATTGGCATCCCTGCTAGCCAAAGTATGTTTTAGGGCTGCACCTGAGGATGGACACGGTTTGGCACTGGCTTAGTAAGGAAATAAGGGCATCTTTTCCACCCTGTTCCTACACAGTCTCACACCAGCATGTTGTGCTGAGTGCCTTCTCCATATTCGAGCAAATGAGCACGGAAACATTTATCAAACATTTGGTAAGTTCAGGTTTCATTTTTGCTACCTATTCATTTGGTGTCCAATTCATATCCTCTTGTCTGACAGCCACTGGCCACCTCTCTAAAGAGGGTTTTGAGCTTCAAGCGTGTCTCAGCCTTCCCACTGGGGTGGGTCTTTCTCCTCTCTAGTTTCCCAAATTACTTCCCGAAGCAGGAAAATGGGGAGGATGCAACAACTTTGAAATTCACCTTCAGGAGCAAAGAACACAGAGCCCGGAGTAAACACACATTTAATTTCTTTGCAGCATTAGGGGGAGGCTCAGAGAAAACAGAAGGCAGGGTCTGGAACAAGAGCTACAGCCCCAGAATTACACAGTACACTGGCCACGGACACACATTTACAGTTGCTCAGGCTGTGTATGTGAAACCTTGCGTGAACAACATATTTGCTGTACAGTGTTAACACAGCAAGTGTCAAACACCAGTGCATGCCCAGAAACAGTGGCAAACAGAGCTGGGAATGCAAAAATCGCACCAAGGCCTGCTAGGGAAAAAACACACAAACAAAAAAAAAAAGCAGCTTAAGCTCTTGGCCTTGTTCTTCATGCTTCTTTGGTCCCGTGTTTGGAATACAAGCAATACAGAACCCGCATTACAGCCTTCGCGTCTCCGTTCACAATATCTGTGGAGACACAAACCAGAGACAACAAAACCTGATGGGAAGTATTAGCAATCCCTGGAGCAGGATGGGACTGCACCTGCCAAAGACAATCTCCCACCTTCCCCCAATTATAATGTGAACTTGGACAATCAAATTGCAACAGGAAGTGAAATAGGAACTACAGAGGTAGAAACTAATAATTTATTGAATTAACTTGAGGAAAAGGGATTTTGCTTCACTCTCTTGCTGGAAGACACGGGCAGATAATACAGAGTAAGAAATAATTATTCACTAGAAAAGAACAGAGTAGATCATTTAATAGGGCTTTATCTTGAGGTTTTTTTATGATTATTCTACATCAGGAATCATGTTGGAATTACCCAACACTTTATTTTTTTGTTGTAATATTTCCATCATGTTTTCCTGCCATTGTCTGTGTTGTTTTTTGTTTGTTTGTTTTTTCATTTAGTTCTCAGCTTCTTTCTTTTTGGCTATATAATCTGCTCTTGTATTTAAAAATTGCAGTGGGAGAGGGTAAGGGATTCAGAGGGTTTACTGTTCTTATGGTGCTGTAAATCACTGGGAGAAAGACTAACAAAGAAATACCAGTAAAATGAGATCCTTGAAGAGTTTAAATAGTGTAGCTGTAGCAAAGACCCCTAAATCATATTAAATTCACTCAGTAGCTGAGGATTTCCCCAGTGAAGCTAATGGACTTGCGGATGTTGGCACCAGTATTTCTTATACTGATCAGCTCTGTGTTTGAGGCGGTGCAGAATAGCCAGAGGAAAGCACAGATTTATCTCTTTTCACACAAAAGGTGGATCTCAGCATGGGCACCTGAGCCCACACCGATTACTCTGTTAATGTTAACATAAATAAAAGCTCTTTAGCTTTCCAGGCTCCTAGCTCTGTGCAGCACAGCAAAAAGCCCACAGTTCATGAATGCCCAGCATGCAAACTGCCGACATCACCAAAGCATTAGTGGGAAAAGAGAACAAAAGGAAAAACAAAGGAAGTCCTAAATCCTCTCTTTCCCTCTCCATGATGCCATGTATTATGTACCCAACACATGCTCCCTCTCACGAATGACTAACAGGGAGCTAGAACTGGAATATTCTATTTTTAATAAGGATTTGACTTCCTTATTCAGCAACAAGCTTGTAGAGGCATGCTGGGATTATGTGCCCTGCAAGAGGTCAGCACCACTCATTAATTAACCACATCCCTCATCCCACCAGGAGCTGGCACCAAATTTTTCTGTGGAGTCTTTTAATTGGAAAATTGGACCCATCCAAATGGAGCTTTTTTGGTTGTTTGTTTTTGTGGTGGAAAAAGAAAGAGGAGCATGCATGTACATTGATTCAGTGATGGAAGCATTTGCTTGAGTGAAGGAGACCAAGATCCAGATCTGACCCAGGCGTAACAGCAACTAAAAACCTGTGACTTTCAGATTCAGGAGACTGACCCACCACTCTCCTGGGTCTGAATAGAGTGATCAGTATTTCTGATTTTCCAGACATATTCTTCAAGGTATCTTCCCACAGAAACAAGCTTGCTTTTAATGCACTTAAAGTTTTTATGAGCTAGGAAAATAACTTTGCCTCCAGCTCAGCCACTGTAATTTCCCTAGGAGCTGTCACTGGTTTAAATCTTTAACAAATACTGAATTACTAACCAGTTTAAGTTTAGTGTAAAGTTATTAAACTTGTAACAATCCAACTTTCTTAGCATAGAAATAATGATTTTTCAAAAAAAAATCTTATTACCTCTACTATTCATTCTGCATGAGGAGCTGTAGGGCAGCCATATAATGAAATGTGTCAGTGTCATTTCCAGAACCTGCTTCCTGCAATTACCCAAACTTTTGCTAAGCTGGGATATTAGCAATTCTGTTCCAAGTTAGTTTGCATGTCATGACTCACCTTCAGAGTTCACAGGAAAATTCAGAAGACCTCCCTCTGCTAGCAAGTCCAACGCCAGGTTAACATTGTGGAGCTGTTGGAGAGAGAGAGAGAGAGAGAGATTAATATAGCTGACAATATTTTCTAGCCAACAGAAGGTTTTAAAAAGTATTTCTCTAGTAGCTGAAGATACGGATTCATAAATATGTACTCATATTCCTCTCCTTAGTTTTGATGGAGTGCTCTTCAGAATTGCTACCAATTATCGTATAAAATTACATGTAAAATCCATCTCCAGAAAAACATATCCCGTGAGGTGGGCAGAAGAATCCATTTATTTAAAAATAGATCTTGCATGTGAAAGACTTGTGTTAATGAATGCTTCCAGGGGGAAGACAGGCTGGATTTTTAACTGGATCTAATGGATACCTGGTGTTTATTTCTGGGTATTTTTTAACAATGCCCATATGCTTACCACACTTGGAACAAACCAAAAGGAAAAAGTTCTCTGTATTTCATTCAGAATTGCAAAGATCCAGTATGCTTGTGAGCTAGAAGTTTCTGCTGTACTCCTAAAGCTGTTTATTCACATTAACAGTAGAGATGATATCCTTAATAACCCTCATCAGAAATTAAGCACGCGTCTATGAATGAAGGCTGAGGGGTTTTTCTCATTTGTCCTCACTGGTTTTTCTCTCCCTTCCCCACATAAAAGCAGCATCACACACATAAGCAGTAGTTGCAACCAATTTTTTAAGTAATATCCCCTTCTAACAGCTTAAGGGCAGTTGTTTACTTGGCTGGTAATTAGCAAGTTCCCTTCCTCTAAAGGAATAACAGGACCTGAATGAACTTCATATTGCCTCTTCCTGCCTTCCCTGAGCTACTGGGCAATTTACCCTTTGGAAGGCTGCTGTTCCCTGCTGCGCTGGGACAACAAGCACAGGAGTCCCCCATGCACAACCCAAGCAAAACCTCTGTGCTCTGAAGTGAAGCAACGGATTCATGCTTCACCTGGTTCTCTGGCTTACAAGTAACTGAGACTGCCTGTTTGGATTCAGGTTTGTTTTGCTCCTCTGATAGTCAGCAGCCAGGAGAGCTTAAGACCATACAGTTCTACAGAGTTTGCCGATCGGAATGAGTAAATCAAATGTTTCCTTAGTGAACCAGCACAGGCAAAAAGGGCACGTTTCCCTCTCTGTAACACATTGGAGACTTTCAAGGAATGACAACATGCACATCTCAAAAAGCATCCTCAGACAGAAATACCAGCAACTACCTGAGAAAGGGAAGCCTTGAAAAATAAGGTTCTTTGTCCAGCTGTGCTTCCAGACTCAAAAGAGCTGGACAGTTTTCTAGGATTTACAACTGGAGAGCAGCCAGGACGTTTGGGGTTTTTCAGCTCTGGGCCTGTTTTGGCAAAAGTACCGAGTTCACACAGTTTTGATAAGCACATGAGCCCTCCATCATCGTCATCTTCATCTCCCGACTGCACAGATTTCACCCTTAGTTTCAGCCTGAACTATTTTCCGATCGTATTCTTTGTCACAGAATACACTCACCTTTCTACATTCATGAGCACCCAGAGCTGCACTTCTTTACAGTTATTTGTAAAAGCCTTTTTTTTGGCAATAAACACTCAAAAAAACCCCTGCAGCAAACCCACCCATGTGCAGTGTTGTGTTCTTGCACCTCAAAACTGACCACCTCTCGAATTTCACATGGAATGGTTTTGGTTAGAGGGGACTGTAAGGTGAATGCACCGCGCTGATCCCAACAGTGCATGTGGTTGTCACCATCCTAACAACAAATGAGATCTTTTAAATCCCAGCAAAGGTTACATCTTTATACTCTACTGCACCAATTAATGTCTAAAATGATGAGGAGTTAGAAAGCACAGGGGAATTGAAAGACATGTTTTGTGTACAAATGACAGCAGAACTATGGTCGATTGATATTTTTAGTTGTAGTTTCATCCCACTTTTCATCTCGTAATGAGCATCAGAGGGGAAACAAATGGTAAACGTCAGTTTGGCAAACTGTTCAACAGCAAGTCCAGTCCTTGGGAGTAACTTTGCTAAAGTGAAATTACTACAGTGTAAATAACTGTACAGAAGCAGTACCCAACCCCTTTGTATTCTTCTCTGATGCCAGTGACAGGCAGGGTAAGAACTAGGAAGTCTGAGCTTTGATTTGTACCAGAATTTTAGGGCTATCTCATTTCCAGAAAGAAATCTGTGAGGCTGAACCAAAAAGAAAATGGTTATTTATGAAATTTTAAATAAGAAAATATTCAGTGACTTCCTCTGAATAAAGGTGATGGAAATGGTAAAAATTTCTGTCCAACTCAATGGGAACAGACCAAACAATTTTGAAAATTGAGTGGAAGAGAAAGAGAAGAAAAACAGCTCTAGGGAAATGCTTTGATTACGTCTGATCCAACCCTTCAAAATGTATTTTCCCTGTTCTTAGATTAAAAAAAAAAAATTGTTTTTTCCTAATACCTTAAACAGTTACTAGCTGACAGCAATGAAATTTTGACAACATTTGAACCTAGGTCTCAAACAATTGTGCTTTTAAACTTTCTGATGAAAAGCTCCATAGGAATATTTATTTGTTAATATAGGACCTCTGAGAATTTTCATTACAAATAAATATTGCCCAGGGGCATTAACTGTGCTAAGGTTGGGAATAAGATGAAAGCTTCATCTCTGTGGGGAAGCTGTAATGCAAACCATGCCAGAGGAGAGATTTTCTTCTCTGGCAGCTCTCAAGCAAAAAAGATCTGACACATTTCACTTCCAGAGATTTGAGCATAAACTAGGAAATATAGCTACAGTTTCAAGATTTTCAGAGCTATTCAGTGACCCAAATGAAAAAAGCCTACCCACACCAGAGACAATCTGAAAATACCTCAAATATCTCAAAATATATCAACATCCCAGACCTGTGGAGGAGGCAGCCCAGCACACACTTCCTTCTGGCTGGTAACGGCTTTTACTTTTAAAGCACAGATGAAATCTGCCTGGTAGAGGTGGAAAAAGGTGCCAAGCAGGGTCTGGCTGAGTATGTTACAGCCCCCAGCCTCGGGGGAGGGAAGGATGTAAACTCTCAAGAGCTTGCCAAACATAGAAGGGGCCTTCAAAATGTTCTGGCCATGTCTTGATTAAGGTACATTTTAGGGCAGCATAAAGAAACCCACAGGGATCCAGTTCTGCTATGCAAGAAGTGTCATCCTCTTCAGATCCTTGTTTGCAGGACAGACTGGTGGAAGAGAACACACCCATGCCCCACCACACAGAGCCCCGGATTTCACCAGAAGGCTGCGGAAGCATGGCCATGCCAAACAAATCCAAGTAACAGGTGTTTGCCTCCCATGATATGCTAATTTTGAAGAGGACGCCGACCTGTTCTGAGGTGTTTTGACAGCACCTAGCGCCTGTGTTGGCAGCGTCCCAAACCCCGCTCCTGCAGACACCGTGAGCATGGGGCTTCACACTCAGCAGCAGCAGTGGAAGCAAGAGGCAGAACACACAGTTTGATGGCTCAAGCCCTAAATAATTACATAACAACCTACCATCTCCATGGTGCTGGCCGGAGTCAGGAAGAAATTCCTTAAATTCAGAAAGAAACCCTCAAGTTGTCCAATTAAGAGAAGTAAGATAACTCCATCTGAAAACTAGATAAGAATTGCTGGAAAATTATTTGGCTTTAGTAAACTATTCCAGTAAAGGCCATTCTAACAATAAAGGAATTTAAATGTTACTCGGGCAAGTAGACAGTCTAATGACTCAGCTCCCTCAACCTCTTCCACAGTGAACTTCATATTTAGTTAGATAAAGATCCCAAATGCATACTTGTGAAAATACAACATTGTAAAAAAACAGCTATTAAAACAAACTATTCCAAATATGAAAATACTTCAGATGAGCACAAATGCATAACTATAAATAACAGAAAATTGTGCCTAGTGATGTATGACAAAACACTTGAAAACCTTTGGGAAATGTTTTCCCAAAGTGGGTTTGCCCACTGGGAAAACCCAGAAGAGCACCCCGTTCACCAGAGCCCAGGGAGGTGATCCTGAGGTGTCTATTGAGCACTTCTCTTGCAATTTCATACTCTAAAGAAATTCTACATTCAGAGGATGGGACTCTGAAATATGATGAAAATAAGGCCTTCATACCATGAAGCAAACGCAGCATTAACAGTCACTAAGTACAGCAATCAGCTTCGCTTCCATTTTAATAGGAAATTTTAAAAGGACACCTTTATTTCCATCCTGACAAAGAGAGCACCCTTAGGAGTTGGGCAGACTCTGCAAATTACTCCCTGTAGCTTTACAAGGGCAGCACTCAATACAAAGGCAGTATTTTTGCATTAATTATTAGCCTCAGAAACTTCAGGGACTGAAGCCTGAGATCTTAACCTGAACCTGGAAATCGTTATGCTGCCAAATTTCAAATTACTGTGATAAAAAGGAGAATTCCTAATGGTGAGAGGAAACACCCAAATGGATGACAAAACACGGGGAACATGCAGCTTGGAGCACACTACCTGAGATTCGATGTCTTTCACATTTAATCCTAATTTTCCAACATGCTGGTTGACAAATTGCAAAAGTGCCTAGAGAAAAAAGAAAGAGAAGGGGGAAAGAAAAAAAATAACTTTTTCAGTATTTAAGTTTGGCCTAACAGATTTTGATGTCTACTAAAAAAGTAAATTACCTTTTTTACAGCATCCAGTTTATCTGGAGCACAGCTAAATAATTCATCAAAGGCATCATTTTCTGTATCAAAACAACATTAATTGGTTTTATTTTGAATAACTGACAGATCAGAGCTTTAACGTGGCTCCAGAAGGAGAAAGGTATTTGCAACTTACAAGCCGAGGAGGAAGAGTAGCAGGGAGGCAGAGAAAGATGCTGCTTTTATATTTATCAGAGGAGAGGATGACAGGCTTCCCTTCAGCCTGACCACATCAGAGAAAACAGTTTACTTCATTCAGCTCTGTAATTTTCACCTGCAGAGGTTCTCAGTTTATGCTGCCACCAGTCTGAGCACTGGCCAGGTTTCACATCACTACTGTTTATCTCTTTTCACTTACGTTTTTTTAACCCTGAACCTCTGGGATAAAATACAGAGAGCAGGAAAGAGCTGTATGCTGTACTTCTCTCCCTGAACAGAAACGTCAGTTACACCAAATTTGCAGGAAAAAACCCTCTCTCCTTCCTTCAGAAAACCACGAGTAAGATATGGAGACACTGCCCTTTCTCTGAAAATTCAGACACCTCAAAAATGGCCAGTTCTGCCACCCAGTTTAAAGTGGGCAACGAGCTGGTGCCAGCAGAGCTGTGCCAGAGAACTAGCAGGAGCCTAAAGGCTTCCAAAGAAACGAGATCCATCCAAGTCCCACCCTCACCTTCCCTTTCTGCCCAGGTGCAGCAAAAGCAGCATCCATCTCCTCACCCAGCCACAGCACAGCTCTGGTTCAAGCACAAGCGAAGTGTTTGAAACACCGCGAGCAATGGAAGGCACTCTGGCAGCACAATTAAACGGAGAACCAATTTCTACAGTGCAGAAAAGCAAAGGCAGATTTGCTTAAGGGAAATTCCTCCCAAAAGACAGTGACGGAGAAGCCTCCTTTGTGAAAGGGTTTCCTCAGGTTTCTCTGTTCTGCCTGTTCGGGGGTTGCTGCAGGAGCAGTGTCAGGGAATAGGTGAATCCATCAAACAAATCACAGAGAGCCCTCTTCTGGGGCCATGCTTTGGGATTTCTCTCTTTGCTAAGAAAGCTGTGTCAAAAATAGAGAGAGAGCATCTTGAAAAGTGAATTGCAGATTTCTCTTCCCAGCAGAATCAGCCCACTGAAAGAAACACCTAATTATGGGATGGGGTTTTTTCTTTTTTTTTTCTCTTTTTTTCCTTTTTTTTTTTTTTGGTTTGGGGCAGGGGGTAAGTGTTGGAGTTTTTTTCACGATTTCAGCCCACACTAGAGAACACTCAGTGGAATAAGTGATAACTACATATTAAATGATACAGTTTGCACCTCTGCAGCGGATGAAAATGCCAAAATAAAGGGCACAGCAGAGAATTCAAACGGTTGCCTTGGTTCTCTGGGGATGCAATGTGCTCCCTTGCAGCAGCAAAGAGCAGCTCACACCAAAGCCTGAGCAGTGCCCTGAACTTCTGCAGGCTTTGCACACGTGGACATTTTTCACCTCAAGTGTTTCCCAGCCCTCAAAAGCCCTAAGGGTAAAAGCTCTCAGGACGTTTGTTTGACTGAGCTGCCATCCACAGCTGAGTACCAGTGGATTTCAAAATCTCATTTGCAAACTGTGGGAAGGAAGGTACATTAAACCGGTAGCAACGGGAACCACAGTTCTGAAGCCTTTATAAATAGTTCCAACAGTGAACATGGTCCATGCACAAATCCAAGCTGCATTTTGCCCTCAGCCAGGTTTCTTTTTTGGTTCATCAACCCACCTTCGTGTCCTGTCTTCCCTCCCATCTGTTGCCTGTAGTCCACAGGCAAAGTGACCACCCAGTTTCCAAGCTGTATTGTGTTGCTATGAACAGGCATTAACAGAAGACATTTGGAGAAAAAAACCAGGAAAAAAATCCATGAATCTCCATTAACTTCAGTGGGAGCACACTGATTTTATCATGAGGTAAAAATGGATCAGGACATGGTGTATAAAAGCACATAACGAAACACTGAACTTGGCAATGCCAGCACTTACTTGACTGCGCTTCTATATTCTCTCTAGAAGTGCAATAAAAAGCAAGAATTAGAAAAATGATTCAGCAGACCTGATCTTATCCATAAGCTTTGCTTATCTGCTATCTTGTAAAGCAAGAGATAGAGTTCAAAGTGGCATTAACTTCATGTCAGAGTGACTTTTCAGCTGATATTTTCAAGTACACTCCATATCTGTGTAGGGTCTTGGAAGCATATGAGATTTTTACTGGCCCACACACCAGTGAACATCTATTTTACAAGCACAATCCTCAGTGTCCTCTTCCAATAAGCTGCTCATGATATTAGAACTTGAAGATGTTCTGGCATATAAAAAATGATAGCAGGAAAATATCTTTCTAGTTCTTAAAATGATGTCCATATTTTTTTGGTATATAAATGGTATCCTACTACTTAGCTCCTTTAATAATGACAGTGCCTCACACACTCAGCAAGCTAAAACATTTCTTTCACAGTAAAATAAGGAAAGAACTGCCTTCTTTCTCTTTATTTAAAGGCACAACAGCAACAAAATAAAAGTAGATTTAAACCTTTCTGGTTTTAGAAAATCTCCAGTTTAGTCTAGCACGGGTAAATTTATAGTACTGGAATTTTATTACTGTATTTGCTATGAAATTTCATGGCAATGACAAATGCTAAGCTTCAGAAATAATCATAAATATTGCTTTAGAGAAGTTTTTATATCGAATAAATAAAAGGTATTGCACCATAATGCCAAATGTTAAGAGGGGGGGAAAAAAGGAAAGAAACCAGAGAAACAACTCACATGCATATGCATGCCTGGGCTTACACCTTTTCCATCATCATGATCCCAGCTACTTTTTGTAAGGGAGAACACACCCACAATATTTCTTTTCTGACTGACAGTGTAAAAACCAGATATATCCCCTCTTACTTGTTTTCTGTGATATATTCCACCGCATTTGATGTCTTTAATCCTCTGGAGGTGGTCTGTTGAAAGGACAATAAACAATGTTGGGTTTGTCACACAAAAAATAATTTCATGAACAATAATGAGGCTTTCACGACCTGCTTGCTGCCTTAAGTGATTATCGGAGGGCATTTATTCAATAATTCCAGTACAATTAGTACAGGTACTTTGAGAGGTTTCTGCTTTCTTCTGCTCTCTTCAGTCTCCTACAGGAAATCTCTTACTTCCCCATCAGAGGAAGCCCTTGGTTTTTGCTGCTCCTCCCTTTCAGGCAGTGAAAAACAGTCTGTGTTTACACACCGGTGGGGCCAATTTTTGCAATTATAGCCCAAATTGTGGGATATTCAATATTCTCTAACAGTCTCAGAATTGACTTAAAGAAACAAAATAGAGGAAGAAAGCGTACAGATATCTGCTTGTAGAGAAAAATACCAAAATGTGACCCCAACGGATGGGGAGTAAAAACTTCCCTCACCTAAAGAAAGAAATTCTCAGCATTAAAAAAATTTTATGATTTATGAATACAGACTTCTATTTTAAAACATTTAGACATAGTAACAGCAGAATTTCTTCATTTTGTTCTTTACAGAGATCAAGAGCTGCTTTCAGTTTGGACCATTCCTTTGTTTGACTGAGGAAGAAAAACAGCATAGTGCTTCTCCCTTTTTAAAGACAGAGTATCCTAACTGAAAACTAAATCTAATCCAACAAACTCAGAAACTGAAAGGTGTGGTTCACAGAAAACACAAGTATCTCTTTCACAGCTGCACACACCTTTCTCCTAATTCTAAGCAGGTTAGCCTTGTGAAAGGACTCCAGGATCTACTGTAACAAATACTGAAACTACAAATACCTCGATGGTGATTGTTTCCACTTGAACGTTTGGAGGCAGAGCCAGGCTGGGTTCGAAGTGCTTTGCTATTGCAACCAGGAGATGCAGTGTGCTCAGTAAGTCCTTTGCCAAGATAGCTATTGAGCGTAAAGGAAGAAAACAATGCTCAGTGTGCAAAACAAGTGAACTTCCCTCCAGCATCCTGAATTCTCTCTATGCAGAGGACCCCGAAGTCATGGAGGACCATAACACAGGTGGGACATCAGATTGGGGGTTATATAATATCCAAATTTAGCACTAGCACAGCTTAGAAGTGAGACATACAGGGATGCTGAGGGCTCTTAAGCGATCCACAAGCTACGCACTTAGAGGGGGCAGACCCAGGCGGGGTCAGATATTTCTGTCTCACTTTTGATTCAACTAGTAATTGAAAACAGGTTGTTTAATTACTGTTCTGGCAGCACATTCCCTCGCAGCAGCCTTGTAGCACAGGAAGCCTGTGATGGATAATTTTATTCAATTTCACTTCTGCACCTACATTCCACACTCCATTTCAGCTGACTTTCTTCCAGTTGCAAACACTTGGCCACAGCTTCCATAATCACAGAGAGTTTCTGTCGCTGTTTTTTTTCTGTTAATGCAATCTTGTCAACATCCAGCTTGAGAGATCCTAAGTTTTCTTTTACAGAGGGTCCATAGGAAGTAGAAGGATGTATTTTAACATCGTCGGGAAGAAGAAAGTAATTAGGAACATTAAATGACAGCAAAGCACACAAAGTCTTGTTTTAAATGTTCAATACCATTTCATAGCTCTGCAAAAGGGAGAGGACTAAAGTCAGTCATTGTAGCATCATCCCCCAGCCCTACCACTTTACATTCCTTCTACGGAAATCCAAGGAGCGAATCCTTCCTGTAGATAGTGTACAAAGTCAATATCAACTCTTATACAGAAGAAATCCCAGCTCATTGCTCAGCCAAATAAATTATGAAAATCAGCCAATCCTGCTCATGCTGCTGCTCTCAGCCTTAGTGGAAAGGAGATAGATTTGAAAGATGTCCCCAAAGAGAGTGAAAAGGGAAAGAAAAATGTAGTAGGGACAGGAGAGATAGAGAAATAGAAATAGATAACAGGCTGCTCCAGGCAGTTGTATCTTTACACAAGCACCACACAGTGCCAAAAGCCTCTTAGATTTTTACCAGTTCCAGTACTAGAACAGTTCTTTAGACCCAAAGCTTTTTGATTTTTTTTTTAAAGGCAGGAAAATGTATATTACAGTGCTGATTCCATCCAATGTTTCTGGTAGCACCACAAGCCACCTTTGTGCTCGTGGCTTACGAAACTTTCCTTCCTTTCAGAAGCACTGAATTTCACACTTTGTAGTTAACCTTTTGGTTATGTCAACTAGCAGGTAATAAGAATTTCTTAGAAGTAACATAACGTTGTAAAACAATGGTGGGAATTTGTTCAGAATTGTGATTATCACAACTGGCCCCCAGTGCAGTGAGAAGTGATGGCAGGTCCCTGCTACTGCAGGTCCTGAGGTTTATTCTCTCATCGGAAAGTTCCTCCATGAGATGTCTGCAAGAACTAAACTCAAAGGAGCAGCTCACCCAGGAGATGATGAAGTACCAGCCCATCATACATGTCTTCTTCCAGACTTTTAACTACTATGTGCTCCTCTTTCAGAGTTCTGTTAATCCACTCAGTCAAGAACTGCAGGGGAAAACAAAGCAATTACATTCCTGTTGTTGAGACAGTACAGCACTCGGTGCTATATTCTGTTTCACCTCTCTCTTCAGTCCCTTACCTCACATCTCGGTTTGCTTTCAATCTCCACTTCCTTTGTGCTTTTTGGTTGTTTTTCAAAGGGTTAGTTCTTCCTAGTTTTCGAGTGAGATACACATCTCACTACTCCAATGAATTCTGTTATACAGCTGGGATCAGAGACCCTCTTCCCACTTCCACCAGGGAAAAGGCCGCGCAGTACATTTCCCATCCCCTGCCTTCATCACACATCACAGAATTCACACAAATTCAACTGCCAGGCAGAAGCTTGTAAGAAAAGAGGCTTCGCTCATTCTGGGGGTAGTTTCTTGTACTCATCCACGCTACTAGCACTCCTCCCTCTCATCTCCTGTTTTTGTTTTCTTTTTCTTTCTGCAATATTGTACCACTCAGTCCCCAAATACCTTCTTGGAACTTTCTTACGTGGCAGCCCTCCCACTGGCCTTCCAATATCCTTCCTGCCTTTGCAAGGGGAAGCTGCTCAGGAAGACGAGGTCTGGCTACAAAAGGAGAGGAACCGCATGTGCTCCTAGAGAGGAGAACAAAGTGGCTCCTCAGCACTTCTCCAAGCATGTGTTTTATTCACATGTGTTGAGAGAAAGGGAAGATGACCTGGTGAAGCAGAACAGGAAAGCAGTAGCCCCAGCTGGCTGCCAACATGAACATCCCTCTTGTAAGAGGGAAGAGTATTGCTTGTATTGCTGGAATTGCTGTGAGTGAGTGTCTGGAGTGGATAATATCCTTCTCACTTGCTGTAAACAGAGGAGAAAATTCGTAGCAGATTCCTGTAAGCTCGCCAACATTAACAAAATGTAAGAAGGGTTTGAAAAGTCTCTGAGATGCTTGAAACTGCACAAGAAATAAAAAGGCCTGAACTGAGAAGCTGTCAAACTGTAATACATGTCCTCTGCTAAGAAATAACAAGAACAGAAAGCTGTGCTCCTCAGCTGATGCTTGGTAACGCTCCGGATGTGCGAGGGGCAGAGCAGGACCCCAAACACAAGAGTATAACCAGAGGGAAGTCAGAAAAGCAGCAAGTACTGCTGAGTACAGACCTATGACATCCCTCCTTTGCTCTCCCAGCTCAACACAGCCACATCCACAGCCTGCAGCTCACACAGTTCTGCTTTCTGTCCAGTTGTGGGGGCCCCACTTAGCAGCAGAGTAGAGCCTTGTGTCTAAAAAGGAGTAAACGTGGAAAGTAGAAAGGGAATACTTCGAGAAGTTTGCTGCTGGCTTCCAAATGTAACCATCTTCTATTTTACATGCAGCTGGATATTTATAGCAACTACGGTGAGCCATTTTGTCTTTCTCAGTTCTCCAAAGCCTCCTCAAAATGAAAATGCAGTGAAACAGTCTCTTTCCCAAGCAAGTTTCTTCGCTTCCCCTGTTCTTCCCTTGACAACTCCTCCCTGTCCCTGTCTCCATCCCAACTGCTTCTCTAGAGAAGCCATCAAATCTTTAGATTAAGAAGGCAATCAAGGGGCACTGATGGGCACCCGGAGGACTTTGTCTCCCTCAGGGCACAATTTCCATCTCCTCATCACCCAAGGAAAAGAAATTAGACAGTGATGACCATTGTTTCAGGAATCTCTGACAGGAAATAGATTAAGCACTGAAGCCCACAGAAATCTTCACAACTGAGGAAAACTCTTCATTTTTGGCTGCCTCAAAATAACAAATCCAGTCTTTCTGCAGACAACGTAGTTGCATTTTGCAGCACCACCTTTCAGACTCTCCCTTTTGTATAGCAACATTGAGAAAGCCTGACACAAAATCAAATCTTTTTGATCAAATGTGCATGAATACCTAAATAGAAACACACCTACCTAACATGTTCATAAATGCCACAAAATACAAACAACAACACGTATCTTAAGCTGCTTCTCACGATATTTATAACAATTTCAGCACCTCCATAATGCAAGGAGTGCTGGTCTCATAAGACACATGCCATTTTTCTCACAGGAAATTTCAGTATGTGGATTGTGCAGTTAGAGAAACATGGTGATTCAACTGGGGCGACTGGGGCGACTTCCAAAAATTAGATGGAAATGAAGTACTTGCCTGTGGAATAGGATTCATCCTTCACAGTTACCTCAAGCAGGCAATGTACCATACAATGGCCTGAAAGCTTTTATCCTGAATTCCTGGTGACTTGCATGCTCTTCATCCTATCCCCCTCTGCTCTCTGCTAACCTTGCCAGCTGAGCCAGCTGCTGGTGAAGGCTGTTGCAAATCAGTAGAGCAATCCTAAAAGTTACCGCGGGATCAGTGCAGCAAACCTGCACCTGTCTGCACGTCTCTCTTTAACCACAGCAAATGCTGACATGGGTCTGCTTGTGGTCCCAGCCCGGTGTTTCAGCTGGATTCTCGTCGCTGTTACGTTATCATCACAGTGAAAGAGCAACTAGGTACTTCTGGTGTGGCTCACCCACACGGCCCAGGCTAGGAGAGGTCGTATCAGAAGCCACTCGGGTTTGTATCTGCTCTCCACACCCAGCAGTGGTCACTGCACTGGAAGCTTGATGCTGTATGGCCCCAGCCACCCTGACACTGTGCTGAAACAAAAGCTCCACCTCACTTGTGAGGAGCCCAAATGCCAAAAGCAGAGCTCGTTCCCATCTGTAGAGAGTGGGGGACTGGGGTCAGGGAGCTGGGCAATTTAGAGGGCTGAAAGAGGTTAAAGAACCAGGCTCTTTGTTTCTTTTAACACAACAGGTTTAAAACAACTCGAGCTGAGGGTTAAACTAAAGTAAAGGAAGTGGTACCAGTTTCAGTTCTTCCAGTTTGGGGTTGTTGCTTGAGGTCGGTTTTATGAGTTTCCTCTTCTCACCTATGGAAGGAAGCAAACAAGATCCATCACAATTATCAGATATGACTAAAGCAAGTTTGTAGCTAAATCTGCTATCAGTTTGATATTCCCAGTATGGCTAACTGCTATATATAGAAACATTCATTTTTTATTTTAACTAATTCTTTATGAGCAAGAAAATGGTATAGCAGACTATTAGGGCTGCTGTCAGAAATTATGCTTCAGTGTAATTCAAATCAGTGAGATCTAGACAGACAATTCTGGAAAGAGGAAAACACACTTGGTCAGATCCACATGTGTGAAACTTAAATTTCAGTTAAGAACCACCTGGACTTTGTGTTGCTTCTTCATGATCTGCCCCCAAAGAGTCAGCAGCCAAATTACACAGAGCTTACTCATTTCTGATACAACCATGAGCTCACTGCTGAAAAGTACACAATTCATTTGTTCAGCACATTTTCTCTTTGGCTCTTCAGGTGGTTCTTTGGACTTTTTTCTGTCCTGGTTCATAAAGCACAAACCTTTAGCAATGACATCCTCAGTAAGGAATCGATCAAGTGTAGAAGGCTGTGTAAATGCATTTAAGAAGTCTGGATCCATCGTCTTTAATCACTCCTGGTAAACTGGTAAAAAACATAGCGAGGAGGGGGACATGAGTAAAGGCATGTAAAGATCAAAATTAGTGCTAAGAAGAAAACAAACAAATGGAAGGGGTTTTTTTATCAGTCACTATTTCATCACAAGTTGCTTTAAAAAAATCTGAAAATATATTTAAATGTGTACAAAGAAAAAGTTAAAAACAATTTTCATTTTTTCTGTTAATCATCGAAATGTAAGAAAAAAAATACCTGAAGTACTGAAAATTCCTCTAATTACATCTAATTCTATTTCCCCTTTATTAGATATTATTAGTATTAGATAAGTAAAATCCTATTTCAACTGAAGTGAAAAAGAAGCTTTCAGTCCCTAGGTATTAATGGATATGTGCTAGAAAAATATAAAAATTACCAGTACTTAAGGAGTATTAAATCAAGAACCCAGCAGTTAAATTACTGAGACAAGTTTCTAAATATAAGCAGCTTCATTTATTAGACCAGCTGGTACAGCTGAGGGGGAAAAAGGACAGTTATTGGAATCTGAATAGTCTCTTTTACAAATTCTAGTATAGAGCCATAGAATCATTTGGATTGGAAAAGACCTCTAAGATCACTGAGTCCCAACTGTTCACACACCACTAAACCATGTTCCCAAGTGCCACATCTGCACCATCCAGGGACGGTAACTCCAACATTTCCCTGGGCAGCCCTTTCCAATGCACGACCACCCTTTCAGTGCAAAACTTTTCCCTCATATCCAACCTGAACCTCCTCAGGCACAGCTTGAGCCGTTTCCTCCTGTCCCTTGTTCCCTGGGAGCAGAGCCCGACCCCCCCCGGCTGCCCCCTCCTGTCAGGGAGTTGTGCAGAGCCAGAAGGTCCCCCCTGAGCCTCCTTCTCTCCAGGCTGAGCCCCCCCAGCTCCCTCAGCCCCTCCTGGTGCTCCAGCCCCTTCCCCAGCTCTGTTCCCTTCCCTGGACACGCTACAGCCCCTCAATATCCATCTTGTCCTGAGGTTCCCAGAAGTGCCCCAGGCTCTGAGGTGTGGCCCCAGCAGTGCCCAGCACAGGGGACAGTCACTGCCCTGGCCCTGCTGCCACACCATGGCTGGCACAGCCCAGGTGCCCTTGGCCTCTTGCCCGCCTGGGCACAGCTGGGCTCATGTCCAGCCGCTGTCCCCAGCAGCCCCAGGGCCTTTCCCAGCTTTCCAGCCCCTCTGCCCCAGCCTGGAGCTGCAGGGGGTTGGTGTGACCCAAGGCAGGACCGGGCCCTTGGCCTTGTTGCCCCTCAGACCACTGGCCTGGGCCCATGGCTCCAGCCCAGACGGATCCCTCTGCAGAGCCTTCCTGCCCTCCAGCAGATCCACACTCCCACCAATGGATGTTGTCCATGAACTGACTGGGTGTGCACTCAATCCCCTTGTCCAGACCACCAATAAAGATATTAAACAGGACTGGCCCCAGTACTGAGCCCTGGGGACTCCACTTTTGACTGGTCGCCATCTGGATTTGACTTCATTCCCCACCACTCTCTGGGCCCAGCCTTCCAGACATGCAAGAAGCAAGACAGCTCTTCATAAACTTTTAAATGCACATTGATTAAAGTGCCAGAAATCAGAGTTATATACTGCAACCGTACTGTGGCCTGCAGAGATGAAGGAAATTACAGGAGGATAAGGGCTCTGGACACTTATAGCAGAGTATGGTTTGCTCCATATCTGTTCTAGCATGAGTAAGAGAACTCATCCTTCCCAATAGTCCAAAAATCTGTGGACATCAGAGCAGAGCAGATGTGATGACCAGGAAGACTTTTACACTCCTCTGAGTCATCAAATCCCAGCTGCTGCTAGGCACACGGTACCTGGGGCTCGGCTCTCTGACTGGGAGTGCTGTTGTTTGTGAATGGGAAATGCTCTCTCTGAAGTTCAGAGCTGCTGGGCCACTGTAGGAGAGGGGATGCTGAGTGGTTTTGTGCTTTTTTTAACAGAAAATTAGATACTCCATATTAGAGGTTCCCTCAGGAGACGACTCCCACTCTCTACCCAGGGTGCCCACACTGGGTGCCCTGTCTCCTAAGGCTTCCTGTGAAATGAGTGGGAATGGCATCTTTAAAGAGCAACCCAGAGCATTTAAATGAGTGGCTAATCCTAGTTTTAGGAATGGAGTTCTCTCCATTCTGTTACCAGAGACAGCCCTGGCTGCTGCTGCAGGTGCCTGAAGTGAGATGTTCCCACGACTCAGAGCAAGGCACCAGCTGAAAATGCTGTGGCACAGAACATCTCCTAAGTGGCATTCCTCTGCTTGATAGCTCTGTACACCAAACAGCACAGTGCTGCTCTGAAGGCGTTCACGTATTTCTTACAGGCTCCAGTCAAAGTGTGTTATGAACGTGTATTTTAACACAGATTTCGCCAAAGCTGAGAATATTGGTAGAAAATAGCAACTGGATGCTTTTGCACATCAATCTGGCAAAATAAATTGGCACAAAAATGCCAGCAAGGCACTAGGAGGAAGGGTCACAAGAGAATCAATTTCATTATGGTGGCGGCAAAACTGAATGCTATCTCTAAAAAGGTGCTGGATAAAAAAAAGATAGGAGAAATTGAGTGATGTAGTGCCTGAGGAAAAACTGAACTATCTGAGATAAGACTGCCCAGATGAAATTAACTGAGAAAAGTTAATTAATAGAGAACAACCCCAGGACAACTTACTTTTAAATTAGGTTTCTGGCAGCTGTGATGCCTTGGGGAAGTCCTGCTCATAACAGTAATGGTCTGTGTAAACCACAACTTACTCTCACTCAGCTTTGCAGTGTACAACTTGTGTATCTCTTACTTCTTTCGACTATCAAAGTGGTGTGTTCTGCCTGCCACGCCCTTGGGCTCTTTTTGGCCAAGGAACCCGAACATCAGAAGCCACTCTAAAATTTGGAAACGTATAAGGAAAGGCCTGAAATTCAGAATTTGCAATAATGTAGCATAATATCTTCTAGGGCCTCAGTCCCATGCATAAGTCAGAGTTAAAACTGCTACCCTGGGTAAGACTAACTTGGCTGGTATCCAGTCCCTTTCTGTACCTTAGGGAAAAAAACCAGAACGCCAAAAACTATAGGGAGTGCAAGGATACAGAGATACTTCCCCAAAACACTTTAACAATCTGCAGCTCAGCCTTCCTGAAGCAAAGCTGGGGGCCTGGTCACTGGAAGCTGTCAGTACATTTACTCCCCATGAACTTCCCACTCACCCCTTGAACACGTGTGTGTCTCACCACTCAGCAGTGAGGAGGTGAAGAGCATGGCCCTACATCACATGAAGCTCCATCTCCTGTTTCTTGCTCTGACCCACCAGCTTCCCCTGAAGGCACCACACAAAGAGCAGCTGATCCACATTCTTCACACCACTGTGTTAATGCTCCGTGTTACTACTGCCCTGCTACCCCAAACCCTCCATGTCCATCTCTTTCCAAAACTGAGAAAAGACAGCCTACAGTTATTCTTCCCTGGAAAACCACCTGGTAGCACCTTTGGTCATCCTCAGTGCTCTTTCCTGAGCTTTCTCCAGCATGATCACAGCCTTTTGGAAGTGCTAAGAATCAGACCTGCCCAGATTTAGAAACACGCACTGCAGCATTCACAGTGGTCTCTGCTCCTCTCCTCCTGTTTGCTCTTTTCATCACTGCCGACACTTTATTTGGAATTATCTATTAGATCTCCAAGATCTTATTCCTAAGTAGCAACACACCATTCAGAACCCATCATTTATTGTGTTTCAGATCACATTTATCAATATTGATTTCCCACAGGCATTTCAGAGCCTGGGAACTGCAGTTCTTCAGCATTTAATAGACTCATTGCTTATTACTCATAATTAGCATTCACAAGCAGTCCTTCATGTGGCATTGCGGCATATTGGTGAGGCTTGGTCCCAGGCAACAGCCTTTCAGAGAAAAACATACTGCAGGAACAACATAAAATGGAACATGCCAGGGCTGGGACACCTCCTTGGGTGAGCTGTTTAATGAGAAACAGGAAAGGTCGGAAGAGTTGGTTCTCACACACAAGTTTCCATATTTGCTGCAACCAGCCCCTGCCGCCCATCAGTTAAATTTGCTGCTCAGAGCTGTGACTGATATCCTGGTTTTTCCAGCCCCCATCCTCCTGCACAAGTTCTTTATCAGTACTTGGAGAGGAGAACATTGTAAGAGACAACTGCTTGAATACTGACTGTACAGGCACTTCATTATGGCATCTTTAAATAAAATAGATGCTTAATTATGGGCTATTCAAAGGAAATGGCATTCTCTGAATGAAATGCTCTTTCTCTGAGAATGCCATGGATGTACAGGCTTTGCTTTAAAGCCAAAGGATGTTGGATTTCTTGTGTGCCACCTGCAGTGGCTGCCAAGAAGTGAGTAGTTCTTAGTTCAGGAGCTGGGCTATTGCACAACCTCGCAATGTCACAACTACTGATAAACACAAATTCTCAAGTTGGGTCAGAGCAGCTCACTTTTCCTCCATGAGTCTTCACAGAGTCTGGCTCCCAGATATCCCAAGGTACCACACAAAGCACTAATGAGCAGTGGTTTCTGGCTTGCAGCTGTAGAATACACACAAGGCACTTACCAATGCTACCGAACTGTTTTATTTCCCGTTCGAAAAGGCAAAAGCCCTGCTCTGCCTTAGCTCAAGCACATTTCCTAGAATGGTTGCCCAAGTAGACCACACAAAGGATGGGGGAAAAAAAAATCCAAGTGGGAACGTTAATAGTAATATTTCTGCCTTCGGAAAACCAGAATTAAAACATAAGTAAGAAAAAAAGAGAATGTGCATTGTGCGCCCAGTTTAAAACTTACTTTCACTTCCCTGTCTAGTGCCAGACTTTTCAGGAGCCATCTTTGCTCATTAGCATCAGAAGAGATGTTATCTTAGTAAGAACAATCCACACAGACACAGAAAATCTTCCAGTTAAGAACAATAATTATGAAAAAAAGCACCCAAAGGAGTCCCATTTTCCAAACTTACTATTCTCTCCTTCAAGTAACTCTCCAGAAGCTCTTCCAAGACCTTGTCCCAGCAGTCAAGATGCAACTTCCAGGGGAGAGGGCTGAGCCCAGGCTCGGAGGTCTCCCATGCAGGGCAGCACAAAGCACGCAAGGGGAAGTTGTGCCGCGGTGCTCTGCTCTTAAAAACGAAACTGCGGTCCCATCCGGAACTTAATTGTCTGTGTGCTGGTCCCTGCTGCAGAGACTGAAATAAACAGGAATGCAAGTGCAGGAAACATGCAGCCCTCCAACTCCTGAAACACCAGAAAGTATTAAAAAGATACGATCATTCTTGGATGGCACTGCCCAGCACGACTGGGCTACTCTGCCTGTGGGGCGACTCACGGCCTTTTACTTTGTATATAATAATAAACTAGCCAAGAGCAGACAAGATCATGCTCCAATACACCTTTTCCTCATGCTCCTTCACGAGCACTTTATAAAGCAGATCAGGACTACTCTACCTACCTGGCAGAAGGAGAAACCTAGGCAGAAAATTGATTCATTTGTCCTTAAAAGGGCTAGTTAGCCACACCAGGGCCCAAAACCCTCATGGTAAGACAAGAGTTATCTCCAGCAGGCAGTGCTGTTGCCCTTCCTCCCCTTTTACAGCATTGATTAAAGAGGAAGAGCTTCCTACAGGAAACCTCCTTCCCTGGACATTTCCTTCAGGTATGAGTTGCATTTATTAACTCTCCGAGCAAGCGGAAGCAGCTCTGCAGCCCCCCCTGAACCCCATTAATAGTAGCAGCCAGCCACACTAATTAAGCTGGTCTGGTTTAGCAAGGGAGTGACTGCTGTGTTCAGCTGCATGCCAAAGATAAGAACGGACAGTTTGGCATGAGCTAAATGGGATAAAGGAAAGTGGGCTGAAAACAGATTTCTAGCTGCCATGAATTCATAGTAACCAACAACCCAAAATCCTGAATCAAAGGGCAAACCTACATTCTCAGCAGATAACAAGCAAAACAACACAGCAGTTTAGAAAAGAGACTGAGTACCTTCTTACCTACTCAGAAGTGCGTGCTGCAGTCCACACACGTAGTAAGTCAAAAACAAAACCACGGTGTTATTGGAGATGTTATCGGGAACTTTGGACATTTCCAGTTTTGTATCAGCAGGCAGAAGGAGCAGGAGGAACTAAATGTTGGGAAATCTTTCTGTAATTACTAGGTCCCTCCCTGCTTCAGCTGGCAGCAGAAAGGACTTGGAAGTCTCATTCACAACTACAGCACATCAGTGCTAAGAGAAAAAGTCTGAAACACACACGATGGACAAGCAGCTCTTTTTCTCCAAAACCTGATGTTGTGACCAGTGCATGGAGCATCCAGACTTCTGTAGAACAGCAGCAGTCAATTCTGTGTGAGTTGCATTTGATTTCCTGCCTATGATGCCTAAAGATTTTTGCTTTTTATACATTTTTCATGTACGTGTAGCTTTGCAGACTGTTAATACACGGTTATACAGCTCCTGGTATTTTTCCTACCCCTTCTCTTAGATTTTAGAGTAATAAGCTATCCCTTTTAACATTCCTGAAATTCTGCTGAGTCTTATTTTCAAGAAGAGAACCTCTAACAAGGACATTTTGTTTTGCAGCCAGAATCTGAGGAGACATCACAAGAAAACAGGGCAAAGAAGCCCCTGGAGCAGCTCCAAGTGGCTGACCCACGGGTGGGTGTTTCTGTTAAGTTCTCAAAGCACATCTCATGCACACACCCCCCACCACACACACCTGGCCCCCACATGAAAATAGCCACTGAAGAACAATTCAGGGATTCAACCACAATAGCAAGTTCTGATAATGCATTTTCCTGCTTTTCCACATGGCCCTGCTGTATTGGAGAGCCAGTCTACACTCTCTCCACACCAGAGCAAAGGGAAGCTCACCGTTCAAAAGTTCTTCCCACTGATTTTTCCACTGAGAAAAAAAAAAAAAAAGAAGTAGAAAACATAGTGATCATTATTTGTTTATTTGAATAAATAGTACAACTGTCAAAAACCATGCATAAACACTCCTGCTGTGAATTTTAGCAAACATAGCATTGCATTGTAACTTGCTTACAGTACACAACTCTTTATCACTAAGATGGATGTCTCCAACATGACAAGTCCAGAATTTTATCAGCAAGGCTGGTTTTTAGTAGTTAGAAATCCAGAGTAAACACTGTTAAAAAGAGTAGAAAAGACTCTTAAAAAATACATTAATACTGAAAGCACTGGGCTGTGGGCAAGAGTAGTAAGAAATCCTATAAGGTTTAAATTGATTAAAAAAAAATCCGCCACTGTTGGTTTTTCATCATGAAAAACAAAATGCCGCTGAGGACTATCTGAGCTTGAGGACTATCTGAGCTTCTTCTGTGGTAATACAGCTCACTGTAACTGAGTGTGTCAAGGAGATGCACCTGAAAGTCAAGTTGTACGGACTGGAAAAGACAGACATTCATTAAGTACTTAGAGATGCAGGAGCTTTAATGCTGCAGAGTGTTCAGCACTCCAGATGAACTCAACAGGATTCAGACCGGTACCCATATGTAAAACCCCAGTAACACAAAGACATCATGAATAACATTTTTAACACTGACTCAGCTTTCTGAGAGGCAAAGAATTATCGTGCATGTGTCACAGAAAGGCATGACAAAAGCAGGCATTCAGAGGAGCTTTACCTACATGGCTCCTCCTGGCAACTGGGCTGACTGGGAGGAAGCTACACTTCAGTTCAATCTGCCCTGCTCACAAATCTGGTTAACAATAAATACAGTGTCTACAGAACAGTGAGCTGGCTAGACAGCCAGGAGCCAAGGAATGAAAAAAGTATTTTCCCTGTGCAGCATCTACCACCAAACAAGACCACAACAGAACGGGCTGTGACACCTGCCCCCAGCCTGATCCAGGCAGCAGCCCTGCCTGACAGGGATATTAACAGAAGGAATGCTAAAGGAGACCCATGGCTGTAGCAAGGGCACCAGAAACACATAATTCAACAAAACAGACACTCTTTTATGACCTGTCATAACCTGCTCACATGCCCTGGAGATGCCAGCTGTATGATCCCAGCTCAGAAACAGCCATTCCCTTTACCAAAGCCAAATCACCCTTGCCAACCTCTTCTTTTTATCTTGTTTGCTTTTGATATTAATACTGCTTGCAGTTTCAAAAACTAGACCCTCAGGAGGTCTTTCGCAGCCACTCGGAGAATATAAACAAAGCTGGCACTTCCATGGCACCTGAAGGGAGGGGTGTGGAATGACAACTCTTTAACAGACTTGCTTCCCACAAATAACTCTGCATTAAATTAAAAAAGATTGAATGACCTTTCAGTTCAATGACCTTCATGATACCTTTCAGTTCAGCCTCATGATACCTTTATTTCTTAGCACAAAATTTAAACCAATTTCATTCACCTGCCAGGAGAGCTGTCCCACCAGGCCTTAGCACCTGTGCAAGTCTCCTCTGTTGGTGCTGTGGTGGGAGTTTAGTGGCCCCATCTGAACTGCACATCCACTTGTTCCAGGCTCAGTATAAACAGCGAGAGGTCAGCTCCTTCCTAAAGTACAGGCAAGCAAAGATTCCCCACAGAGCCTTGCAGAGCAGAGGAGATCTGAATTTTTCACGCAAAGAAAGGGCAACTTCCATCTTTTTTTTTTAGAGGTGTGAGGGGAGGTGACCCAAGTAATCCAAATACTAGAACCCAGAACCCAAAAATACAAACCAAATAAGCAGAAGCTCATTTCTCTCCTGTTGAGATGAAACAATGTTTGAGAAGAGAAGGACAAAATCCCAATTATAAAATTACACCATTCAAATAGCATGTTTCCTCTTGAACTTGCACTCAAAGGCAAATAATGTTTGGTGTAAGAAATCTATTTTTAGGGAAAGAAGATGCCGACTTACAACAGGACTCAAATGAGACCACGGAGCAGAGCAATTCTACCTTCACGGCACTCTGCCTAGTGTTTCACCCAAAGGAATGGCTGCCCATAAAACAGAAGTTGCTGCTGTGAACATAAAAGCAGCAATCAAATCTCTCCTCTGTGTGCTCGAAGGAAAAGTGTGATATTGAACATATATTCCACAAATCACTTACTCCGGAAATGCCAATCCCATTTCCTCCACAAAGCTCGCCTCAAAAATCCACTCAGATGGCTCCTGTTCCAGCACAGCCCCCTGCACGTAGTGCTGCACCAGCCACGTCAGCAGGCAGGAGCAGTTCTACACATGAGACCAAGCTCATCATTCCCCCTGCTAGTTTCAGGAAGGACTGGGGGAAATGCACTAATCCAGCCTGTGCCTGTGTGACCAGCTCCCGACCAACATGACCGAAGCTGCCTGCTTAATGGGTGACAGTGGCCCTAGCAACTAAATTTCTCCTAGAAAAGAGATTAAATAAAAACTAGACATCAAAAGATTAGTTGGTCATCCCATTGCAAGACTTACTCTGTGGAAACACTGAATGGAAGTAACACTGAGTAGAACGAGGTGAACACAAAAACTGAGGCTTTTGCCATTAGCTTCAGACAGCGCCTGTAATCCCCCTCAGCCCAACCCACTCAGCAGAACACACAAAATCTTATTTAATAGAAAAGGCTCACCTTCTAAATAAATTCCAATGCTGATTTTCTACTGTTAACACTTAAGGCTGGAAAATCATCCAACGCCACTTGCAACCAAGGAGTCTGCAAAAGAAAAGTCTTCTGCAGAAGCAAAGAGTCTCGAGCCATGAGGAAGGCCTCATGTTTTCCCTGCTTATTAAAGTAGTTAGTGGTATACTTCCTTTCTCAAAAGAACATTTGTGGATTACAGCAAACAGCAGATCCATCTGGTCAAAGTGTGAAATACCTACACATTTTCAAGTGACCTAGAGCATACACATGCATCATTTTTAGTGGGATTGTCTTACAAACAGCTACAGAGAGAACACATCAACTGTAGGGAGAATGCATGAAGTATATAGCATAAGGCACAATGGGAGCATGCAGAGGGCGTGTTTATCGTAACTTCTGCCTGAGGAGGTTGAAGGATGAAGAGACCTCAGCAGCTTCCAGGATCACTCAACGTTCTTGTACTTCGTGAACAGGTTGTACAGAACCCTGAGGGTTGACTTCAGGTCCAAGTTGACAACATCTGTGGAAGCAAATGAGAAATCCTTAATTTGCATTTTGTTTTCCCTCATTTGTCCTGACAGGAACAGAACTCCCCACATCTCTGAGCTGGTGGAATCGGGAATAAAAAAAACTCCACAGAGTTCTGACCTCCCCAAGACAAGCCTTTTAAACGTCCTGCATGATGCACTTTGAAGCAGCCTCACAGTCATACAGTCACAGCTAACTTCTTTCTGGGGAAAGTAGTTCCCTTCCTCAGCTAAAATTGGCTACAGAGAAAGTCTACTTCTGTCAGAGACCTGGGATAAAGGCTTTGGGAAATACTCCTGATGACTTCCCTGGCCAGAGAAGCAGTGAACAAGCAGTCGCATACCTCATGAGGTACTGAACCACAGCACTGCAATGATACAGTCCATGAATTAACAAAGCCTGAATCCTTAGCAGACACCAAGTTTTTTATTATTTAATATCCCTTATCACGCCAGGCCAGGGAACAAGTCTGGAACAGCTCTCAAGAAAAAGCTTTCCTGTTAGCACCTCTCCACCTATACTACAATAAAATGCCAAGAATGCAGGGATTCTGGGGGGAGGCACAGCACAGAGAAAGCTGAAGAGGTAGGAAAGAAAGTTTGGATGTAACATGTAAGAAATGTGGAGGAAGAAGCAAAAAATATACAGTGAACAATATATATGGAAGCAGAAGTAAGGAAGAACAGATAATTAAGAAACCATCAAAATTCCTACGAAGACAGCAAACTGTTAACAGACCAAGTACAATTAATGTGAGGTGCAAGGGAAACCCCCACTGTCTGCTTTGATGAATCATTGCCAGGACCTCTCCACCCTTCCCTCCCACCCTACACTGGATACCACTCTAACCCCCACACTTCATCGGGTATATTCAGTGATCTCTCAAACATCCTTTCTACCCTTTTTTCCTGTATTATTTTACATTATTTCATTTATGATTTGCAGAAGAACTTTCTCCTGCCCCAAAGATCCTAATTGCTGTGAAGTCATACAGCCCGGAAAAAGAAATGTCCTGTGTGGATAACTGAAATACGAAACAGGCTTCTAATTTTTCCAGGTATCGTAGAAAGTTGCTTACTACCACAGCATTCTCAGTACGTCAACAGCCAGAATCAGCATTGGTTCCTCTGTAACAAGACACAGTCCCCTCAGAGATGGATTTAAAATGTAAAGTTAGCCATGGGAAACCACATTTGGCAACAGCCATGCATTTCCAAAGGTGGGAAACCGAGGCGAATACCTGGAGAAGAGACAACCACCAACAGATTTGTCCCACCAATGCTGGCAGTCACTTCTGTTTGCTAAACAATAAAACTCAGAGTACTGGCACTATGAAAACGCCAAGAAAGCTGGCCCAGTCAGCTCTCTAGGGGTCAGAGATCCCTAGATCTCAAATACAGAGCATGTATTTGTCCCACTCCTCCTGTTGCCTTTCCCTGGGCTTAGAATTAAAAGCCAAACATGGTTAGAGGGGAAAAAAGGTCTGTACCTCGGTATTTATTTAAGGATCCTCAGGTGCACCACATCCAGGTAGAATGCACTGAAATGCAACCCAGGATGCACAGCCAAAATGCACCCACACGATGATTCGTGTATACAGACCTTGTACATTAGCATATCTATCAAAGATTCCCCAGTGAGAGGCTCAAGAGAAGCCCCCGTCCTGAGGAACCTTCCCCCTGGATGGGCCTATCTTGGTTTACAGAATGTGTTCTGGAGAGGACTTTGGTGTCTGGGGCTTTCTGACCCCCAACTGCGAGGCTTCCAAGATGTTTAGTCTCTTGGCTTGACGGAACTTTGGGTCTAAGCTGGTTATCAGACTTGGGGAATTACAAGTATGTGGGCTAAAGGCACTAAGGATACATAAAAGCTGTATGAAAGGGTATATAAGAGGGGTATATAGAAAAGCAAAAAAATCATCATGGCATCACTCCCAACTGACTCTCTTTGTCCCACGCCATCCATTTCCAGTTCCTCACTGAAGGCAGAATGGGTCCCTTCTCTGGGCCACTGTAACCTCCCTCTCAGCTGGCACAGCCCAAAGTGGTCAAGTCTTGCAGAGTTCAGACCCTGCCCCATCACAAAAATAAATAACGGACCCAGCTCCTTTATTCAGTGGTGTAATGACAAGTAAATTTCGGGCCAGAAGAACTGCTGTGGCCACAAGGTCTGGTCTGATGTACAACAGAACTTTACCTTGAAAAGCCTGCACTGACCTTACAAATTAAAACACAATCTTAACACTGCAGGTTTTCTCAATTTTTTTTGTTTTTCTTTTCACATCTTCCAGTGGTGGAAATTCCATCTCCATTCCTTGACAATGCAGACCAATGGTTAACAAGCACTGCCGCAAAAGTTACACTCTAATTCCAGTTTGCCATTTTCCTAACTTTCAGACCTTGTTACATCTTTGACTGCGGCATTAAAGAGCACAGAGTGTGAAATGCGTCCTCCCTGTGTGGGCAACTCCAGTGTTCCTTATTGATCAAGGTCTAACAGGTATTTCCAAGAATATGCTTATTCTCAGCCTCCTGTTTATTACAATAAGAAAAAACATGCACAGCCATAGCATTACCAACAACTAAGAAAATTTTAACTGAAAGTGGCCATACACTCTAAAAGTAGTTTTAAAATATTCCATTAATTTAAAACTTTCACACTCCAAAACAACCTCATTAGAGGATACTAAACTAATCCACTACCAGGTAGTTCTGCTGCTGGCCCAATCTACTGAATTTGGCTGGAAGAATAAGAGAAGAGATGACCTGTATGGTCCTATTTGTGTCTACACCTGTACACAGACACACTACAAGATTTAACAAGAGCTCTTTCTTACAAGCACTGCAGAAAGCATGGGCTACAGGGATAAAAATTACGTTTTGCTCTAGACAACATTTTCCCTTAAATCCTACAACTAATTAAACTGGTGGACAGCCAGGCCCACCACCTCAAATCCTGGGAGCAGTTTTGGGAACCTCATGTCAGAAAGACTTTGAGGGGCTGGAGTGTGTCCAGAGAAGAGAACGGAGCTGGGGAAGGGGCTGGAGCACCGGGAGGGGCTGAGGGACCTGGGAAAGGGGCTCAGCCTGGAGGAAAAGAGGCTCAGGGGGGACCTTCTGGCTCTGCACAACTCCATTACAGGAGGGGGCAGCCAGGGGGGGTCGGGCTCTGCTCCCAGGGAACAAGGGACAGGACAAGAGGAAACGGCCTCAAGCTGTGCCAGGGGAGGTTTAGATTAGGTATTGGGAAAATTTCTTCAGCAAAAGGGTTGTCAAGCATCAAAACAGGCTGCCCAGGGAAGTGGTGCAGTCCCCATCCCTGGAGGAATTTAGAAGCTGTGTAGATGTGGCACTTGGGAGTGTGGCTTAGTGGTTAACACGATGGTGCTGGGTTAATTGCTGAACTCAATGACCTCAGAGGTCTTTTCCAACCTTAACAATTCTATGATTCTAATTCAAGAGGCATTTACTACCCAGTTCATGCTGTGGATTCACCTGACAGGTTTCCCAGCCTGTTGATGAACAAACAGTGGATCAGAGCACGGCATTAACGGAGCACAACTATACACAGAATTTTTTTGCAGAGATTCAGATTCTCCTTCAAAATGAATTATTGTTCTGTGAAACACGCATTACACGACTGCCAAGATCTTACAAATAACTCTACGGTGACAAGCCATTCCCAAGATGTGACTGTTCTCTCCAAGGGAGCAGTTTTTCAAGGGCCACAGTCAGTTTTGCAGGCAGTTCCAGCCACACAGACACCACACGAGCACACTCACTCCAACAGCTGGGAACTGCTGCTGGGAATGGCCACACGCAGGGAAGAGGAAGGAAAATACACAAGAGATTGTACATCTTGCAGCACCAAAAAGCAAAAAAGGAATGTTGTATGAGGTAATTTGGCTCTCCAGCTTATATTAATAATTACTTTTTCAATCAGTAAAACACTTAAAAGCATATTTTGCTTTTTATTGAATCTACACAAGCAAACAAAGGATCTGCTGTAGTGTTTTACCATTCATGATATAGTGTAAGGATGTAAGAAAGCTTTATGGAAAGGTAACCTCTTCTTGTTTTCATCATTCTTTTCAGCATTTTCAGCATTCTTCAGGAGCACTTGTCATCCCCAGTTTACAACAGTACTGACAGGATAAATAAGCCATTTAATACTGTCTTTTGCCTTTTCCCCCCTCTATAACCAGCTCCACTGTTTGTTAATCTATTTACTATCACCATTTTGTCTCATTTTAAGTCAGACCAAACATTTCTTGGGGGCTCCTCATTTTCCTTTGTTCTGTGGACGCTTCTAACACGTACATAGTCTGTAACACCAGGAATAAAAATTGCTCATTTAGCAGTCAAAATTTTAATTCCTCTTTTCATCCCTAGTGCAAGGAACAATGCAGACCTCATCAATAACTAATTTTAAAGTTCAGAGATTTTAAAGGTAAAATTCAGATTTTTACAGTTTTTAGTTCTGACTCCCACTTCCACATAAATCAAGATCTGTTTGCTACTGGTTCTCAAAAAAAAAAAAGCCCTAAAGCCTTCCAGTTATCTGTCACTGAAATCTGATCACAAGAGTCCAGACTAGCACCAGCTGTAAGAATTACAAGAATTAGACCACGAAAAGCTTTCTGCTTGGACTGTTATTGAAAACACCAGCTGAATTTATAATGTAGCACTGAACAGCTCTTGAACGACTCACTAAAGCCCCACTTGGACACCTCAGTGAATCTGCTCCAGGCAAGAAGCACGGGTAGGATATACCCCAGGCACAGTCAGTGAATCCTTCAGAAAACTGCCAAGGGGCCCATTCACAGCTCCACTTTGTGATACTACTGCTACTTCAAATGGAATTGCATTGAAATACACCTGCTCTGACGACTTTATACAGTTTAAAGCCATGTGGCACATCCATACCTTCAGGGCGAGCTTTTGGCTTCTTCAGGCCTCCATCTTGCATCAGCTCAAAAGCAAAAGAAACATTGTGCACCTGAAAGAGGTAAAGTGTTTAGAATCTCAGAGTCACATAGGCACCAAAAATCTCTAATCAATTTTTTTTAGACACTTTATTCTCTCTGTACTTGATAATTCTATTTAAATCAATATTAAACACTTACATGTTTAAGCATGGCAGAAAGTAAATATGAGCACACTAAGAAATGAAAGCCTGTATCATTATAGGGCAAATATGCACTTTTTGATACAAAGTAATAAAAGACTTAAGGATATTCAAGTGTAAAAATGGGATTGGGTCCCTCAGGGACCAAGAAACCCCATTAAACCCAGGTCTCAGCCTCTACAGCAGAGGCCAGAGAGCTCCCAGTAACAATTAAAACAGAGCTGCATTTTTTAACTCCTGCCTGTCCCCAAGATCAACAACAAGACATCGCTGCCATCCAGGCAACAAGGAACGTAACAGAAACAAGCAGAGATGAAAAATACACCTGGCCAAGTAAGAAAGAAGAAATGAGGACACCACACAGAATTGTTTTCAAACAACGTTAGTCTTTTCTGCATCATTATCAGCTGCGCAGCAAGCAACATCAACATCATATCATGAAGGATCCAGGCTGCTTGCTTTGTGCTAATCCCTTATTCTCGTGGTGCTTTGGCTTCCTCTACTCAAAAACAGAGACAAAAATCAAATTGAGTTTGTCTAATGAAGTAAATGCTTTATAAAGTGCTTGGTGGGGGCAGTTCCTGGCCAGGCTGTGCAGAGAACCTGCCAACCAAGCTGTGCACAACTGTACATAAAGAGCTTCTGAACAAGCCCCCACAGATCACACAGGAGCATAAATTCGGAGGAAAGAAAATGGACAAAAAGGGAAAGTAGGTGTCTTCATTTAATCTCTCCTACGAGGAACAAAAATTATGATTTAAAGATACCTGCACAGCAGATTTCCTGTCCATGCTCACTGAAATTTAGGCAAGGTAATTAGCATTATGAATTCTGTGCAGTTTTTTTACTGCACATGACAGTTCTGGAGATACGTAGCTTATTACTCAGGACTTTATTAATCTCTTTTACCCGCTGCAGTTCCTCCTCATTCATTGTGACAAAACCAATCACTTTCAACATGGTATTTTTTTCCCCCAAACACAGAGCCTACCTCTCCTTCTTCAATTTACAAATCCCCATTCCTCAAGGCAGAGTCTCCACACAAAACCACAACATGACTTCAGGAGTACTGGGTAATCTTTATGAATTCCAACCATTAATAATACAGTTGTAACCAAACAGATGCTGGCTGCAACTCAGCACCCTGCATTTCTACAAGGGCAAAAATTCAAGATACTGGGAAAAAGAAGCAAGAGAAAGCCATAAAGGATGTAAGATGCAATAGATAACCACCCCTGCCAGAGACGTCCCCTTTGCTGAGGGGCTGCTGACACAACCATCTGTGTGGAAGCCCTCATGAAAACCCCACTTTAAACAGCGCTCGCCTTACACAGCATTCCATCTTTTAGCTTTAGCCAATGTTTCCACTCCTGACCTAGCCCCTCTCCTGCTGCAGCTCAGCTGCCACTAAACTTGTCCTCTGCACTGCAGAACCTGGCAGAATAAAAAGCAGGGGGCACAGGCAGTACTGCAGCAGGGCCAGGCTCAGGGTATTCTGATAAAGACCAAATACACACAGATGCATGTGCAGGTCTGGGAACAACTGCAGACAGAGGCAAACTTTCAGTTGTGACATTAAAACACAGCCGAAACACGTTTCTCATCATTAACACAAGGAGGGACACAGGACAATGGAGCAAGTGTGGGGTTGAGAGCAAGAGACCTACACACAAGAACACTTGAGGCAGTGCTACAATCTAAAAATTACTTTGATTATGCAAACTACTATACAGCACAGAGCACTCATTATTCTGTTTATTAATCCTGGATATTTGTGAGCTTTATGTGTTGTCTGATGCCAGGAACAGAATATCTTTCTTCCTCAACTATGGGGAATTTACCCATTTATTTCACAAACAATTATTAGATGTTTTAACGAACAACTGCCACAGCCAGTGCCTCTTTGCTACAGCTCCTGAAGACAATATACCAGGTTCTGTTTCACCTGGCACAAGGAGGATGCAAAAATTGGAAAAAAACATGAGATAATAATGCAGAAAGAACACAACCCGGAGTTTCTACCCACCTTTTGATCAAAACTTTCAGGTGTTAAGTAGAAGTTGTGAAGTGGAACAAAATAGTCCTCAAGGAGACCCATGAGCAAAACCAAGTAAACACCATCTGCAAACTAAAGAGAAATACAAGGAGAAAGCATCTCTTCGTACATCAGCATTCATAAACACGAGAACAAAGAATGCTTGGCCCAAATTATGTATTTTGATTTTTTTTTTGCTAGCATGAAAGTGTGAGATGGTTCAGGAGTCTGTTCTTGCATTCCTTGTGTTCATTTAATTTGCTTGAGGAATCCTGTCAACTTCACTACAGTAGTTAGAAAACCCCCAAACTTCCTGGGAAACACGTTTGCACATCCTATACCCCAGTCCTTCTATTACAGTACCTGGTCATTTCAACCACACTCCCTCTTAAATCGTGTGTGTTAGACATTCGAATGTTTGCCCTTCATCAAAACTTGAAATTAAGTCTCCCCTGTCACAGGTAGGAAGTTGAATTTCATAAAAGAATTTTTTTCCCTAAGTCGAAATAGATTGCTTATGGTTTCAGCAAATACTAAATAAAATCCTACGTATTTTCAGCCGTCCTGTTCAGTGTTCCTACCAGACCAGATGGCTACTGACTGGCTAAGAGGGATAATGTTATGCAGTTCTAAGACGTCTCCCTTGTGATCCTGATATGGCACATGTGACACCCTCTAAAAAATAAATTCTTGGGTATCTCTAAGGCATGAAGCAACAATTTCTTGAGACAGATCAGATGCAGTCACCCACTTACTTCAGCAAAGCTGTAAAACAGCAGTGCATGAATGACTGGTATTATACTAAGCCAGGCTCAAACGCATTATCCATACTCCTGGTGTAATTCTCTGGATGCTGCGGTTATTTTTTTGCCAAGACAATAAGATAACCATCTCTCACAGCTCAGTGAACTCTGGAAAGAAGATCTGCTTCTGCTCAGCCAAGCCCACATCTGAAAACTTGCAATTTACACAGATTACATACAAGAAGACAAAGCCTCCTACCTGGGTTTCCAACTCCGTTACTTCCAAATTCAGTTTATTCAAGTGTTTGTTCACAAAGGTGATCAGAGACTATTAAAAAAACCAGCAGAAACAGGGATGTCAGACACTACACAGTGCCGATGCGAAAGGGTTAACCTAACCCTTAAAGACATTTTTAAAAACGTAATACGCATGTTTGCTGCCTGCACTAATAAGTACACAGAACTGCCGTTTTTGTTGCACCAGACCCCAGAACTCAGCAGATGGTGCTGTTTCATGCAGCTTTCCTAGCACATTAAGCAAACTTCAGTGTCCTGGGAAAACGCTGTGACGACATTGGTGCCCGAAGATGAAGTGAGCAGTAGGTGCATTCACTGTCCCCACTAATTTTTTCAGGTTCTTAAAGGTGTCAGCAGCACAGTGCTGTGCACCCAGCTCTGTTCCTGGAGGGATGTGTGCAGTCAGCACACAGATTACAGTCAGGATGTAGCCCAGGTCTGGGATTTCTATTCCAGATGCAAATCCTGCCACTATAAAGCAGATCTGTGCTAATGGATTGGAGCACAGAGATCTGTCAGCCCACTTACACCACTGCCAGGAGGGACACAGAGCTGCATGTTACGACTTTTACTGTGTGGAACAAGTTAAGCTACTTCTTTATCCACTTAAAAAACACTTTTCTAGAAGACATTTCAGACTGGAAAGATAAAAATCTTCCCAAGACTTCAAAGCATTATTTTAAATGCACACATCCTCTGTTTCCTACAAGGGGAAGGGATGATTTACAACACTGATCTTCACATACCACTCTCCTAATAAGCAGCTTAACAGCCAGACTGGAACTATCTGATGGAACTACATGGAGTCTCTCACATATCCCCCCAAAGCAGCAAGAGCTGGCAGAGAGAGATAAACAGCTACATTACCCCTCTGCTCTGTCTAACACTAAGCCGTGTCAAAAATATGTCTGAATGGACATGTTGTGCAATGATGCTCAGCCTTAAAGGACAAACCAGGGGACCACAGGGATAAGTGCTAAGCACCCGGACAAAAGCAGCTCTTTTGTAAAAGCTCTATATTCAGCAAACTTCGTTATGGGTGAATCACATCTTAGGGTACTGTGGAAAACATCACCTGGCTTTAAAACAGTGATCCTTGGGGATAAACACCCTTTTCACCACTTCAGATTCCTCTTCTGTTATTTGCTGGATGTTTCTTCATGTCTTTCCACAAGCATAGAGAAAAAATGCAATGTGGAAAATAAAGGTAGGGTTTTACTTTTTACCTTTTTGACTACGCTGAGTTTGTCTGGCGCGTGATCAAAAAGCGTGTCGAAGGCATCGCGCTCTGGTTCGGGGGAAAAAGAAACAAAATCAAAACACCTCCAACAGCCAAGTGTGGGAAGCAGGTTACCTGCCCAAAGCTTAAAGGTTTTTTCCTCAGAAAGTCAAGTAACGGAGACCCAAGCTAAAAGCCAACACCTTATTTTGGTGTCTGGCTACATGCCAGAGCAAACTGCCCTGCAATTTTCAGAGGTACCTGAAAATAAACATATTCACTGATTTCCCTTTTCTGCCATTCAAAATTGGTACACAAAATATGTGGGTGAAAGGAAAATTCAAATGAAACACAAATTCTGACTATACCCCAACCCTAACTTAAATAGCTATGGTTGCACCCACACTCAGCATCAAATTCAGATATTAATTTGGTTAATTTAAAATTACTGGTAGACCCCTAATGTCAGTAAAGCTTAGAACTAACTCAAGTGAATTCTGATTCAGCAGTGTACGAAGAGCAAAGCCTACAGCCAGTATAAAGATTTAAATTATGTTTCTACCTTCAAAGCACTGTCTATCAATATCTAATTCAGTCTGTTCTCAACATAGTTTTTTAACAGCTTTTCCACGATCAAATACTTCTTATTTACACAACACATTTAATAGTTTTCTACTGTTAAATAAACAAACATATTTATTATCTAAATTCCTTTGGTATCTGGAGGTTTATTATTTAGCCCTTATAGCTCCCTGACATTACTTATTTTCCAAGTGCCTTATTAATATTTAATGTAGATATGCTGCAAGAGGAGAAATGATAGTGTTCACATATTATAATGGACAAATAAAGAAAAAAAATTACTTTTTTTCATCCTTTACAGGAGCACACATCTTTAAAATGAGAAATGACTTAATGCCACTAAAAAAAAAAAAATTGCAAAAAGGAAAATCTCTTGGCAGCAACACCAAAAGCAATCAGTTTTGTTTAGAAGACCAGACATGTATTTGGTAAGACCTAAACTCTGAAGTCTAGCAAATACAGAGGAGATAAGATTCTCCATGCAAAGGAATTAGATAGGGCTGACTGTTTGCTGAAGGTGGGCAGATAAACAGAGCTTTGGACCTTGTGCCACAGCCCTTTGCTTCAGGAGTTTTCATGTATAAATTAAACAGTCATAATATGAGGAAGGTTTAACTCTCATTGCTGAGGATCGCAAAGATTTTTACTTGAAAGCCACCAAGAACAGCCCTAGGAAACATCGCCCTGTGCAGCATTTTAGCTCTGGAGTCATAGAATTGTTCAGGTTGGAAAAGATCTCTGAGATCGAGCCCAACCATCCCCCCAGCACTGCCAAGGTCAGCACTCACCCACATCCCCACATGGCTTTAAATCCCTCCAGGGACGGGGACTCCATCATTGCCCTGATAACCCTTTCCCTAGTTTTCCCTAATATCCAGCCTGACCTCCCCAGCACAGCTTGAGTCTGTTTTCTCTCGTTCCCCTGAGAGCAGAGCCCAACCCCACTGGCTATCCCCTCCTATCAGAGAGTTGTGGAGAGCCAGAAGGTCCCTCCTGAGCCTCCCCTCCTCCAGGCTGAGCCCCTTTCCCAGGTCCCTCAGCCCCTCCTGGTGCTCCAGCCCCTTCCCCAGCTCCGTTCCCTTCTCTGGACACGCTCCAGCCCCTCAATGTCCATCTTGCTGTGGAGGGTTACTATTCATTACCTACAAATTAACAAAACAACACAGACCAGTCTAAAGAGCTCAGGAAGTTCACTGGATGATCTGGTCCTACCCATTATGCTCCACATCTGCACGGAGTAACAAAACCTGCCCCCTGCAACACATTCCAACCTCATGGAATTGCTCAACCCCAGTGTCTTGATCGGCTGAAAGAAAAAATGACCAGCTTTCTGTGCCTGACACAAATAAATCAAAAAATAAATAAAAAGTTCAGAGTCAAGTTTGTTACTCACCAAATCTTCCCATCATCATCCTGCAAATCAGAGCATTCAAAAACATTAAGTTAGTTCATGAATAATCAGTTTTGGAAGAGAATGGCCCTAAAAGGAGTTTTCTTGCAATATGCAGAGGGCCAACCACTTGTGCAAACTCAGGGGGCTGAGCACATCACAGACCAGACCCAACGTGCTGCAGGAATATCTCCAGCAGAGCACCAGCGACGTCAGGGAAATCCATTTGCAATTAATGGAAATGCTTAATTACATTTTACACATAATTACGACTTCTTATCCATACTTTTTATGATGAAGGGTGAATGAGACTAAATGTGCTCGTGTGTATATTTTCCACAAATATAATCAAAACCACGCAGCTTACAAGAGGCAAAGCCATCTATCTCACTTTAACCCGTTTCCTCTGAAGAAAACATACATTACATGTGAATATTATGTAAATAAAACTGCCACATACGAAAAACATACACAGACAGTGACATCATCAGACATATGCAGATGTTTATCAGCTGAGAATTTGCACAGAGGAATTTGAAAGCATTCAGCGAATGTTGGATTCTGCTGATCACTGCATTTTCCATAGGTGTATGGTGTATTGTATCTGGATATGCAACACGTTAAAGAGTAAAACCTCTAAATATTGTGTCATACGGGAATACCTCCACAAAATATATGCATAAACACACACGCCAATCTGCAAACATCTTTCCTGCTAAAAAATGTCCAAGCCCCAGCCTGCAGATTACATCTTGCAAACCACATCTGGAGGAGAGCACAAGCTCACTGCATTGTTCAAGGGCACAGGAGAGAGCGGAGGAATTTTGGCCCACAAACCTGAGCCAGAGCTCTGATCCTACAAAAACCACTACGAGATCTTTAATGTCCACACAGAGACGTTATGATCTCATTCCTGAGTGCTTCCATCTGAAAGATCTTCCCCACTAAGCACCACATGGTGCTTCATTTATCTTCAAAGCCACGGGAAGCTGAGCCAACTCCACAGGGAGCCAATACACTGATAAACTGAGGGAGGGCTCATGTAAGCCCCTCTTAGAAGAGCTGCCTTCAGGCCATGTGAAAGAAAATCTCAGCTTTCAGCTGAAGCCAAAATGCATGTCTAGCCTTCTCCTTATAAAAAGGACTGTAAAAACACAAAGCAAAGTAATCTGGTGCAAAAACTGGAGGGGGAAGAGGTTTATTTATTTATTTTTGCTGAGCTCTTCTCTCCTTACAGTTTTAACTGTATCACTTCTGTTTTGAGAGGTGTGTTGAAGAATTGCCTTTTGTCAAACCAATTCTTCCCCAAAATATCTACATTAGCCCTTCACTTGATAGAGAAAATAGTACTAAGCAAAAAGCAGATATATATAGCTACATCCAGTAGGCAGGGGGGAAAAAAAGGCTCAAAAAAGTCACTTTCGGTTAAAAACTTCTAAGACACAAGAATTTCCATAGGATGCTTCTCCCTTGCAGCATATTTCCAGAGACCAAGTCATTCCCGTGTAGTTAAAAAAAGCACCACATGAAGGGATTTTGTTAATTTAACAAGGATAGAGGAAGATCAAACTTCTCTCTCATCTTTAGGAATGGTCTCACATCCTGCACCGAAGCATTTTGTGCTTACTCTGTCGTGGTCGTCAGCTCCTCTGAAACATGAGTGGTCTGAAGGAGGCCTTCACGTTTCTGGAAAGGAAGATGGAATTAGCAAAGGAGAAGCTCATCAGGGGCTCATTCAGCATCTTTCAGAACACCAGAGGGCAGAACTGGATGAATTCATGAAGTTTCACAGAGGCAGAGGTGAAACCGCTGACATAGGAGGATTCACCCCCAGAACAGGGGCACTGATGAGGCTGACAGCCAAAGGGATGTTTGGGAAATATATTTATACACCTGTATTTGCAGCTAATTACCTCACTAACAATTCTCCTCTGACCAGAGTCAACATCATGCCTGGAACATGATTTAGAGTTTGTCAGCCCCATCTCAGACCCCTGCAGGGCAGCTGGTCACGTCACAGTGTCAACCAGCTGTTTACCACATCTGGCAGCCTGACTCTTCTGGGACTGAAACCACACGGATGGCTGTTCCCAGGCTGGGGCTCCAGAGTGCTGGCACAGCTCTCCTACAGCAGGCATGGCACTGGGGCCACTGCCACACACCTGACAGCGACACATCCTCCAAGGAAACACAGGAAGCACAAAAAGCTCAGCTAATGATTTCGCAGTGAATAGTATCTCCCAGGTACTGGGTTGTCTCTCCTTGGCATAATTTTCTGCATGAATAAGGAGTCTCTACCCAAGAGAAACAGCACGTGTTGAGACTTGGTTTCAAAACATCTCTGAGGCTAGGAGTGCTTTCACCTGAGTGAAAGACTTGCTTAACATCTCCATGGGTTCCTTTCAGAACTACGCCTGAATGGAGGAATTTCTTTCCTCCCTTCTCTGTGCTCAAAAAGCTGACAGAAAGAGCTCAATCTCAGCAGCCATCTAGGAACCAGGTCTGTCAGAATGAGTTAGGGGAGGGTTAATAAAGCTTCCTAGCTCAGGTGAGCAGGGAAACCACCCCCCCAGGCACAAGCTCTGTACACCTTTACCATCTCAATCGTTTTCACCAGCTGAACCCCAAGCAAGAACTTATTAGGGAGAACAGTTTTGAGGAGAAACACATCCTTCCCCAGAAGTAGTTCAAGAAATGAAATCTAAAAACCAGCAAGAGGAACTCCTGCCCCTCCACTCCCTACTGAAGAAATGAAGGCAGGCAGAGCTGCTGGAAGGGCAGGAGCCAGGCTGGAGGCACAGATACAGCTCCATGCCTGATGGGGCCCTGGGCTAGGTGCTGCCAGCTGGCCACGTCTTCACATCCCTCACTTCCCTATCACACTTCTATCTCATCCTGCTCCCCCGAGGGAGCTGTGGGAATGGCGCCAGGAGGTTTGGGGGAAAAGCCAGGATGACAGCATGGATGGGAAAATGAGGAAGCATCTGACAGGGCAGTATTTTCCTGCATACAGAACAATGCTGTCTTTATTCCATCCCACCACATCTTTGCTTTATTAACACAGGGCTCAGGACCTTCCAGGCACCCTGTACCCCAGGGAGAAGATGCTGTAACCTGTGAACAAAACCTCAGTAAGTGATGACTAGTGAGTAATGCCTCCAAGTGCCTGATAAGAAAGAGGAATGGATTCCAGCACTGGCTCCCCAGCTGGTGGAAAAGGAAGCACTGCTCCCCTTCCCAGGCAGCTGAGCACGCTGCTCTCACAGCAAGCCTAGGTCCCCCGACCTAGCAATCCAAAAGCAAATGTCATTGCTTGATAAAACTTTGATTCCTTCCACCACTGGCACCAGACACATTTATTCTTCATCGTGCCTTGACTCTGACCTTTCAGTCTACAACTCAGACTAAAAGGGAATTACTGTAAAAATACCCCAGATCTCCCAAAAGCATCAAGGTGGGACATGCTGCAATTTGAAGAATGAGGCTGAGGCAAGCTAAGCATGAAAGATGACAATTCCTGAGCCTTGTAAAAATAACCAACACAGTGAGCCTTAAGGACAATTTTTACACTTAATTCTGAGAACTTTTTTGTTTTCCTGAATTAGGGTACTTCTTCACCGTGCAAGCTTACATTCTGAATAGCAGGCAGTAGAGTCAGCTGGAAAATCTCAGTATTTTCAGTTCTCACTGGAAGTATCACTGAAACCAAGAGAGTTTCTCTCCTCCCTGCCCTCCCTGAGGAGGGCTGGAATGACAGGCATGTGTTGAGTGACACTAGCATTAAAGCAGGTATCACCCTAGACTCTTAACTCAGCACTTAGAGTAGCTACTCACAGGATTTTAACTACAAGGCCCACCTAAACCCGTGCTCTGCTGGGACTCTTCCTGAATAACTTGGGCATATATTGCCATGGTCACCCAATTTCCTATTTCACACAAAGAAACCAGCAAGAAAACCAATTCTGGAGGTTGATTTCAAAAAGACTTTCAAGTTACTTCCAAGTAACTTCATTTCAGGAACTCTACTCTTGAGAGGGGCTATGGCATAGAGGCCATTATGAAATAATAAAAACAAAAAAAAGTGTTTTCTGCTGGGTTGGTCTTGTAGTTGTTCCACATAACACAGAAAGACATATAGATAGGTAAAGGTTCTTCCTGCCAAGGAAGGTAAAATGGAAAGTCATCTCCAAAATGCTGGTGGGTTTCTGAGCAAACTGAACACTGCGGGACCAAAAAAGGATAGATAGATCCAGATTGAGCTACAGATCTTTCTCAGACTCTAAATCAATTACTTTAAATTAAAAAAAAAAACAAAACATACAGCACCTTAAGAAAGTCTCGCTCTGTCACCTCAAGATGCTAAAGGAAGAGAAGAATTTAACGGAAGGGCAGAATCACCACCCAACTGTGGAGATCTGGATAAATACTTTCCACTTAGCACAGTGCTGTCATAATATTCTCTCACTTTATGGATCAGGACAGTGAAAGTAAGAGAAAAAAGAGCCCACAGCACTTACACAAGTTCATACGGTGTTCTGCATTGCTCTGGGATGGGCTGTGGAAATGCACACGTCTTGGTTGAGCACTAACTTGCTAAACCAGTTTATTTTCATGGTGTAAGCAAAGCCCTTTCAGGGAAGAAGCACCTCAGGGATCCTCACAGAGTGAGGACAGCTCCACAAGTGGATAAAGATAATCAAAGTCACCCATGAAAATGAGACTTAGCTAGTTTTGAAAGTCTCAGTGTGGGTGTGTTCTTGCACCATACTCCCACAGCATCTCGCATGGTTTTCTTGCTGCAGGGTCAGTTCTGAAAGACTTGCACAGAAGTCTCTTAACAAACTGTTAATTAACCCCCTCAAATGTATAGCCAAGCAAAAAGAGGCATTCAAACGAAAACCTCTCAGTTAACGCCTTATGTTCACTGTGATCTAGTTCGACAGAACCCTATTCATTACCGGGATATGTAACAAGAGATCATTCAACAACAAATTGGTAATAATAGCAATAATCTTCTTAATAGTAGTTTTCTTACGTGGATTAGGAACAATATTAACCTCATTATCATGTTTGTCATTACAGTAACAAAGCTAATTAAAATCCATTTCAAGAGATCTGTGTTACTGAACCAGCATGTACTTTTAGACTAGATTATGGACGCTGAACTACAAAAATTCAGTTTACCAAACTATAAGGCAAAAGTTCTTGTTCCAGAACAAACATGCTCTGTTTCATACCACCCCTCGCTTTCCATTTAAATAAACAAAGCTGGAGAGTTGCAAGCTTTTCCTAGCAGTGGGTTAGGGGCTGAGACAAGCCTCCTCTCGCTCAGGGCCAGCTGTGGCCATGACCATCTCCAGGACTCCAGGCTCTAGATCCAAGAGCAAGAGCCTCTAGGATTTGACTTAACTCCCACTGTACCTGACACCTTCAGGCACTCCCTTGGGGACACAGGTGTTGCTCTCTCTCTCTCTTCCCTAGTTTCCTGTCAGCCTCTACGTCATCCTGTCATCCTGGTCTCAAGATCCAGGGACTGTGGTGAACCAGATGGTGTCTCCTCTAAACCCCTCCAACAGGAAAAGAAGTGAAAACCTCCTTCGCAGCCTCCCCTGTGCTGTAGAGCTGAAGGGTTCTGGAACTTGAACTAAGGAGAAGGAAAGGGAGGCTCTACCTCTCTACCTAATGGTTTTTTCCAACTTTGCAGTTACAGAAGACACTTCACTGTACTGGGTAAAAGGAGGTTTCTAGCATCTGGGTGTGAGAGAACTCCTGACCAGCTTATATTTACATATTCCTCCTTATCTTTCCAAGACAGTCAAAAGAAAGGTAAAAAGAAATCAGTCTCCTATTTACATTCATGTTACTTTATAACTAACTCACTGTTCTTAAGTTCTGACTTCAGTTCTGAAAGAACTAAAGCAGTTCAAAATCACCTCCTATAGGTAATACACACATTTATTGTGAGCCAGGGAGTATCCATCAATTTCTCATTTACATCACACCCTGCACCTCCAGAGCAGCCAGGCAGGCAAGGCAGCCTGGAAAACACCATTTCTGAAATATAAAGCAAAGTTAAGCTCATCTAATCAACCACCCTGCATCTTGTAAGGGGATCCAGGTTTGCAAAACAGGGTGTGGGATCACTTCATCTTCTTTATTCTTGACAGGAAACTCACTGCAGCCTGACAGCTGGAACAGTAAATGGCACTTGCAGAGTGAGTGCCACAGCACACAGGCACAGCAGGAGCAGAGTGCCAGCTGGAACACATCTGCCTGGGGTTCAGCAGCTGCGAGAAAAACTGGCTTCCTATGCTACAGGTATGAGAAGCTTTCACTGGGATGGAAGGCAAGGGAAAAGCAGAAGTACAGATGCTTGAAAGTAGAGTCTTTGTAGAGGGGAAAGGAAACGGTCGACACCGAGCAGAGAAAGGCATAACTAGAGCAGTATCTAGGGCAGAGGGGAAGCAGTCAGGGTTCCTTAGGTCAGATCTCTTCTCCATATCTAAGGAGAGCTAACAAAAACACAAGACTGTGAAAGAAATGATGAAAGTCTATCAGGCCCGCCAAGGAAAACAACATGTCTAAGTCTGCACATGAAGTCATTGGGGAAAAACAACACTGCTAACAAGCATTCCAGACTAGGGAGATTTTGTGTGCTGAAACTCCTTCCTCTGCTGTTTATGTTTCAATGGCTTCTCTGCAAAAAAATGCATGGAAAAATAAAAAACGTCTTGGAGTGACAAATGACAGGCCCAATGCTCCCTTGTACAAAATCTCACTGCATGCTTTCAGCTTGCTATTGCAGTAGCAAAGGGTGGCCCCAAACCTACTAAGGATGTGCACTTCTTGGGGTCACATGTAAGCACGTGCAACCCAAAAATGCATTCCCATGGGCACGGGACCCTCTAAACAACTGGGACACACATTTTCTAAATGACAAGGGATGGGAAACAGTGGGTGCAAAGGAGGCCCAGGGCTGCAGAATCCGCTCTGTTCCTCCCAGGAGCTGGTACTCACCCGTACAACCACCACTTGCACTGACACGTGCTCAGGCAGCCGGATGGGAGCTCGGAAATGCATTGCCAAAGCCACCAGAAGGTGAAGAATGGAAATCAGGTTCTTGCCATGGATGGCTGCAGGGAACAAGGGAAATGAAGCAAGTAAAAGGATACTGAGGCGTTATTTTAAACAAGCGGCTCTGGGGGGAAAAGGCAGTGAAAAATGCTTTTGGTCAACACAGTCTTTTTCTTCTTATCTTTCTTCCTCTTTTTCCTGAATTAGTAAGGCCTACAATGTAACTTGACAGGTAGCAAAGCCTAGATTCAGCCCTGCCTTTAAGCCTAACTTAAAATTCCAAACCTTCTCTGCTCAACACAGACAGGCAGAGCCAACCACTTGCTTTTCACTGCGCTGGAGGATACTGGAGAAAAGTGCTCTTAGCAGACTTCCTAAGTGATAACACACTTTCTGAGACAGAAAATACAGCAGAGTCCTTACAGTCAACATTCCACTTGATTGTCCAGCCATGGGGTCGGAGTAAATCATGGACAGCTTCCAAGACTGTCTGCAACTTCTGCTTCTGACCAATTTCAGATTGCGTCACCTCTGCCACATTCAGTTTACGGTCAGCCAATTTTTCTGCATTTGAAAAACAAACAAAATAAATAAATAAAAATCTGCAAAACCAGATTAAACTGTGTGGAACTAACAAGCACAGACCACTGGAGCCCACTAGAACTTTTCTAAGAGAATCATTTTCCTTGGAAGGAAAAACAGCTGAAAGTAAAACTTTCACCGAAGCGTGTCAGTTCCAATAAAAATGTGACAGAACTGGTAAAGTCTGGCTGAACATGCTCATCAATCAGGTGTCAAAATATGTAACAACTTTCAGCTAGACATCAAGCTAGCAGCAATATTAATTACACTTCCCAATTTCTTTCACTGCAGAAAAGCATTTGGCACAACACAGCCTTCACTGCACAAGGAATCTGCAGAGGTGTAAAGGACTTTTTTAAAAAGTTAGTTTAGGACAAAAAATGGGAAATATTTTGTGTGAACATTTACTTCAGCTTGATAAACTTAATTTCAGGTTAGCTGAAGGTATGAATTTAAGCTAAAGCACATTTTGCATCCTCAAACCCTCAAGACTCATATGACCCAGGATTAGCTCAGTGGAACTAATTTAAAAAGTGAGATGGTACAATCTTGTCATGTTGTTGACTTTGTCACATCATAGTTGATTACTTCCAAAATGAAATAATGCAGGAAAATGTGTAAAATTCCATTACTAACATTTCAGTTCTGTTTACATAATATAATTATTTGTGGCCAAAGTCGTAGACAAGTCATTCTTCTCTTCCTCTGCATTACGGCCCTTGCAAAAGAGACAAGAGCTAAAATTGTCTAAAAAAAAGAAAAAGCAGGGAGCTGAGGAAGGTGGGGTAGAGCCCTCCAGCCATCAGAGCAGTGGGAACAGCTGATCTCTGTTCTCTCTCCACACCCACGAAAAATGTGGCCAAACTCACTGTGCTGATCTGTCCAGGAGGTCAGGACTGGTTGGCCATTTTCCAGTTATATACTATTCCACTCTTTAAAACAAAAAACATACTTCACCAAAACTGTTTCCACAAAATGAGACACTAAAGAATCTAAAGATTCTTTCAGAAACATTTCAGGGTTGTCAAAACCTATTATTCCAATACTGCATATGTTTCTGATCTCAGGTTCAAGGGTATGCTTCTTCTGGATGTTTTATCTAGCAGAAGAGCTCTATTTTTTTCAAAGTGGCAGCAATACGAAAGTACTCCAGTAACCCAAAGAGAAAAGACTTGCAGGTTTATCAATAAATACTTTGAATATCCTGACTGTTCCCAGCAATCTAAAGTAGAGAATTTTTTATCAATATTATTTTATCAAGATTATCAAAACAAGGAAATTAATTTTTCGGTCCCATGTTAGGGTTCCTACCTATTCTCAGCCCAGGTTAGCTGTCAGTCAGCAAACAAATTTATTTCCTTTCACACGGACATCACGTCCACCAAGCCATTCCAGCTTCTCTGAGTGGCACTGCTTGCACCTTGATAAAATTAACTAAACAAGGAGCTCCACCTCGATCAGCCATTCGCTAGTGTCTTATTTCAAACTGCTTCAGCATAAGCCCAGTGACAAGCTGTTGTCTTTCACTCTTTTTTTTGGGGGTGGCTATCAAGACAAAACACCTTTCACTCACAAGGAATGGTTAACCACTACTTGAAGTTTAATGACCACACCTTGTTAGTTTTTCCTGAAAGGTGAAGGAAGGTGAAGGAAGGAAGGTGAAGGAAGGAAGGTGAAGGAAGAAACAAAGACACCACTGAAGAACAACTCAAGACTGGGGCTGAGGTGTGGCAGCTCCAGGTCAGGGGAGATGCATCTGCTCTCCAGTCGGAGGCCCAAAACGAAGGGAATGAGTAAAAGCTGGTTCAGTTAAAGATCTCAGGCTGCAAGATGTCCAGGTTCATCTTCCCTCCTGTAAGATATGCTAAGTCTGACTGATCTACACAGAGAATCATAGAGTCATTTGGAAGGCTGGAAAAAATCCTTCAAGATCATCAAGCCCCAGCACTGAGCCCAGCACTGCCAAGTCCATCACCAAACCACATCCCCAAGCACAAGATCTGCATGATTTCTGAACACCTCCAGGGATGGTGACTCCACCACTGCCCCGGGTAGCCTGTGCCAAGGCTTGACCACCCTTTCAGTGCAAAAATTTTCCCAATATCCAATCTGAACCTCCTCTGGCAAAGCTTGAGGCCGTTTCATCCTGTCCCTTGTTCCCTGAGAGCAGAGCCCGACCCTCACCTGGCTGCCCCCTCCTGTCAGGGAGTTGTGGAGGCCCAGCAGGTTCCCCCTGAGCCTCCTTTTCTCCAGGCTGAGCCCCCTTCCCAGCTCCCTCAGCTGCTCCTGGTGCTCCAGCCCCTTCCCTGGACATGTTCCAGCCCCTCAATGTCTTACATACACACATATGTAGGTACAACTAAGCACCTTCTAAATGTCTGCAGGCTTGAGGCTGGAGCCACGGCTCCACTGGGAGCACGAGGATGCAGTGACACCTGAGACAGCTACAGTGAAACCCACTGCCAGCTGCAGAAACAGATATGAAGTATGTTATGAGGTACAGCTGGATTCAACCAAATATTTCCCAGTTAAAATTACCTGCACAACCCTGATCTGCACCACATCTGGAGGCTCCTGGCTGCAGGCAAACCCAGAAGTGCTAAAAGTACTCTTGTTCCATTCCTCAAGTTATTATTTTTGAGAGGTTTCAACTGCACGCAAAGCTAAGTGTCATTAACCAATTTTAAAAGCTTGTGGATGTTCATCCAGACACCTGTCATTTAAGGGGCATATGCAGGAAATCCAGCAAGCAGCACCTGTCAACACCAGGTCCTCCTGCCCCTCTGGGACACACACACCCCACAGCCCAGCCCACTCTTGAAAACACGTCAGAAGTGAGCTGAGGGCAGTCTGGCTAAGAAACCGTGGATTTACATGGGACCAGAAGCCTCAAGCCTCTTTGTTGGCCAAAAGCATCCCCATAAATCACTGCATTATCACACGTCTTCTCCACTGTGCTTCCTGCATCAACACACACATTGCAAAGGTGGAAGGGGGCTGTAAAATCCCAAATCCTGAACCGAGTGCATCCCTTCATGCGTCAATTGCACAGAAGTGCACGTTTTGAGCACATGCCTGCTGCCATACACTCTCTTTTTCTCTTTTTCCCCCCAAAAGTAATACTATCAGGACCTCAAAACAGCTCTCAGCCCAACAGCTTTCAAAACCAAACCACGCTGACAGAATTTTGCACCGCACGGCTTCTGCTTGGCATCATAAACACGAACCTCTTCACTCCTTTTCTACCCCATATTTCAGCTGTCTGGACTAGGTTGTCCATGAAACAGACACCTAGGAATCACCTGGATTTCCTTCCCTCTCAGCAGAGGGAGTGAGGAGAACAGATGGAGGAGCTGAGGCTGCAGCCATCAGTGAAGTGAAGCATCTCCCCGAGATGTTGGGTTACTGCACAGACCTGCTGCTGTCCGCAGCTTTGGAAGAGGCTAATTTTGGGCCCTTCCAGTTCTCTTGCGTGGACTCACCCAGCAGCTTTTGCAGCACCTGCCCATCATAAAGGTCCTCTTCAAGCTGTTTGACAATGATTCTCTCCTCCACCAGCACATCATTAATCCAGTCAATCAGAACCTGCAAGCACAGAAAAAGGAGGCAAATGTCTACAACCAACTGAAGTATGTTCCTTTCATTCAAGGCAGTAATCAGGAACATAAAACAGATGAAGTATAAGCATATTTATGTATTTCCAAGTTGCACAGATAAGACCTGAATTAAAAAAAAAAAACAGAATAAAAGCAACTCATTGTCCCCTATTGTTTTTAATTCAGGTCTTGACAACAGGACAAGGCATTTTATCCTCAGCCATTGCAAAACACAAAAGCCCAGAATGAAGATCTCGGCCAAATGGGTCTGATAATCATTTTACAATTTTAACAGTTCCCATACAATTTTAACAGTTCCCAGACTACCATAACTAGGAAAATCATTCAGTCGCCTGTAAAACAGGAATAAGCATAAAGAACCTTTAGAAAGAAAAGGAACTGAGCTAAGTTTTCCAGGTGCCAAAGACAATTATTTCCAAACAGTTACAGGAAAACAAGCCTTGACTGAGGCTGGTAGTAGTGCTGCCCTCCAGTTTATTACTTGGAAAATTAAATTGTTTGCACAAATATAACACAGTTCTGTGGGAAGAGACACTGTTAATTCCTGCTACTTCCTCGGTTCTGTAAGAGGAGAAGAGTATTGCCAGTCACAGATGTGAAAAATCCATTAACCAGAGCCACCTAAAAACAATAAGCTTCATTTAAAGATTCTGCAATCTTTAATTTGCATCATATACAATTGTGGATTCTTTAAATTCACTTTCTGATTAGACCCCGTATTTCTGCCTCTTCTTGGCAGTTGTGATGGTTTAGAAAATTCTGGGGTTTTACTATACAAGAGATTGTGAAACGAAAGCAAATAAACAAAATATATGCAGGCTTGCAGTGGAAAACACCCACCTTGGGAATCCTAGGGAACACGAGCATTTGAATGTGGTGGTCACAAGGACATTTAAGTTATTCAGCCTGACTACTGATGTTCATTCAACCTAAAAACCTCAGATAAATTTGGCTAGGCTTAGTGACCACGAAAAAGTTTACAATCCAGACACGAAATACTAACAGCTTCATGTACCTCTAATCCATATCTTTAGTACTTCCAAAGCATGCTGAAAATATGCAGGGCTGAAAGTCAGCTCTAAAAATAGGGACAGCGTGTAAGTGGCAAATTTTAGCTGGGTGATTTGGCAACTGCTCAAATCCACGGAAAGCAAGGATCAGCATCAATGCTCACCTATGTAAATCACCTTTGCCCTCTAAGCTGTGCAGAGGGATTAAAACCTCAGTAATAAAAATGACTCCTCCAAAGACCTGTCTTTGAAAATAAAGGTTTTCTGGTAAGTTTCAGCAACTTGCATCAGCAAGTCGTGTCAGGAGTGGTCTTCCCTCACACAGGACCAGGAAGAGGGGAGGTGATCGAAGACACGTGGATACACAAGGATGAGCTCTGCAGCAGCAGCGGCATCACCCCACTGCTCCCCTGTGACAAGTCAGCAAAGGGTTACCACAGCTGGAAGCCAGTGAGAAGCACAATACTATCTTTCACCTCAAACACTTCACCAGTGACACAGAAAAATCAGTCCTAGATAACAAGACATCATCCAGAGAGAGAGATTTTCAAAGGTGACTGCCCAATTCCATAATTATGCAAGCTTGACACGCTTCGACATCCATAGAAAATCAACTAAAGAAACCAAAACCATAAAAGATTTAGGTTTTCCATGAGATTTACAGAACAGACTTTCAAAAATTATCTGAAGCGCAGCTGAAAATATCATTTAATAATCAGATCCCATTACAGTCCCTATAAGAAGAGGTTGGACCTCAAGAAGTCCTCAAAAGTTTTGTTAAAGGAAGACTCAGGATGTTAAACTATGTGAAACTATTAATAAACATTTTATTTTGTTTGTCCTGTGCTGAATGGTATTGAAGTCAGAATCTAGAAAATGCCAAAGAATTAAAAATAAAAGTATAAAATGTAGGATCCAACATCCCGTTTCCAAGAGTGCAGATACACAGGAAATCAGAGGTACAGGGTCTTAAAAAAAGGAAAATACTTACACTATGTGCTAATTAAACCTTTCACAGAAATTTAGCACTGAAAAACTTTAGGCAAAAAAACTACAAAAAAGAGACATAAATTTAACAGGTGTAGCCATAGTTATTTTATTATTTTAATAGTTTAGTGCCTGAATCAAAGAAAAATATCCCAAAGAACATTCTAACTTCTCTACTATTCAGACTACAAGTCCAGCTCCACTAGAAAAAATGAATTTGCAAAGGAAAAAAAAATCCAGGTGGTTTTTTTTTAACAGCTGTTGAAGACTAAAAAGTACTGTAATTAAAAAAATCCCAAGCCTTTCTTGATCTCGATTGTGTCTTAATTAGAAGCCTGAAAAAAATTTTCAGCTCAGATTTTTTTTTTAAACTTTTACAGAGGAAACACCACATTGCTTATTGAAATGATGAACATGCAGAAATAATTTCTGACTCTGCTCACAGAAAGTCAGCTCTCTGCAGTTCTTTTTAACTTCTCCTTCATAAAAAGGCAGAAGCAGGGAATGTTTAATAACCTGAATGTCTCCAAATTCTACCAGCCCGACAGAGGCACACTGGGGCTTGGTGGGAAGCAGACAAGAGCTTTCCCCACGCATGAGAAGATGCTTAACCTCGATCTGTCTGGTCTCACACTCCTCCACCCATTCCTTCATTCCTGTGCCTGCAATTCTTAACAGCTGCAGCTCAATACTGCATATTAGGCTCATAAAAAGCTGCTTTTCTATAGCCTTCTGTAATATTTGGGGCTAGTAGCGTGGGTTTAAAAATTTAGTATTATATTCTTATGTCCTCACATTTCATGCATATCTGCACTCATCTAAAGCACTTCTGAACTGGGCCAAATGCTCAGACACATGCACTTGAAGCTGTAAAAATTCAGAGTTCAAGGGCTTAAGGACCCCACAGTCACCGCTGTACAGAAGTGAAAAAAATGCAAAACAACACAAAATACATGAACACATCTGGCACAATGGGAAAACAGGAAGCCCAGCCATCAAAAACAGCACAGAAAGAAAACTCTGGCTTCAATGACCCACTTCCCCTCAGCTTCTGGGAGAATTGGGAAGCAGAGATCAAAGGTATGAAACTGGCTTCAGGGCTGATCATGAAAATTAATAGCAAAAATTCATATTCAGGCCTCTTGACTAAGCATAAAGCACTGGCATCCTGTAACCAAGGGGAAGGCTTCTTGTTGCCAAAAGCAGATCACAGAGCATTTAGGAAGCTCGGTTTCAAGTGGTCGCATGAGAAACCACACGCCAAAGGACAGTGGCTTCATTTTGGTTTTCTGCTCACCTCAGTAAATCTACAAAAGCCATAAAACCAGACATGAGAAAAAGTTGGTATCTTCCAGGACAGTGAACGTTTTACTACAAATGAGAATGTTTCCTCTTTTCAGGCAGTGTTTAGAGCAACATTTGGTTCTGTATAAAGTTTAGATGAGTCTTTTAAAGGCTAGAAGTTGTTGCAGTTTTAAGCCAATCTTACAGAAGTGTTTGCAGGGAGGGAAAGCACCTTACAACTGCGGCTTGCTGCCTTTTGTCAAGGCACTTTCAGATGGGATCCAATTCTTGCAAGCAGCTGATCTAAAATTTTGCATTCAATTAGCAGAAGCTCTTTTTCATGTTTTTCCTACTGAGATACTGAAAATGAGCAAATATTGGACAATGAGTAAAAGAAGCTCACATATTTCAGACCCTAGAAACAGAGCACTTTGGGACTACAATATTTACACACACAAATAAATAAAACCAGTAACTCATCTCTCTTTCCCTGACCTGAATTTTCAGCTTTAGGTCTGTTCAGCCACGTACCAAATTTTGATTACACACAGGGCAAATGAAGAGAATTTTAAAAAGCTGCTGGCCAGAGAGGGAACTTTGTTGAACACTTCATACTGATAGATTGTGACTATTTCTGGAAAACTGTCTATGGTGATAACAAACAACACTTCCAGGCATTATGTTTTTCATTTGTGCAAGAAGACTTAAAGCAGGTATTTTCACATCCCCAACTAAGCAGCCTTCAACAAAGAGATTCTCTGTATATTTGCTTTACTAAGAGTGAGGAATGAGGCTTTTTGTTGTGTTTTCCTTCTGCTGGTCTCTGTATTACCACAATCCTGTACAGTCTGTCCCTCTAGAGTTACAAATGCTCTGTCAAAATCACTTCCAAATGCCCAATCCACAATGCATATAATTCCTATGGCATGAGGTTAGCAGGAATTAAACCAACATTTGGTGGCGACAAAGAGGTACTAAAGCAGCGTCAGCAGCAGATATCTCTGCTGCTTCTTTGCACTGAGATTTACCAGTGCTTTTACCCAGCTGCATGTGACTGGCAGGACAGAAACACTCAGCACAAGCGATGGCAAACCACTGGCATGTCTAACTCTGGTGCTGAGAGAGATCCAGGCTGGCCCCAACGAAACTGAGTACCACTGCCAGCTTTGAAAAGGCATGAGGCTCTGCTGCTGCTATTGGCACATTCTTCTCTGAGGGGAAAAAGAGAGAAAGAACCACTTGGAACTATAAAAACCTCCATCTATTCGAGTTCCCACTCCTCACTAGTCCGTGGAGATCTCTTCTTTCAGGCTCTGGGGGGCAGACACTTTTCTGCTGGCTCGGTTTCTAAAGCACAGCAATTCTCATCCAGCACTGGGGCTTTGGAAAATGCCACTAACCACCAAAGAACAGAAAACGAGGAATAAATTACTCATTTTTTCGCATTATCCAAGCTCTGTAGTATAAAATAAGTTTTGCCAACATAGTTCAAACCTCTTCCTGGCTCACAGATTCACACCAACACAATGTGAGTTCACACCAACGCCACTGAACCTCTGTAAAAACTCTAACTGCTGAGAGGTATGCAAGTTATTAGCAATTACCTAAATTGCACAGGCACTCTACAGAACACATCTCTCCTTTGAGGATGATCCCAAGGAAACAATCTCCAGTTCTATGCTGCTCCCTGCACCAGGTGATCCCATTCCATTGGAACCTCTCTCCTTGTGCAAGTGTGAACTGGCCTAGTGACCCTGAACCTGATTCTGCAATGCACTCAAACATATCCTCGAGTGCTGTTCTGGACCTGGTTTTCATTCCTCCTGGAGGTTTTCAGACTTTTAATCTGAAAGAATATAGCCTCACTGGACTATGACATCTAGGGAAGACTCAGAAACTTGCCTTAAACTCGGCAGGAAAATTGACAGCTTAAAAGCAATTGCGGTCTCAGTATCAAGTCTCCCGAATCACAGAGTACATCAGGTTCCCCCACTGCAGAGACTCTTGTTCAGCTGATAATATCACTGCTCCAGTAGCAGAGAAACCACATTACGTTCTGAGAGGGTGATGCAAGACCACTGCACCTTGGAGAGAATTAATGGATTTAGGTACTAACAAAGAAAGAAGGTGCAGTCACTTAATTTAAAACCACAATGTACTCCCAGTAAATTAGAATAACAGAAATTTGAGCGCAGCTCCTTGCTAAACTCAGTCTGATGTGGTTTTGTGATGCTAAACACGTTATTGCAGTGGTAATAACAGATCACTGGGCTTGTTTTAAAGATGTACCAGGTAAGCAGTTTGCTGAGGCATTTGGTGAAGCAGTTCACTTCGGGGCAGCAGATGTGTGCAGCCAGGGTGCATCAGGTTTCCAGGAGGGAATACGCCCCAGCCCAGCCCCCTCTCTGGATATGGTATAGACTACCCAAAATGTTCATATCCACACAGACGTAGCTGTACTGTCACTTCCAACAAAAATTACTTTTACAGTTCTTTTAAAGAAATGAAGGGAAAGTGTAGCAGGAAGTATAACAGCAGCATAAATACCTTTTTGAAAGAGATCACGCTTGTTCAGGCTCGTCATCCCTTCTCTTCCTGCTCGAGCTTGCACCATGTTAACCCCAACAACTTTCTGCATAGAAATGGTTCTCCTAAACACGAGTCCTTCAAGATCAAGTCCTCTGTCATGCCAGGCAGGTACTACGGGCACTGCTGAGCCACGAAGTCTCACTTAACATCAGCACACCTGGGCACACCTTATCAACACCTCGGGCAGGTGTGTCCAGTGACGAGACAGACTCAGAACTACCTGTCCCTGACCCAGCACACAGGTAAACTGAGGGCAGAATGTAGGGCAAGAAGAACCTCAGTTACAACTTTCCCATGACACTGATGCCATGATGATTTTTTGCTTTTTCATATACACCTCTCATATACCCTTTCATACAGCTTTTATGTATCCTTAGTGCCTTTAGCCCACATACTTGTAATTCCCCAAGTCTGATAACTAGCTTAGACCCAAAGTTCCATCAAGCCAGACTAAACAACATCTTGGAAGCCTCACAGTTGGGGGTCAGAAAACCCCAGACACCAAGGTCCTCTCCAGAACACATTCTGTAAACCAAGATAGGCCCATCCAGGGGGAAGGTTCCTCAGGACGGGGGCTTCTCTTGAGCCTCTCACTGGGGAATCTTTGATAGATATGCTGATGTGCAAGATCTATAACTGCATACACGAATCATCGTGTGGGTGCATTTTGGGCTGGGCATCCTGGGTTGCATCCTTCGGGTGTGCATTTTCAGTGTGCATTCAGGGGTGCTTTCTGGCTGGATGTGGTGCACCAGAGGATCCTTAAATACCGAGGTAAAACCCTTTTTCCCCTCTAACCGTGTTTGGCTTTTAATTCTAAGCCCAGGGAAAGGCAACAACACAAGAGGGCCCCTCCTTGCCCCCCCCAACATTTCAGTCCTACTCTTTCTTCTCCTGAAACCTCACTAACGCTTTGCAAAGCTCCTTCCCAGCTTTCGCAAACAGAAGGAACCTGCATTTTATGTGCAGGGACTGCAGACAGACTCAAGCCAAGCACTGATCCTTGCTGTGATAATCACAAGGATATAAATGGACAATGGAGCTTTACTCCACAACTCCATGAGCACCCTGACATTCAGCCTTTCCTTGTCCCTCTCACTGCTGCTTTTAGCCTTACCTCGTTGTTGACCTTCATCTCAGTTTTCACAGCTACACTCCAGTAACGAGTTGCTGTTCCTCAACTGTGTTCTTGGGTGACCAGCTTGTGAATTACTCCAGCTCACTAGTTCAAGATTTGAAGAAGGACAAAACATTGATTTCCTACCTTGATCAGTTCCTTGAACTTGGGGTCTTCTTTTGAGTTAGGATCGATCATAGTGCGTTCCTCATTCTCCTCTGTTCAAGTAAAAGGGAAACCTTAGTGAGATCCACTTCAAATGCGCCCTGCTGAAACTGCAACAACTCCTGACCATGAACGGGCTTGTCAGCTGATCGAGAAATGGCAGTGCCTACTCATCCTCTTCACCAGGGGATGTCCCATGACCCAAGTGTCAGGCAACTTCAGAGACACACAGAGAGGTAACACAGCCCCACTTCCCTAAACCAGGATTGTTTTCACTGACCTTCCCCTGCTCGGGCCCTGCCATATGCAGAATGCTTCGGAAAAATCCCCGTCCTCATGTGGGGCACGTTCATAGTAACACACCAAAAACCCCAGTGGGCTACTTTTCTCCTTCTCCTCAGTTAGAATTTAACTTCTATTTGAAAACACCTGTCCCAAATTACAGCACCTGAAAGAATATATTGAGCTTAATGCACTACACTCAGTGCAGCTGCTGAGATTTGGGCTGGGAGTTTGTGCCTCCATCCTCTGGTTCCCTAAAACTTGGTCACACATGTGGCTCCTGAGTGAAGGAACTCCTCGACCTTTGATTAAGCTTAAGAAATAAAATTACCCCACTTCGTATCAGCTGTACTTGTGCATGGGGGAAGAACATAAAATAGATTTCACAGGTGTAAAGTCTTCTATTTCTTCTGCGGATGAGATGAAGATGTGTGAGAAGTGCTCTCTAATGGCCAGAAGGCAGGCCATATGCAATCCCATTTTCCTGCTGATTTCTCAATTCTTTCTTTCTATCAGGACAACAAAGGAGGTGTTTTGGTACGCCCACTGGTCAGGCCATTATCACACTGCTCAGTGGAACCCTTTAAAACCTGGCAGTGACCAGCCTACAGCGACTTGCCACTGCGGTGCCAGACTTCACTGCTGTCAGATGGGAAACATGACACATCCTGAACACAAGACTGACTACACAGTACTGAGTAACCAGTATCTAACTGGTTACCTTAGACCTCACCCACGTTTGAGGTCAGTATTTTCCAGGGCTCTTCATTTTTATTTAAAAAAATAAGACCATGCTGTCTGAACACACCAGAAAAATTTCCATAAACCAGTGAAAAAAACATAAATTCTTTTGCTGCTTTTTCCCCCCCCCATTCCTTTAGTTCCTCATTACAGCCTAGGGTGAGTCAGGCAGTCCATCATAAGGAAGTGACACCCACGACACACCCAAAGCACTAACCCTGAACAGGACTTGACCCATAATGGTACATGATTCGCCACAGAACTTGGGTTAACATTCACTGGTGATCATGTCTTTGCAGGACAGGTCTTCAGTCCTGCATCTTCTAAAGACATCCACAGCTTTAGTGGTATCCAGAACAAATCACTGGAGACACTCCTGGTCCAGACATATCAAAACAGAGCAACCAACACTTTGCCCACATCTTAGAAAACAAGTACTTTGCATTTCCTACCACTTTCCTAATCAGAAAATCCAAATGACTAACACTTTTCTGGTTTTAATTTACTATTTTATTATTTGTCCTGATGTTTGATTTACTGTTTTGTAACTAGAGTGCTTCTAATTCTGTAACTAATAACTAATTCTGTAGATTAAGAGACATATGGCCAGGAAAGACAAAAGCGGTTTATTTCAACAAGTTTTAAATACTTTTTGCTATTAAATTATGCTGTTGCTCTTGTAGGGACTCAGAGTGAGGAAATGGGGATCGACATGGGAGATAGTCCATGAACTACCTCATTTGGCACTGCTCTTGAAATTCCATTTAGCCTAATTTCAAGTCTACAAGTAACATGCAACCTTTTTCAATTGTCACTTCCCATCCTCTCAGTTCCAACTGGGCAATCTGCATTCAGCAGTGATGTGGGGGCCCCCTTCACAAACCATCTCTGTAGCAGGAAAACTTTACCTAATAGTGTGTCTTCCGGATGGATGTCCACGGTGCTTGGGTTCATCGGTGCATTGATGGCATTTTTACCTTCTTCTTGGAGGTCACTCACTGGATAGAGGAAAAAAAGACAGTAAGAGTGTAGTAAATGCACAGTTGGTGTATATGTAGGGCTTGGGGACAGTGTTCATATTTAAGAGACAACATCTGGTAGATCCATTTCCGAACAGGACCACAGTTTATGGCATGAAGGACTGCAGCCACAGTGGAAAATAAAATTGAAGCAACATCCTTTTACAGCTTTCTATTAGACAGAGCTACCACACAAGTGGCTGGAAATTTTTAGCCAGAAACCCAATTCTGTGGTAAGAACAAGCTCAGAGTGCTTGTTTCTCCAGAAGGAAGGGGTGTGAGCTTTGCCTGCAGGATGGCCCCAACCTAGAGCAGACATCAAAGTGTAAAAACAAACTCCTTTTCTGACAGCATGACCACCACTCACCACCTCCCTTTCCAGCTGCAGAACATGAGGAACTGCAACTTGCTACTGGCCTTATTAAATCCCCAGAGAATCCCAGGGAGACCTACCAAATAAAGATGAAAATGTATTTAATTCCTCAGAGAATCCCAGGGAGATCTACCAAATAAAGATGAAAATGTATTTAATTCCAGCGTTGCCACTTGATAGAACAGATGTGCCATGACCTGGTGAACACAAATCTGAATTTTTTTTTATTTCAAGCTCTTGTCTTAAACTTACAACTCTCCTTTGGGCAAGTCAGTAAAGCACGCTTCATAAATAAAATGGATGTTAAAATACTTCCCTGCATCCTGCCATATGGAAGGAACTAAACTTGAGGACAAATACGGAATAGTTCTTCAGTGTTTTCACAGTGCCTTTCACACTCTCCAAGGCACATCTTCCCTTATATTCAGATAACATTTATTATAAGGCATAATATTGAACTAGATGCATGTGAAATAGGAGATCCAGAGAAACCACAACAGCCCCATCTTTTCGGTGACAGTTCTGTGTTAAGCATGAACTACAATGACTTGTGGCGGCATTTGTGGTAGTGCAGTCTCCTTTGGGAGGGGCCCAAGTCCCACAATCCTTTCAGAGAAAAGCAAGGACTTCCAAGTAAATAAGGTTTCCTAGGCAAACTTTCCTCAGGAAAGAAACGGAGGAACAGTTAAATAATGGTCACAGTATCCCTGCAAACTATCCCCTTCCAGAGCAGTCATTATTCCCCTTTCACACTGGAAAAACAAACCACAGGCTTGTCATTTGCATGCAGTCTGAGAAGGTTACAAAGTCCTCCATCAGGACTTACTGTTTTCCTGCCTAATAGAAGTGGAAAAGACAGAGATCCTACTCCCACAGAGGAGGACAGGGAAGAAGAACACACTGCAACCCCCACTCCTCCCCTCACAGAAAACTGGAACAGGTGCTTAAGACAAGTTCACACATTTCCTAAGTGCAGTCCCAAGAGGTAACTTAATTCTGGTTCACAGCATGATACTGATCACCACTAAAATCCTCATTATGAAATGCAAGCAACAAACCCCAGTCTCGTATTTTGAGACCTGATGGTTTATGCCCCACGGTTCTCGACTGCAAACAGAATGCCATGTCCTCAAGCTGAGATTTAACCTCCTGTATGAAGATGCTGGTAAATAAATACTTGAAAGTACCCTTTTCTGCATTCCTTCTCATTTTCTTGATAAAGTCCACAAACAAAAAAGTCAGGGAGCAAGAAGGCTTCAAGCAACAGATCAAATCAGCTCTAACAACATGCCCTACCCAGCATTGTTTGCATTATTCCCAACTAGAGCTTTCTCACCCCAACAGCCCTTACATCGTGATGCCGCCAGGAGGCACAAGACAATTCATGTGGAAACTGAAGTTCGATTTTTAAAACCCCGCTAGGACTGTTAAGTGCCCAAACTTCAATTAAGTCAGACTTATTTAGGAACTACCAGCCTTATTTCTAGATGTAACACTCTTCATTATCACAGCAGTGCTGTCGTTCTGGGAACGCCAAGTGTTCAGAAAGTTCAGGGCACCACTGCTCCCAGTGCTCTGCAAACGTAGAGAAGAGCTGCTAAGTTCCTCTGGGCAGTGAATGCAAGGCACAGTGTATGTATATGAATAAAAGGATGCATACATTTCAAGCCAGAATACTTCTAAATGCAGCTAAACTAGATTTATTCCCAGGAGTTCAAATAAGGTGATGCACTTACTCTTTTACTTTAATATAAAAATTATCTCTACTCTTCCTAACAAAAATACCTTGTTTCTGAGCAATTCACTAAAATTAAACAAAACATTAATGCAAATTTGTGTATTAAGCCCCCATCCCTCATGACATGAAGAACCATATAAAACCTTCATGGTTTTCTTCAGACCCTGTGTAGCTGTGCCAGATCCCATGGGACCAAAACACCCTCTCCTACCTCTGCCAGCAAAGCAAGGCTCTGCCAGCAGAAAGCTTCCCAAAGCTGCCTCCCAGGGAGAGCCCGGCACGCCAGGTCCTCATGAAGAGATTCCTGCTACAAAGGAAGCGTTTCCTACCTCCCTTTTTGCGCCTCTTACACAGCAGTCCGGCCATCCCGGCCCCAGCAGCACAGGCAGGTCGCAGGCGAAGCCCACGGGGTGACTGAACGCTGATGGAGTGGCAGCAACTGGATAAGGGACTGCCACCTCCAGACTGCCAGACCCCTCTAATTTGGGCACGATGACATGGGAGCAGGCACTAAGATCGGCTCCCAGCTGCCGGGGACGGGGGGCCAGCAGGGAGGACACAGCACTTGGCCGTGGTCCCAGCCAGGAATCCCTCCCTGTCCCAAGAGAGCCAAGCGCCTGCCTTGGCCCACCCCGGCTGCCTAAGAGCAGGCACCTCCAGGATGGTGTTTTCTGTGCATGGAGCTTCCCAAGAAAGTCACCTGCAGCCTCTGGTGAAGGCACAGCTGGGTTCCCACAGCTTGCCCCAAGGAACACACAGGTTCACAGAGCCAGCACCTGCCCTCAGGAACATGAATTTGCCAGGGCATTCCCCACACCTGCAGCACTCCAGAAGCCTTTCACACTGTGCTGGAACAAATGCTGAGGACTTTTTCCCTGCTCACTGTCCCCAGTATTCACTTATCACTGCCGAGCAAAGAAACAGAAGCAGGAACAGGAAACCGAGCCACAATGCTGGAAAGAAAAGAGAACCCACAAAAGAGCAAGCAGAGCCAGTTAATAGCCAGGATGGAGCAACAGGTACGTATCTGAGAAGAACCTGACAGGTATTTTAATGCAGATTTACAACAAAGAATGGCTTTCAGCTCATGCTTTCACAAACCCAAAGGTACCGTAAAAGATTATGGATATTAATAGATTGGCAAGTGCCAACCTCCTCGACTTTGTACCGGCAGCAGTGGCTTTGCTGTGAGGTTTATACCAGAGCCATTCATGCCAGAGGCATCTGACTGGCAGAGCAGAGCTGTGCTTGCACAACAAGTTACAGTCATGGTAGATCCCACATGAGGCATTTACTGCTCCTTGTCTGCCCACTCACAGGGCTCCTTTTCCCCTTCCCGTCCCCACAGGGAACACCTTCCCCTGTGGTGATGGTGCAGTTCTTTTGCTCCCTACCCGAGACCGGTGTAAATCACCTTTCTCTAAAGCCCGATCATTCCATTTCAGAGACCAGTCACAGCAAACCTGCAGCAGGGGAAAGCAGGAAGGGGTAGGACATTAAGAACAGGCTGAAGGAGCTTTGCTTAGTCCAGGCTGGCTTTCAGCACAAACTGTTTTCCCCTAAACTAGAAATTTAAATTCACATGAAAAAGGTCACGTCTCTACCAGTCCCCAAAAGCAGCAAGGGTTCCTGGCAGCCCTGCAATATTTTGACAATCTCCTGGCAGTGTCAGCAGTCAACACGATTAAGTCACATTGGAAGCTGTGCTGGCCTTTCAAACAAATTAACAGAATGAGCAGATCACACACACACGGAACACAGCGCTACATCTGTAAGCCAGGCAGGCTGTCTCAGAGCATGGGATTACAGGCAAACTGCACACAGCACAAGCAATTAGCTGCATAAAGCTGGAAGTGCCACCAGAGCTGTCAAGGATTTCTCAAAGGCCAAGAGATGGCCTTTAAAGTCAGCAGGAGCACTATAAAAAAAAAAAAAAAGAGATGTCCCAGCTTTCTCCTTTTTAAAAGAGAAAACTGATATCGACAGCTTTCTACCTTCACTCTTAATAATTTTTAGTGTATTTTTAAAAGGTATCAACAACAGCACAGTTCACTTCAATCGCTGCCATTCACAGCCTCATTATTAAAAAACTGACCACAAGCCTCTGCATCTTACAACAACAGACGGTAAAGCTGCTTAATTTTAGCTCTGGTTATTTCTGACTGCAAGGCTGAATGCCACCCTGCAGAAAGCAGCAGCTGTTGTGACACCGATCCTGGGGTTCCTGTGCTTTCCTTTGCATTCAGCCACTGCCCAGCACCGCCTGATCACAACTTTTACATGGTGCACTTCCACCTCGTGATTCGATCCTAACTTTGGAAGCTGCCAGGCTGCTTTGCTGTCCTTGTCTCCACTGCAGATGATCCATTCAGGTAACTTTGTCCTCCTCTCTGGTCGGAGCAGCACACGGACAGCAAACGTGCAATGCCCAGGTAACTCAAACTGCACGGGAAGCTCCCTTCCTGCCCCCAAATTCCTACAGCTTCCCAAGCTTCCTTCTCACCAGAGCCAAACTGTGACCAGCTGCACTTTTTCAGACAGTGACTCACCTGCCTGCGACTCATATCCTTATACTCCAGATCACCACGTACAAAATAGAAAGCCCACATTCAAGACCATTCTTAGCCCTTTCAGACCAGTGACACAACGCTCATTCACTCAGATGTCGGATGAGAACGTGGATACAGGACAAATCTCCCTGGTCAAGCAGCAAACCCTTGTGTAAAAGATCAGGTATCAGCTGGAGCTCCCGCTTTCCATGGGAGAAGTCAGACCAGAGGGCAGCAAGTCCCTGAAGACTCTGCAGTGCCGACCTCTTAACTTGCTCCTCTGCCTATCACAGACCAACACAGGCAGCCACGCACACAACAAAATTTCCATCTGACATCTAAAACTCTCATGGAAAGTTGTCTTCAAAACTGCAAGCTTTCTAGGCACGTTTAACAAAATGCAGTTTTACTAAATCTCACATTTTCTAAGAAAAACTGAGAAAGGTTTCAAAACCAGGCCCAAACGTGCTGCTACGCTGCACTCTTTCCTAGAGACAAACCACACACACAACTCAGTCTGCTACTGCATTACTAATCGCTGCACATTTACAAAAGGCTCTCAGATCTTTTGGTACAGGCTGCAGGAGAAAGACAAAGCAACCATTAACTATAACAGAGAATTAATAATACCAGGCAGATCAAAGGCAAAGACTTGACCAAATCCACATAAAGGCACTGTATCAAGGGACTGCATTCAAAGCAGAACTGTGGTTATAAAGCAAATTATTTATACGCCTCAGCAGACAAGGCACTCACAATGGCCAGACTCTGGTATATAAAGAAATGGAAAGATGCAGAAAAAAAAAAAAGGAAAAGCAAAGCCAAAGGCAACTTTTAGGAAATAATGCTTTTGGTTTAGTTGCAAACATCAGGCCACCCTTGCTTAAACGGATGTGTTAAAATTTACACACGTAAGTGGTCTGTTCTGTGACTGCCAGAACAAAGATCTCCCCTTTATTTTTGCCAAAGGTAAAACACATATCTAGCATGGTAACAGCATATTCAACACTGGACCCAGCTGGAAATGTTTATGAGAAGCATGGGCCTTGTTTTGTTTGCGAGGGTGAAATACTGCTTTTGTATTTTCACAAATAAGAATGTTCTTATCTTTCCATGGAGTGGTTTGGGGGGTGTCTGTGAAAAGAGGATTTCCATTTTTTGGCGGTGACCCCTGTGATGAGATAGCCAGTACTAACAGCTTCAGCTGTCCTGGCCAAGCCCTGCACACATACCAGCCCTCCTGAGAAGGGGCAGAATGGGAACAGGCAGAGGTGCAGCATCTTAGGAGGGAGAAGCACTAAACAGAGGGCAGTGGCCACAAGCAGCTTTCAGCATTACCAGCACTGGCAACTAAACACCAAAGCAAACGACAGCTCCACCACCCACTTAAAAACACTGAACTGGGAATCCTTCAAAATTGGTTCTGCCAGGCATTAAAGCAAGATGGCAGACTTTGACAGAAGCATACAGAGAGCTATGGAACTGATGCCTGAGGTTTTAACTTTTGTATTTTTCAAATCCTATATTGCCTAGTGTGTAACTCTGAAGTTTCTTGTAGCCTGCTAGCTGCTGTTCTCTTATGCCAGAGAGACACAACAAAGCTTCTCTGAGCTTGCTATTCAAGGACACTCAGACTGTCCTAGGCCCAAAGGTGTAAACTAGGGCCTCTAGAGAGGTGGAGAAATTGAAGAAATTACATCATTAGCTAAAGTTTTAATTGGTGAATTTATGCTGATATGCAAATGAACCAAACCTATAAAAGTGGGAAGAACTCGTGACTCGTCATCCATCTTGGGGCCCATTTTGGAAGCAGCCTCTGGCTCCCCAGGGTGTACCTTTGAGGGCCTTTCCAATAAATACCTACCTTTATTCCCTTCCTCCTGTCTAGTCTCTGTTTCTAGGTAGCCACTCAAGGCATCAGAACTAAAGTTGAAAGTCAAACATGGGATTCATCATTTTGCTATTTCTCATTTCTTTCATTATTGCCCGAAGCCATAGTTATGTTGCTGTCTTCATCAGGCAGGGATCCATCAGGGCAAAGAGGCATTCAGACTTCATCTTGAGCCCCACCTGCCACTCACCCCTTCCTTTTGCGGGCATTAGTGGTTCCAGAAGCCACATTATGTCACAGAGCAGGGAAACAGTGTGTCTGAAAACTAGCCAGATAAGAAACGGAAAAAAAAAAAATAAGGTTTATTTTCTCTGTGTAGACACACAAACATTAATGCTGGGAAAAAATTAATTTAAAAAGCCAAACTAAAAACTCAGACTAACAAAAAACCCCAAAACAAACAAACAAAAACAAACCCAAACAAACAAAAAAACCCCTCTACCCCCAACCAGCAGAAATATGAGTGTGGACAAGAACAGTGCTTTGAAGTATTTGTAAAGTTACACTCAAAGAGGTAACAGATGGACACCCGATAGGATACAGAGCAGGTACACTGACCTGCAGACCTAGTCAGCTCTGCCTCAGTCTCCCTGCATTGCCCTTACAGTGGCAATCCCACAGCTTTGAAAATGGCACATCTTTTTAATCACCTGTTCTCATGCCTGAGAGGCGTAAGTATGTACATTTTTAAGCAGCTACCAGCAAACAGTTGTGACATTTTGTTCTCCCTGCCTGAAATGGAGCAACACTCCTCTCCTCTAAAGTACCTACCCCTTACCCAGCTCTCCTAAGCACCAACATCACACCACAGCTACCCAGCTTCTACACTCCAGGACAGGCACTTGCTTCGTCCTGAGCAGATTGCTTCAATCCCAAAGTTTTTTGACTGGGAAAAGCCAGGCAAGAACTGAAGCTTGAGAGAACCCTAAGAGCAGCCAGGGAAAGCCACACTCCTCCCTCTGCACACAAGTTCTACTTGAAAATGGGGAGAACGTACTTTCTCAGCCTCCCCCAGGTGCACTTCCCTCCCTACACACGAAGGGTCATTTCTCTCCACGAAGTAATGGTGGAGGGTTATGTTCTCCCAAGGACACTGCACAAGCACCAGAACAACTCCCAGCTGGAAGCAGGATGTGGAGTCAAATCTGATGTATGAGAGCAGAGGGAAAGACAAAGTCTGGTAAGAAAAGGAAAAGACTGAAGGAGACTTTGGTGTCTACCCCCAGCAGAAAACCTTCAGGGCATTTTAAATTTACTGCCATCCATTCTCCTTGAAATACTGTGTTCTCCTAGAGAGTCCTTAGTGCTCTCTCAGGCTTCGGTGTACCCCTACAACCAAAGCTGATGGGCACAAGCAGGTAAAGGACAGCACCTTCACATCTAGGAACTCAGCCCAAGATCCCACATGAAGCAGGCTGATTTCCACAAGATGCCAAGCACCAACAAGGCTCCTTTAGCCAAAAGCAACTTCAGAAACCACAATCAACTCACTGCTTAAGGTATCCATATTTAATGGGTCCAGCAAAAGCAAACCACCAAGGGAGAGACAGCAGAAGCTGTCAGAAGCAGAGCTAACAGCACTGCCCTGGAATAGAGACACCCAATCCACTCATTCAACTCTTGTCTTCTGCACCATGAAGAAATCTGTGAGAAAACACGATTTCAGTTTACACCCTCCTGCAAGCTCTACCTCTGGATCCCACACACACATCTAACCCTGCAAACTTTATCAAGCAGAACACTCAGCTTCAAAAAAATTAACTACTGCAGCTCAGGCTAGCACATTTTACAAGTGACCAGCTTTCCATTCCTCCACCAGCTTCCTTCCACCTCCTCCACGTGGCTTGACACTTCATTTGGAGGTAGGTACGTGAATGAACCCCCCTTCGTTATCCGCCCAAGCCACTTTTACCTGCCTCAGCTTCCTGCTCTCCCCATATCCTTCACACAAAGGATGACAAGGTTACCACCACCACCACAAGTAATCTACTGTGCAACTATGAGAGAATTTTATGCTGTTTGCTCTTCTGGACATGTCACAAGAAGCAGAGAGTAACAGACTCACTTCTGAAGGCACTGATGGCAGGTGAGCAGCAGCAGCAGCAGCAGCAAGGCTCCGTCTTCCACAGCTGCCAGTACAGAGCTCAGCAGCCAAACTTCAGGGGGATGGAAAGCAGGCTACAGATACGACTTGCATTTCAAAAAAAAGCAACTATTTTGCTCGTGCAACATGATTGTACAGGAAGAACAAGCCAAGATAAATGGTTCTGCAGACCACAAAAAGTGCACATGCCTCATTGCTGCAGTTGCCCAAATGTCACCCAGAAAGACAAGGAAAACCCTGAAAAACACATGCAGCAACTCTGTTTGCAATACACACATTGAGAGTTTGGGACAGGCCACGCTCCAAACTAGAAGCTTTACCCTAAACACTCAACACAGTTTTCAGTGTACCATATCCCGAGGTTGCTCATGCCCAGCTCTACCCTTCCTGTGTCCTACCTGCACTCAGGGCAGTAAAGCACTGTATTAAAACTGAGATGAAAGATCTGCGTAAGGAGATACTGCAAAATGCAAGGGAGTTTTCTCAGTGGATTCCAGACATGTCATATGGGGGAAATTATTTTACTTGTTGCTTTGAGCACCAGAGGAGCCTGTCAAGACAAGCACTTCAGTGAAAAGCACTACAGACCTCACGGTAAAAGCCTGGAACTCAGAGCCCACAGTCAGATAAAAGCCAGTCCATGAAGGGAAGGTACACTGGAGATAGTGGCTGCCATAAAAGCATTTAGATGTTTAACTCTGCTGGGTTTCAGTAAGAAACAGACCCCAGCATTTCCTAATGGAGCTGCTGAAGACTACGTAGAAAGAGTGGAGCCCTCCAACTGACTTCCCAGTCCAGTCTCCCAAGCACAGCCCCCAAGGGATATGAAAATGCAATCATGAAACAAGAGCCAGCCAAAGAACCAGATCAAAACAAGTCCAAAGCACAAGAAAACATCACATTTCACAAATTATCAAAAAGACCTAAAGCTGGTTTTATTTGTTTAGTTAGCCAGCACAACGAGGATTTGCAGTTCTAGCTTTCTGTGGTCTCTTTTAAAGCCTTTGCACTGGTAATACCAGGTCCTGTGAGCTAGAAAAGGTGGTGTCTCAGTGGTGCTAGAAAGACTTTCAAGCTCAGTTACAGGTCAGTCTCAAAACAGTCCCAAAACAGATTTCTAACTACACAGCCTCTCCAACTCACCCTCACAAAAGAAGCAGCCAGAGCAGTAGCCCAGTGGAATCCCTGCTTTTCTCCTCACTAATAGATTAGACAGGCAAAAAAAGAAAGAAAAAATACTGTACTCTTACTGGCATCTCATTGAAAAACCAGTAAAAGGTCTGTGATGAGATGCACAGTTCCACTGCACAGTGTTGCATTCACGTGCTCGTAAATCCAGTAATGCTTAATCCACTAAGACTTCATTCCTTCCATATTTAAGAAAAGCCCTTAGTCCAGCCTTGGAAGCATCTAAGATGCCAGGGAGCCACAAGAGCACTGGGCAATACAGCATGGAAATGACCTCAGGAGGTCTTTAGCTGAACCTCCTTCTCAAAGCAGAGCCAGGTCTGAGCTCAGACCAGGTTGCTCAGGGCTTCTTCTCCTTCTCTTCCTGTCCCAGAGCAGAACTTTCCACTTGTCCTTACAGGACTTGAGAAGACTGCCAGGCAGTTTCTCCTGCCTGTTTACGTGTCTCCCTGAACAGCAGCCCTGCCCTCAGGGTCACCCAGCTCGGTGTCACCTGCACGTATCACCAGCTCCATCACCTCCTCCAGGGCGCTGATGCAGATGTGGAACGGGACACATCCCAGGACAGACCATGAGACAAAGAGCTCACACAACACAGGTGTAGCCAGGAGGATCTTTTCCCTCCTCTTCTTGCATCTGTTCTTACTCTGTCAATGATTACAATGGATATGAAATCTTTCACATTCCCCAAACAGAATCATCTGGCCAGCTGTGCTGCAACATGCCAAATTACCCAACCCCCCCGAAACAACAGTGCCCATCTCCTGTGCATTCAGTACAAGAGTGAAATTCCCCAGCTCTGACAGTTTCAAACTGTCTTTGCAGTCTTGGAGAAACCCCTTACCAACCACTGGATCAACAGCAAACGAAGGAATCCACTGAGGATGCCTTCCACCAAGATTCTGGGTACTATGGCACCTACACCTAATGCTATTCATGGGAAGAAAAGTCCCTCACTAAAAGTTAAAATTTCTTTTACCAGATGGAAACATGGAAGCAAATATATGACTTTCTCCCTCAATCATACAGCATAGACTGAACACTAAGGCCAGTTCCCTCTCATCTTCCCATTACCATCTGTCTCTTTCCCTGACAAGGGACCCTCAAAAAACTCAGAAACAGAGTGAAACTCAGAAACCGAGAGAACAGAATCAGAGACACCTTCCTTGGAAGGACCTACAAAATTCAAGTTGAAGCTGGACTGTTGCTGCATTACGTAAGGTCAGTCACGACTGCTTCTTCCCTTCCACAAGCAAAAATAAAACCCAACCAGTTTGTGTGGTAGACAGCATCAGATCTGCTTTACAGGCAGCACATCTGGTTTGCTCCTGGCACAGCACGACCATTTTGCAGCATGACGTCCTGGATGCAATTAAAATCCAGTTTCCCAATGATAGGGCTCCATTACCCAGGCTTATTTAATTACCTAATTTAATTATTTATCCTTCCAGTTGCAGAGAATAATGAGGGAAATAACAGGAAGAGCCATCAGATCAATCAATACCTGGCTCCGAGTCTAGTTAGGATCTTGAATTTTGGATTTTTTTGGTCATGGGTCAGTTCACATGACACAAAGCCTGCTGGCAACAGATGGGGTACATCTGTCTCAAAGGGGGATAGAGTCCCTTGGGAGGCAGTTCTGAAGTGCAAAGAGGTCCAGGAAGGCTGGACATGCTTCAGGAAAAGAGTTTATCACCTTCGAAGGAGGGCAGGCAACTCAGGAGGGCTACAAGGATGTCATGAGGTTATGCAGGGAGAAAATTAAGGCGGCCAAAGCCCAACTAAGAATTTAATCTGGCAACTGCCATAAAGGACAATAAAAAAATGTTTCTACCAATGCATCTGCAGCAAAAGGAGTGCTAAGGAAAACCTCCACCTTTTATTGGATGCAATGGGGACACATCATGAAAAAGGCTGAGGAAAAGGCTGAGGTACTCCATGCCCTCTCTGCCTCAGTCTTTAATAAACAGTCAGACTGGTTGTTCTCCTTGTACCCAGCCCCTGAGCTGGAAGACAAAGACAGGGAGCAGATCAAACCCCGGAATCAGTTTTGGGCCCCTCATGGCAGAAAAGACATTGAGCGTGTCCAGAGAAGGGAACAGAGCTGGGGAGGGGTCTGGAGCACCAGGAGGGGCTGAGGGAGCTGGGGGAGCTCAGCCTGGAGAGAAGGAGGCTCAGGGGGGACCTTCTGGCTCTGCACAACTCCCTGACAGGAGGGGGCAGCCGGGGGGGGTCGGGCTCTGCTCACAGGGAACAAATGATGAAACAAAGAGGAAATGGCCTTGGGTTGCACCAGAGGAGGTTCAGGTTGGATATGAGGAAAAAGTCTTCACTGAAAGGGCTGTCAAGTACTGGAACAGCTCCCCAGGGAAGTGTTGGGGTCATCATTGCTGGAGGTACCTACAAGACTTGTATATGTGGCACTTGGGGACATGGTTTAGGGATGGACTTGGCAGTGCTGGGGGAACGACTGGACTCCATGGTCTTCCTTTGCAACTTAAACAACTCTGGGATTCTAAGTAGAGCATCAAGATTCCCGTCAGACCAAATTCTATCGTGTTACCAGGCCTTATTTTCCAGTGGAACCAATTCAGTGTAACAATACTGGAAGCCATACGCGGGCAAGAGGGCGAACAGTAATCCCGAGGTACAATTTTATAACCCTGTTCCTGTGGGAGAATGTTAAGTGGAAAGTGCGAGCGGTTACTTTTTCCTATCATTTTTGAAAAAAATCTTGTCAATTTTGCAAAGCCTCCGGATCCATCTGCTGGACTAGGCAAGCCAGGGAGTAAACAACACTATTCTATTTTAAAATGACAGAAGTGTCTGCATCTGTTTAATAGCACAAATGCATGCATCTGCCAAACAGACCTAGCAGAACAACGCTTTCTGAGGATTACACATTCTTCTATTTAAAGACACTAAAAAAGGCACCATGCCTCTATGCAGACATCTCATCCAGTTCTCAGTCTCCTTCCTTACTCCAAATAAACTGTGTATGAAACCATCCCACAGCTAATTAAAAATTAGCAATAAGGCCATATGGCAGCTATAATGGAAAATACACTGTTTCTTTTTTCAGTGGATTCCATTATGATTCAACCAACCAATGAAAGAAGTACTAAAGGAGGAGCTGGGATTCCAGGAGCCAGAACAGTTTGCTTGTTTCACGACCAACATGCAGCATACGTTGAAAAGAGTTTTTATAAAAGTCTATATCTGATTGCCAGGCAGGTCTTGGGGATTATAAAGAAACCTTTTTTGACCTGGAAAAACAATTATTGAGAGGCAGAACTGAATTCCCGGTTTGCTCACCACCAGCAAAGCCAAAACCAGAATCCCATCCCATGGCCTCCCCTCTCAGCCTAAGGCCTCTGGAGACGGGTCTGCAGAGAGTGCATGGAAACAAATCAGTGTACAGGATTTATAATTAGGAGCCCCATTGTTCCTCCAGGAGGAAGTGACAGTGATTTAAGGGCCCAGAGCATAGAGACCCACTGCTCCCAGTACACGCTGCCAGGTGTGCATGTTCTCTCCACATCTGGTTTTCAGAGCAAGGCTTCACAGGGTTCAAATTACAAAAGGCTGACGCCACGTGTTTTCCATCATACTTCTCCAGCCAAACTAGACATACACAACAGAAGTCACGAATTTCAGGTTGCAGCTTTCTACTTGGCCATCAGAGGAGTACAAATTAGGAAATCTATACCTGAGCACAATATGCTTCACCCTGGAGAGACAGACCACTTGGCCACTGGCCTATTAGCTGTGCAACGCAGAGGTTTCTGTTCCCACTTCCCATCAGTGCCGTGCCCTCTCCCAAAGGCAAACATGGTTTGTTCACACAGAATTGCTGGTTTAGAGCCCCCTGCTCATGGCCCCTGAGCAACCTGTCCTGAGCAGAGCTCCAGCACCCAAGTTCAGGAACTCCTCTTGAAGGCACCCTGGCAGAACCCCTTGAAAAGTGGTGCTGTCCCACTGATCACACTCCCCCTCATTCCCTTCCACCTCCGTCCTCCTCATCACAACAGTTCAAAGGGCAGAAGTGCTGATGCAGCCTGTGACACCAACCAGAGGCAGATATGCTACAGAATCACAGAATCTCCTGAGCTGGAAGGGACCCACAGAGCATCAAAGTCCAACTCCTGGCTCTGCCCAGGACATTCCAACAATCCCATCCTGTGCCTGAGAGCACTGTCCGAACACTCCTGGTGCTCTGGCAGCCTTGGGGCCGTGACCATTCCCTGGGGAGCCTGTTCAGTGCCCCACCACCCTCTGGGGGAAGAACCTTTCCCTGATATCCGCCCTAATCCTCCCCTGACACAGCTCCGGCCATTCCCTGGGTCCTGTCCCTCGTCACAGAGAGCAGAGACCAATGCCTGCCCCTCTGCTGCTCCTAAGGAGTAGCTGCAGCCCCTGGTGAGCTCAGACCTCAGCCTCCTCCAGCTGAACGGACCCAGTGCCCTCAGCTGCTCCTCGTAACACTTCCCCTCAAGGCCCTTCACTATCTTAGTAGCCCTCCTCTGGACACAAGGCCTCTACCAGGCCAGCAGGCAAAGCACGGGCCAGTCCACACACACCATACAGACCCCAGGGAAACTCTGCCACGGAGGCACAACCCTGGTAAGTGAGAGTAAACAACTCAGTTGGTTGGGCTGTGCCCTGAGAAAAAAAGCTGAGCTTCATCAGTGACAGTGCAAGTCCACAACGCATCTCACAGAGCAGGCAGAGAGCAGGCAGAGGGTGTATGAGGGTGGGGATAAGCAATTTCCAAGGTCACCGTGCACAAGAGCTCAAGGCTGTGCAGAGCAAGGCACATGGACATTGTGAGAGCTGAGCAGAACAGAGCCAGTGCCATCATCCTGACACTGGCACAGGTCAGATCATTCTCTGGAGGCACCTCAGTGACCTTCAGGTAGTTGGCTTCCGTAACAAAACACTCAGATCCTGTTAGTTCAGAGAACCTGGAGGTGTGCTGAAGTTACGATTGCTCTAACGAGCAGAGGTGGGCACAAGGAGGAGCTTTGGGCAACATGGTTGATTTCCCTTCCTTCTTCCTTGCTGACCTCCAGGTCTCCTGAAATGACTGAGAGGAGTCTGAGGGCTGAAAAGAGAACAACACTTCAGGGTTGAGAAGGCACACACAGCCCCTCCTGCGCTGCAGGAGTGACAAGGATCACAAACTGATGATGTTACAGGTGAGGCAGAAAACTCCTTCTCCTTGCGATACACGTCCATGTCTCTGTAGGGTCACATTCCCCTTCGACACATCACATCCCAGGAACCTGACAGAGACAGCCTCAGGAATCTTGCAGGCCAAGGTTTCTAGGGATGCCTGAGAGATTTGTACACTTGACTGGCTCCTTTTGAAAACTGACAGCAATTTGGCATCCAAATCCCACGTGGGCAGCTCTGAAGTAGCAGCTCTGCTGGACTTCCACAGCTACAAACCTGAATCTCCTCAGCTGTGACCATGACACCTGTGTGCACAAGGTACACACACTAAAGCTCCTTCCAGCTGAACAGCAAAGCTGTGGCTGCTGAAACACCAGTTCCAGCAACCAGCAGACTCTGCCTTGCCCTGGGTTTGCCTCAGACCACGTAAGCCTGGATCTCTTAGCAGCAAGTTGTTCTGACATGCTTTTGCAATGAAAAAAGCTTGCCAGCTAATCTCCCAAATCTCCTAACATCAAAGTACAACCCAAAGCTCAGAGCAGTGCATTGGAAAACTCCACCAGCTTCATCTGTTTTCAGATCAGCTGGCCTGTAACAGTTCTTTAAAGTACATAAAAAGGCATTTAGCACCGCTCTGCATAACTACACTCACTCTTCTGGACGGCCCTATTGCCGATGTGCCAATCAGGAGGATGCATGTGTATTAACAGTGATCTAAATGTCACAACTCTTATAAACACGAGCACACGATCAGTAGCATTCATGTAACTGCAGAAGACAGCCTGATGTCCCTGAACAGATTCACCAGTGAGATCAAGAGTCCCTCCTTCACACAGGCTTCCCCTGGGTTGTGGCTTAGCAGCTCCCCCCATTCCCATCAAGTCCATGTGCACCTCTCCGTACATCAGAGTCTCACAGGGCTCTCACCCACTCACCCCTTGGAACAGAAACAGCCAGATGCCCCCTTCTAAAAGCCTCTCTCCAGCTGTCACAATTAAGAAATCCTTTAGAAGAAATTAAAACAGCTATCACTGAACAATTGCTCTGAATAAGGGTAGACTTTAAGGATTGGAATTCTGGTTTTGGAAAACTGGGAGTGTTGATAACCACCCAGCTAAGGTTTTATGATGAAGCTTAACAGTATTCTTACAATGAATCTTATTTTAAAGATGGCAACTCTGGAAATAAAATGTCTGTTTAAATGTCTGTTTTTCTCAAAGGAAGGCAAGGCATTTCTTCAACACACTACTGAAGAGTTACAGAGCTATTTTGTGTGTCTTGCTGCACCCTTGTCTGGAAGAAAACTTGGAGCTGTAATTCCAAACTCTCTTGCCTCACCAGGAGACTGTGCCTAAAGCCACAGGGGGTGAACCACCCTAGCCTAAAGGCAGCTACAGGAGGAAAATGTGGGGGTTATGATACTGTTAAAAGCACGATTCTTGTGCATGTAAAGTTCATTTTGGCTGAGACATTGACACAAACTATACTCCCAGTACAGCTTTTGCCAGAATAGAACACAGAACCCAAACCAGCACTGCTCTACCAAGACTGAAACCAGACCTGGTCAGGAGAAACAGCAATTAGGCATCACAGGTTCCAACTGGAAATTTAGGTCTGTGTAAGTTAGTGGCAGAAAGGATAATAAACTGAGCTTGAAATATGAATCTCGATATGTTTGCACAGACTTTCTATATATACACACGTATCTGGAACAGTATGTAGCTTCAATGTAGCTACATGCAAATTCCTTTCTTAAAGAGCAAGTAATTCCACTTAACCAGCACTCATCTCATCTTCTGCGGGGGTATTTCAGCAGCAGCAGCACATCACAATGCACAGACACGCTCCTCCAGCCAAGCATCCTCTCAGTCTGCAGCAAATGTACTTGTGTGAACACAGAATTAGACCCTACACATTCTGTATTTGTCTCTCCATCTGCCTAAAAATTCACTGCCACATCCTGTGAGTATGGAAAGTAAATTAAGAAGGGGGTGAGACACCATCAGCACAATCTCACTTTAACACCACGACACAGATCCCAGGAACAGCACTTTAGCCTCCCTTGATACGCACAAAACTTTCCCCTTCTTCAGCTCCTGTTGCAATAATCCTGCCCTCTGCAGCCCTGTCCTCTCTCTCCTTTGTTCCCCTCTCCTACTGATTTCATCAGGCACAGATGAATGGCTCTTTTCCGGAGCAGTTTTCTCATCCTTGTGCCCACCCTCAATCACGTCACGGGGACACAACGCTAAGCAATTGATTCTGTTTTATTTCTCTCACTGACTCCCCCACATAGGCTATACACACACACACACAGATACAATAATAGAAAGCTTATTTAGCCAAACACCTGCTGCCCAGATCTTTCATACAGTGTGTTATGAGGAAAGGAAAACCAAGCTTTGCAAGTAGGCTGGGAGTGAAGCTTGCAGCAAACCCCCTCCTTTATTACAGCAGCATTGCTCTGACAAACAGGAAAGGGCAGATTTGTTCAATTTCCTTTTGCAGATGAAGTTGAAGCACAGCACTACCTGAAACAGTATCTTTTACAAAATCTGAAAAGGAGCTAAGGAATCATCTGGCTTAAAAACCGTATCCTCTATGGGCCCTGCCAGCACCCCAACAGTTTTCTAAGGTATTTAAAGCAGATTCTGGAGCTCTTGAACAGGTGGCACATCTTGAAAGACCAACATCACAGCATCATGGAATGGTCTGGGTTGGAAGGGACTTTAAAGCCCAAATCATTCCACTCCCCTGCCATGAGCAGGGACACTTTCCACTATCCCAGGCTGCTCCAAGCCCCATCCAGCCTGGCCTTGGACACTGCCAGGGATGGGGCAGCCACAGCTTCTCTGGGCAACCTGTGCCAGGGCCTCAGCACCCTCACAGGGAACAATTTCATTCCTAATACCTAATGTAAACCTCAGATACACCAAGACAGAGCCATGGAACAGTAACACCAAGCAAACTTAGATATTTGCAGACTTCCACGTGGCCTAAATGGGGGACAGGGGGAGAAGTAAACACCAAAGTGGTCGCAAAGCACTGGAACTGACACATCCCGCTTTTCTAATGATGTGCATCGTGACTGACTGCAAGATTAGGAACACAAATCTCCCTCCGTGCTCTCCATGGCCTTTCCTGTCCTTTCTCTGGCCAAGTCCCTCCCCCGTGGGCTCTCTAGTAGTAGCCTGGTAGGGTTGAGCTCATCTGCCCGTTTTCCTGCTGCAGGACTCCACTGAAAGTGTTCCTATGATCACTGGTGACCCATTTTGACACAGCCTGCAGGCATTAATAATCAGCAAGACTTTTCTCCCTGGGGCATTTTTACCCAAACTAGGGGTTAAAAATATTCCCGGGAAGGAAGGGGAAGGGAGGAGCCAAACAGACAGTGAGATCACTCACCCGCCTTCCATAGGAAACCAGGGTAAAAACGGCTTCCCCACGAGCTGCTCTCGCTCTCGAGTCAGGGCTGCCTAAAAAGCCTGTTCAGCCATAAAAACGCAGAAACATACGAAGTGTAACAGTGTAAAGCAGAGGTTTGGGGTAGAAATTCGAACAGTTAAGAAATGTACAGACCTTGACTTAAAACATTGATGAATTTGACCAGTCTTAAAACCCTCCCTCACCTACCAGCACACCCACGAAGCATCACAGCACACTGCTAAGGCAAGAGCAGCAGCAAAGCTGTCTGCACGCTGAATTACAGAGTTTGGATGCTGCCACAGCGACCATCACCAGCCCACTACAAACCTCACTCACCCTCCGGTCACACGGCCAGGGCAGCAGCTCACACTGGCCACCCTGAGAAGCCTAATGAACTCTCCTCCCCCCACAGAGCCTCTCCAAAAAGGCACTGCAGCAAGTTATGAATTAATTTACCAAAAAAAAAAAAAAAAAAAAATAAAAACAAAAAAAAAAAAAAAAAAAAAAAATTAAATTTAGATGCTCATGAGTTGGCAGCCACGTATCACGGTTATTTATGACCTGCGATTAAAGGCATGAAAACCACAAATGAAAAGCTTTTCAGTATCATTACAAGGAGCTTTGAGCTGCGTGGCTCAGAAGTTGCGCACAAAAAGGAGAAGGATGGATATAAGTGGATTTTAGCTCTCACACAGCCCCCGTTAAAGGTCACTGTATGAGCACAGCTGGGATACTGACAGCTGCAATGCAAAGGCACGCAGCGAAAGCAAGCAGAACGTATAAAGAGCCCTCGGGCTGGAGCTTTTGGTGCTGATGGAGGCAGAGGAGGCAAGGATGATTTCAGGCTGTGGCAGATGAGCAGCCAGCACTCCCATTTGCCGTGGAGAGGGCAGGATTTACTTTGGGAAGATCGTTCTGACCTCTGCTGGTCCCCTCAGGGAAACCCAGCAGAAACCTGGAGGGAGGCCCGGAATTCCCAAGGGCTGAGCACATGGGGAAACGTTGACCACATCGGCTCCTATAAGGTCTAGCAACTCATTCAAGGAACGCCTCTCAGATGAGCTTCCAGTTTACTTCTGCTCCACACTCACATTAAAAAAAACTAGTTTCTAGCCCTGAAATTTGCTCCTGGCGCTGCCCAGGCCCTACCAGAAGCCACGTTCCAGCCTCTCTCCCCCTGGCGCAGACCCCCCAACTTGTCACTCTTATCCCTTGGCCCCCTCGCGTTGCACAGCCATGGCTGGGACAGCCCCCACTGGAGAGCTGCTCCACAAAGGGAAAAAAGCCTTTTCCCTTCGCAACAAAGGGGCCGGGCCGCCTGCAGCAGCAGGGAATGTCACACCCACCAGTGGCTCCTCAGGCTTGCAGGCAGTCACATTTCAGACTGGAAGGAATACTCACACGAAAAGCTGCCCCTCGTGTTGCAGCTTCCTCCCCATCACACTGACAGAAGCGCAGCCGTGAGGCTTTGATGTGGTTCCCCACAAAGGACCAGGCACAGCAACCAAAAGAGGCCCTTCCATTGCCTCAAGGAGCCGTGGCCACCCAAGTCAAGTAAAACCACAGGCAAACTCAGCGAAACCAGCGGGTGGCCCCTGCTGAAAAGTGGGCACCTCAAGAACAGGGCCTAGTGATGTTGAAATGCCTAAGAAGGGAAGCTGCCAACCTGTTTCAGCTTAGAGGCCACCTCTGACATGCACTTTTTTGGAGCACGTGCTCGGCATCCCTGCCAGAGAGGAGTTTTTTCCACCATCTTCCTTCGGAAGCAAATGAGATCATCTCAGGAAGGCACAACCGCTTCTGCTGCTCCTCAGAAGAACCACGTCAGGGAAACTTGATTAAAAATAGATAATAAAGGAAATACCAGTAAGCCACACCAAAACAGCCAGCAGAAGGAAAGGGAAACAATTTCCCTGAACCAGGTTTCAAGGCCTAATATTGTGTTTTTAAATATTAAAAAGCTGTCTTCTGAATGCTGCTGGCAATTTGTAGACTCAGTATGGGCAAAGCACGCACAACAGCAAGCTGAAAGGAGGCTGAAACTTGAATTACGTCCCTACCCTACACACACCAGACACTAGGGCAAAACCAAGGCTAGTCTGAAACAGCCATCAAGTCACAATTGCATTAAGCCATAGGGCAAGGACACACAGATTTCCTGCTGGCAGATGCCAGGAGTCTGGGGATAGCACGGAGGCAGCTTCTCCACAGAAACCAGTACTGGTGAGCCGGGGAAGCCGAAGAGAACAGCACACTCCATCCCCGGAGGACACTGCGCTCAGAGGAAGGGCACACTCTGTATTCAGGACCGGGCCAGCTTTATCAAGTCTAGCAATGAGACGCTTCCCTATCTACAACAGCAACAGCGGTGCTATCTCTGCACAGCCCCTGGCTAAATCTGGTGGCTCCAGGGACGCCTCGCACACGTGCCCACGCCCCAGGTCGGGGCGCGCAACAGGGGCTGAGCCCCGCAGTGTGCGTGCTGGTCCACTGGGCTCGGGCTGGGGAGCTTCTCCAGGCTCTCTGCAGTGAGGGTGAGACTCTCGCCTCCCTGCCCAGCTGGCGCCAGCAGTGACACCCCACATGGACACACTCGTACAGCCTGGGGTATGTGTGCCCGTGCGGAGTCCTTGAGAGCGAGGTGGGTTGGACGGATGTACCTGGTTATGAAAATCACTCTGGGCAAAGTACCTGCACCAACATAAAGCCTATGGGCGAGGCAGACCTGGAACGAAACACGGGTGGAGTTAATCGTTCCCTCGTGGCTTCCTCAGCTGTCAGACCACAAGAAAACGACAGCCACAGTCTCACTGGTGACCAGAAATTTATTTTATAGCATAAAGCGGGTTCTGGGGTTACCTTCCCAGATGCACGACATGAGCTGAAGTTCCGCTCCCCATCGCTCCAGCCTCTCTCCATCGCTGCCAGCCGTCCCCCATCGCTGCCATCCATTCCCCATCGCTCCAGTCTCCCCCATCCCTGCCAGCAGCCTCCCATCCCTGCCGTCCATCCTCCATCGCTCCAGTCTCCCCCATCCCTGCCAGCTGCCCCCCATCGCTCCACCATCCCCCCATCGCTATCAGCCGCCCCCCACGCCGGTCCCCGGCCGCGCTGTGGCTCTCGGGGACGGAGGGCGGGCACGGCCCCTCCGCGGGGCCGCCGAACAAAGCGCGGCTCGGGGGCTCCGCCGCTGCTCCCGCGGAGGAACGGGACGGGATGGGGCGGGACGGGACGGCGGAGCTGCCGCAAGTCACGCCGGCCCCGAGCACGTTCCTTCCTTCCCTCCGCGCCGGCGAACTCACCCTCCTTGGCTTTCTTCTTCCTGGCCAGGGTCCCGCCGAGCTTGCCCAGGAACGACTCCTCTTTCTTCATCCTGTGCGGCCGCAGCGTCGGGGACCGGACGGGCGCGGCGGACATCGGCTCTGCCGGGGGCTCGCCGGGAGAGCCCGCCCGGCCCTGCCCGATCCCGCCGGGGACTGCGGGGCCCGCGGAGCCGAACCAAGCCCGGGAGCGGGGAATCACTCGCCCGAGCGAGCGCGGCCAGCCCGCGGTGTGCGCTCACAGCCGCTCGCAAGGACTGGGAAGCGCTGCAGCCACAGCGCCCTGCCACGGCCGGGAAGTCCGCGGGAGGCGGGGGCGGGACGAGCCTCGGACACCCCCGGGGGGCCGGGGGCGGGCACGGAGCCCACCCGAGCAGCACCTGCGGCCAGGCGGGCGAGCCCCTGCTCCGGGGCACCTGGTGCGCCGGACCCGCGCGGGTGCAGGAAAAGTGGGTAAAAAGCATTGCGGCAAAACAACGCCCCCGGTCCCACCGCAGCCGGACCAGAGTGGTGTTAGGCTTGAAAGTATACAAAGCTCAGACATGGAAGAACATCCTTTCCTAAGAACAGTTTTATATGTTCCGCATTTTGCACACAGCCGAGAGCAAACGCTCAGCATGTGCCGTTTGCCAGGGCACAGCAATTCCTTGCTGGCTTCATTCAGATGTGCCTCCTAATTTTGCAGCCATGCGCCCCTTCCGTCAGACCAGCCTGCCTTCTCCTCCTGGCATGTTGCCGGTCAGGTCTGACATCTCTTTGGGAAGATCGAGGAGAAGGGGGCCGTAGGCTCTGTGTTTGCCAAGCCACCACCTCCCGGGTGTCCCAGCACTGTTGCTGCCATCAGCACGGGGTGTGTGCACAGAAACGGCGCAAACCAGAAACTTGGTTGTGATGCCACAGGGAGAATTTCTTATTCCTTATCATTTTACAGCAGCCAGGAGCATGATAAGGGGGTTGTGGAATACACGTTAAAAACAGATCCTGAGGAGTTTATAGTGTTAGGCTCTGATCCTGTTTAAGTCCCTGAAGTGGTCCCACTGATTTTAACGGGACTGATGGGTCCCCAAAGTCACGCACAACCTTTGGCTGTGCTCCTGCGAGCGGCGTCCCTGTCAGCAGCCCTTGCCCCAACAAAGAACCGCATTCAAACCACCACAGCTTGGCTCAGGATCTGCGCCCCCAGCTTATACGGGACAGATTTGCAGGCTTGACCTGACACAGAAGCAATACTGCAGGACACATCCAGAGCAGAATGCCCAGAGATAATTTTCTGAGTTAGTTTCACTAGAGATTTAACGCAAGCTAATCCCTTCTGTCACCCAGACCCACTCTTGTCCCTCACTTCCAGCTGCTTTTCTACAGTCACTCTGGCAACTAAAAGAAAAAACCAACCTAACAAACAAAAACCAAAAGCACCCAGCCCAGCTCAGTCCGTGTGACTGAGCACAGAGTCACCCAAGGGCAAGTGCCAGCAGAAGGGAAGTGGAGGGCACACATGACCAGGCTGGAAAGACTCTTTCGAATGGCAGTGCAGACTTCTGTGAACTTTATTGAAACTGCTTCTTTGGAAGAACAAATAAATTTCATTTCCTGCAACAACAGTGTGTTGCCCATAGCAGAGGCTTTTAGACTGCAAATGAGAATTTACCAGGGATGGGATCAATACCAGTTACAAAACCCCTTTGCAAAATTAAATAATTAGCGAGGATGTCAACTGCATTTTCCTGGCATAAGCCACGTGAGACATTTTACAGTTGCAAGCTCCATCTTCAGTTCATCAATGACCTGAATTCATACAAAACTTACACATTAATGCATTAATGTTGATCTGCAACAGGACTAGCGGAGTGGCTATTTTCATTTCATAAAATGCGTACTGAAGTCTTAGGTTACATTTAGGTTTAAGGCAGCGAGGAAAAAGCATTTTATCCAGCCTCTGGGGGAAAAAAAACACGTAAAAATCGATCATTTCTCATACCAGATTTTTTAAATGAAGTTACAATCAGAAAATGTGTGAGTACAAACTTTGAGCAAGAAAGCAAACAAACTGGTTAATTTACACACACAGACCAAACGGTAAATAAAACTTCACCAACTCCAGTACAGCATTCAAGATGCAACCACTTCAAGGAAAGTGTCTTTTAATAATTGAAATAAAGCCACACAGATAGATCCATTCACCTCTGACTTTGATGTCGTATCTATTTATAAAATGCTTCAATTCCTAGCTAAGTAGAAAAAGCATTCAGCCTATTGCAAAGCAAAAGGAGGCGGGGTTGTTTGAGGCAAGACAGAGCTCATGGCAACAGAAAGTCAATTACACTTCAGAAACACCAAAACAAAACTTGGAGCCTTTTTAGGACTCATCAAACAAATAGGGCTCTTCTAAACAGGAAATGAAGAGCTTTCACCCCTGCTTTGATCAGTGTTAGTGTGCAGTGATATAACTGGCTAATGGCCACTAACAGGGACACAGCTGCTGCTGCACCAGCTCAGTGGGCTGCAGTTCAGAGCAAGCCCAGCTATGTGGTTTAAACCCTCCATAATGAATGAGATACCAGCCCTCTGCAGCCAGAAAATTCTCTCTGGTACCTTCCTCTCATTAGGGATGAGATTCCTATATATTTCTATAAGAATATATTCAATATTTCAATAATGAGTGTATAACTCATCAAGAAAACTGCAGAGCATAAACATGTCATTTCAGAGAATTACATTGAAAAGACTAAGCCCAGTTTAAAATCTGGTTTTATTTTCAGTGCTGAACTGCTACTTTAATATTTAGCTGAACATTTAAAAGTCTGAATCCACATTTGCTCATTTTAACATTGCTCACCTTCTCTTTGATAGAGGTGTTGCTTCCTCTATTTTAACCTCACAGCATTTTATACTGCTTTCAAAATTTTAGACTGCCTGAGGTTACTCCAATTAGATGTATCACAAAATAACAGTGACTTGAATATATGGTCTCTCTTCTTCAGATATTGAAGCAAGGCAAACCCACCCACTTCTTAGATCAGCAAATCATTGCAGTCTTGTTCTATTGTAACACCACCTGTACTGACTTTCTAAGATGATAGAAACTTTAAAGACACAAGACACAGTTCATTTTTCTTCCTGGTCTGCCAGATGAATGAAAATGTGCTGGGGGTGTGACTTGCTGGTGTTTGGGTTTGTTTCGTTGTTTGGGGGTTTTTTGGGGGGGGCAAGGTTAATAATGTCATTTATTAAAATACTGAGGTAGGAATGTACCACCTAACTGATGCCACTGATTTGCTTCAGAGTGCCTTCTATTACGTAGTCCATTTAACTGAAAAGCTTTTACAAAGACCATTTATTCCACGCAGACTCTGGCTCTACCAGCTGCAGCCTGGGTTGCATTTTTTGCTTAACAAGAGAAGAAAGCACAGGATGCACGCAGCACAAATTAAGGTAAAATCATCCAACAGCATTGCAGTTGCTAACAGCAATTTATCACTGCTCCCATAAAACATACATCCACTATTTCAACAAGTTTACACGGTGGAGAAGCTGTGCAAAAATTCTCCTGAAAGAGATTCCTACTGAAGCTGTGGCTGCAGGCTCCAGCCCTCTTGAAAACAAGACAAGAATAGCAGAACAAACTGTACTGTACACTCAAATTCTGTAATATTGAGATTATTTTCTTAGGCTCTCCCATACAAAATTTAGGATAATCTTCCAGACATCTGAGCAGCTCTTTAATAGTCCCACAAAGGAGTAACAGTGTTTCATTTCCCTGGAACATCACAGTAAAAATCCACACTTTTTCATGTGAGTGCTCACCCAGCCCAGAGAAGGGAGAGCCAACCTGACCTCCCCTCACTTTTCCATGTGTTTGATCACACGTGGGAGAGAAAGACTTGAACACTTCCCTCAAAGGGCACAATAGGGACAGCACTTTCTACCCAGATGCCTGACAAAACCAGCAGGTATTTTGCAAAGGTAGGAAGTGCTAAACATCAGCTGCTACACCTCTGCAAAGACTGGCAGCAAAACTTGTGTTAAAAAAGGCACAGAGTGACAGCAGAGGTACTTATGTTGAAGCACACTTCCACATTACTGAGGTGAACATTGTAATTTATTTGTAAAGCTTCTATTTTCAAATCAAATACAGTTGTGTTCTTAATATTGCAGCAAACCCGCCCCTTACGTTCTCACAACCTCCCAAGTTTCCTCTTCCACGTTCCCCTAAGCTCCTCCCAAGTTTCCTCTTCCATGTTCCCCTAAGCTCCTTAGAAACTTTCTCATTAGCAACGCCTGAAACCACCAGATCTTCCAAATATAAAGAGCAGTTTCAACTTTTTTATACAAGCAGAACAGCTGGAAACCACCCACGGTCTGAGAAGTGGTGACGGAAATATTGGTTGTGCTTCTGACATGCTACTGCCACCTTTTCACTGGCTCTTGGGTGCCCTGACACACCACTGAGACCCTTCAAACCTTGTCCCAAAACTCCTCTCCTCCCCAGGCCTCCCTCAGCCCCCAGAAAGGGCTGCAAGCAGTGAAGATCACAGCTGAAGGGACTCTGCTGTGTCAGAGTCAGCTTTAGCAGACAAAAGCTTTTTTACTGCGACCTGGTGGGACCTGCAGCCTCAGCACTGCTGACATGGAATCAGGAGCCCACGAGCACGTTCCAGGTGAGCTGTTTGGGGGCACTCCTCGCCGCCTTGCTGTCCCTCATGTGGGACACTGCCCCATCTGTGGCATGCCTGAAGAGCATCTTCACTACTCCACAAGTAAACTGATATCCAGAACTGCCCATTTAAGCAAACACCAAGCTTCTGAATCACAGTTCTGACTGCAGGCCTTACTCCTCCCATCCTTTCAACTCTGGCCAGAAACACAACCACCAAGAACGTGGATTCACATCTGTCCAAAGCTGTTCTCCCACTGAGCACTACGGCAGCTTCTACTGGAATTCTGATTTCTACCTTATCCATTTTAAGTATCTGGGCCTCTGCAGCAAATTTTAAATGGAAATATATTAATCATACCAATATTCCATAGAAGCAACCACGTAATCCAGATGTTTCTTCCAGAGGAATTCAGAAATACTTTCTAGACTGGATAGCTTTTGTGCACTTGTGGTATGCCATAAGAAAATGTTACTTTTCGATCTAGTGCAATGCCAGCAGGAAAACAGTGACCCAGGCAGAGGCTCACGGAACATCATTTTGCTCCCTTTATCCTACTGGACAATTCTCTGGCGAGTGGCACAGAGTGGTCTGTCAGAAGATGTGCTCAAAGGTCTCTTCAGCCTTCAGCAGTTTCTTCCATTCCTGCCTTGTTTCTCACAGAGGTCAGAGTTCTCTCAAAGCTTAACTGTGGCCTGGCTGCTGCGTGGTGTGCATACTGAGTTTGGGGCTCTTCCCCTAGGCCTGCTCAGCTCAGAACACAGCTGAGCCCTCTCAAACAGCCAGCTGAGCTTGGGGCTCTTGTGTCATATTAAAGAACGGCACTTGAGCAGCCTTGAGTAGAACACGGTGTGCACAAAATAGAACTCTTAAGGCAACAGAATACAGCTAACTTTGAACTCCTAGGAGAAAACCTTAACAGTATTTTAGTATCTAAACATTCACATTAAAAATACTGTTATATGTCAAAGTGTTGATAGTGCTGGAAAAAAACTAATAACATTTGTTGACATTCTTACCATAGTTTCATATTTTATCTCATAACAACAGAAGAATCATCAAAAATGCTTGGTTAAATATGTACCTGCTACAGTATCTGTTAGATAAACACACTGAAAAAGTTTTTTCATATCAAATTTTGCTATTTGAAACAGCTGACTTCTGTCATTCACACAATTTTGAACATCTGTAAGCCTACTGCTGCTACGTTATAAGGAGGGAAGGATGTTCAAGCGAGCAGAGCTCTGCAAATCCAGGCAGTCCGGTTTTTAGCCTTCACATTTTAGAGAATTATCAACCAAACCAGATTTAGTTACTGTATTACACCAACAGCAATACAGACCAATGCTAAAGCAATGTATAAAACTGTGTTCTCTTTAAAAAGAGCGGAGTCTGAGTGCTGACTTGACTGGGAACGAGCTTTCATGGCAGTCCTGACACATTCAGCAAAGTCAAGTAGAGCACCAGCACGTCCAAAGCTCTGTCTTCACCTGAGCAGAAAAAACCAGGAGTTTAACAGCTCAGGTATTTTTGTTCTGCTCTCCCAGAATCTTCTTTGTGTTGTGATTTTAAACCTGCCAACACTTCATAACAAAAAAATGTGAACGCAGATGCAGGGAAAGTGCACTCCAAGGTCAGATTCAGTACGACCACATAGGATTGATACATATAAAAATAAATCAGTATGCAACTACCTCCAAAGATGTTAGGACCAAAGTAGTGAATAAGTCCAGCCTTATCAGCTGGGATATATCCCAAGTGATAAAGCCAGGAGTGACTTGGAAGTGAAATTAACATCTCAACAAGTCAGTAAAGAGACAAAAAAGGAAACCAGGTAGTTCCACACTTTCATATGTCTGGAGTCCCTTTTTGCAACTGCTACAAAAAGCTGTTTTTGCAAGACATAAATCAACAGCTTTGCTGAGAGCATTAAAACACCCAAAGTTCAGAGCTCTGAAGCTTTCAAAAATCATAATTTTAGTATTTACTGTGCTAGACAGATGACTTGAACTTTCACAGTATGCAATTCAGATTGTAGGAGGTATTTAAACAGGTGATTTACAGTAGTGAAATATATTCAAATCAGAACATTTTAATTAATTTAAAACCATTAAAAGATATAATTTTTGACTCTTAACAGCTTTTTTGGGGACTTGTAGTTGGAAGAGGGAAGGCTGTGCAGGCCAATAAAACTCTAATGATGTGAACCATATCCAAGAGCCAGTATCTGACACAACTCTACTATTTCAAGCAAAAACCAACAACTAAAAGCTGTAAGATAGACTCCTACAAACACTCTCCCATCTTTGATAAGAATCAGAGGTACAGTGAACCTTTAGAGCATAATTATTTAATGTAGTTTCTTGTGGAGTCCAAGAGGTAAATCACTCAGCTGTGTATCTGCATTTCAAGGAAAAAAGACCATTTTGAAGTATGTTATAGTCTTGATTTCATCTCCAGAGCCCAATTTCATTTACTGATGTAAAATATTTCTGTATTATAGAAATCTTATTCCTGCTCCGAACTGAACGCCATCACATATCCTGAAAAGAAACAAATAATAAAGAGTGTAAGTGATATAAAAGGTACTGATGAAATTAAAATCAACACTCCCTATCCCCAAATTCCCAAGGTTTTAGCAGACAAAGGCTTTTTTCAATAAATGTTTTGACAATCTGTCATTCATATGAAGCATTTACATTTCCAAATAAAGCCCATAATTTTGAAATTGCTACTATACATTCAGTGCCCATAGAAACATAATCCTGCTCCTCTGTGAAAGGATCTCACACAATAGTCACAGACAAGAACAGGCCTCCTGAAGCTTTTTTACTGCATACTGTAATATTTGCTTGATGCAGGATAATTGGTTGCTAACAAATGAATTTGTTCTTCTTTTCTCTTTATCTATAAACTTTTCATTTTTCAAGCCAAGACATTAAACGAGGTATTTATCAAAGACATTAAACAAGGTATTTATCCAATCGTTTGGGTTTAGAAGGCTTAAGAAAACCCCACGAGCTGTTTGGGCGATCACTTCCCCACAAGAAATGATGCTGCTGCACAGCTGTTCATACATTTCAACAGCTGCTCTCAATTTTAATGACCTCTGACACTTGAGAAGCAAAGTCTTAACCCAGCTGTGAAACCATGGTGAATAAAGCGGGCTGGAAAAGCAGCACCGAGATGTCTATGTTGGTATGGAATAAACAAAACCACAAAGCAGAATTCTCTCTAAGAAAGCAGACATGAGTGCAGGAACCTCTAAAGAAGTCGGTGTACCAAACCAACCTGTCTCCAGCCTGTACTCCCATGGGGAAGCAGTAGTTGAGCTCCAGCCTGGCAATGTTTCCCAGGCGCAGCACTATTCCGGCACCGTAGGACCAGCGGATGTACTCTGCCAGCCTCTGCAGGTGCGCCCTGGGACCGTCACCTGCAGTCAAACGCCAAGGGGTGAGCAGCAGAGCAAGAGAGCAGAACTAGAACCAAACTGCTGGGATTTTAGTTGCATTGCTGGCTGGTCTCTATGTCCCACTGCAGGGTACCTACTAGCAAGAAGGAAGAGATGAGTACTAAAGACTTCAATGTCTTTACTGCTGGTCCCTCCAGTACCTGAAGGGAACTTATAGGAAAGATGGAGAGAGACTCTTGACAAGGGCCTGGAGGGACAGGACCAGGGGCAATGGCTTCACACTGACAGAGAGGAAGTTTAGATTGTGTATTAGGAAAAAATTGTTCCCTGTGAGGGTGCTGAGGCCCTGGCACAGGGTGCCCAGAGAAGCTGTGGCTGCCCCATCCCTGGAAATGTCCAAGGCCAGGTTGGATGGGGCTCTGAGCAGCCTGGGATAGTGGAAGGTGTCCCTGCCCATAGCAGGGGGGAGAACAAGATGAGCTTTAAGGTCCCTTCCAACCCAAACCATTCTGGGACTCTATTCTATGATTTAGTGGATCTCTACTATTTTAAAGTTGATTGAAGGATCTCCCTCCCATATGGATGTCACCTTTCTTACATCAAGTGAGGCACACATCAAATATCACTATATTCTAAAACTGACTGAAATCATATTGAAAAGTCATACACTAATACACTGAAATATATCTTGAAAAAAGTTAGGGAGGGGAGGGAAAAAAGAGTCCCATCAGCTACCACACCCTCATCTAATGGCACCACTTTTTCTTTAGTTCATCCCAGTAAACAGCAGAACCCCACTAAAACATCATCTTCCATTCTCCCTTCAGGTGGTGTAAGATAGCAAGTGTTAGTTACACACTGGTCTGCAAACATCACCAGTTCACAGACACTACCATTACCCTCCTGGCTCTCTTTCCTACAAGTTGTGCTAGAATTTATGGGCTGAGCTAAATAAATTACTGGTAATCTGTCAAATCTATAAGTTAAAAGCAGCAGGTTTTTGACAGGCACCAAAATATATGCAGTAAACAAAGTGCTTCTGAGTGAACAGACACAGAACAGCTCTCCTTTGTGCTTTTATATGAAGGGAAGAGGGGTTTTTATTCCGTTCAGTCTTACCATAGTTGAGATTGCAGAGATTTCCAGCATTAAGGAAGAAATGTGTTCGGAAAAGATCTCCAAACCCTCCACGGCCGGGCCGGAAGGGGAGAGGCGTGTAGAGATGCACCCCTCCAGCCCAGTAGGCTTCTCCTCCCAAATAATCACCTGTTTGGGCAAATGTTGGAATAAAGGCATTTACTGTGGAACATATTAAAAGAATCAGTTGTTAAAGGTACAAGAACACACCCAGAAGTTGTTCTACATTCCACTTTTACCCTTTACAACTCTTCCCATTGGCTTCTAACTCTCTCCAAACTCACCACTATTAGTTAAAAAATTAGCACTTACTTATTTCTTTAAACCCTTCACGGGAAGTGCATTTTTTTGATTCCCTCACCATAACAGCCTGAGACATGCATCTACTCAGGGTAGTTCATCAGAATGACCTCCTGAACACCTCTGCAATACTTTTCTTGGTTTTAAAAATGGGCAATTGATACAATTACACAATTAACTAATTAAAAAATGCAAAATAGACTGGATATTGAATCCACTGATAATAAGTCAGCAGCAGAGTAAGGAATAGAACTGAGGAAGCTCCTGGCTCTCCAAACACCTCTGTTGAGCAGATTATCTTTCCCCTAAGCTACCTGAACATAGGTGTATCAAACAGAAACTTGCTATAACCATGTTTTGGGAACTTTTCCAGCTTGAAGCTTGCTTACCGATGAAAATGAGACACTGGAAGCGTGCAAGTCTGAACACACACATGGTTTACAAAATTAGTAATTAATTATGGCTTAACTAAGAACTACCTGGCTTTACCCCATTGTGAACTAATCTGTAACAACAGATCAGAGCCAGAACACTTCTCAAAGTACAGAATGAGTGTAATTATTTTCAGGTCATACAAAGTTTAAGGACTCTCTGTGACTCTCTGTTACACATTAATATTTACGGTATTGTCAGAGGAGTGGGGTTTAAAAGTGTCAGACCTTCACTCTGGGGTCCAATGCTGTACATACTGAATCCACGCACACTTGTTGGTCCACCAAGGTAAAACCTAGCGAATACAGATAAATTTAATTTAATGCTTCACTCAAAGGTAACTTCGTAACAGCTTTAGTAATGTGATCTTTAAACACCAGCATTAGAAGGCAAAACTGGCTAAAGAGTGAGCAGAGTGACAATATGGCTTTGTGTCTGAATAAACCTGTGCCTGCTACAGAATTTTGCAGGTGGTAAATACCATTTTGCAACCATAAATACGGGCAGGCAGAGCTACTACACAGCAAATTACAAATTTTTACCAGCCCAGTATGAAAATGGCTTGAGTATGAACATGCAATTATAGCTAACCAGAAACATTTTATTCTCCTCAGAACTACTACTGGTTCTCTCTTGTGCAGAGTATTCTATACACGTTACCTGTGCTGACTGGAAAAAAACACCCAAACATTTAAAAAACTTGCCTGTCAGCTATACTGGATGGCTTGTCTCCAATAGGTACCAGCATTCCGCCCCAGAGTGATGCTGAAATAACCTTTGGAGAGAAAAGTAAGTTGTTTATTAGTACTTATTCCTTAATTTCCCTGACAGTATCAGCTAGATTTCATCACCCAGTAACAGGCAGAGCTCCCATCAGTCTCCCCGAGTTACAGCTGCTCACACCCTGTGGATATCACACCCTGTGTGTCAGATTTGCAACAGGATTTTCAGGAAACTCTTGATGGCTGCTGCCCTCTTTCTTTTATGCAGTGCTGTGCCTTGAAAAAGTCAATACAGCACATTTGAACCAAATGCTACTTCCACAACAGCTTAAGGGAGCACTCAGCCTCATCCAGCACCTCTTTTCTTGAGAATTTTCATGTCTCGAAGTAAGACAACACTGCTGCCATCAATTATTCCTGGCAATTTGAAACCCACAGGAGACTAAGTCCAACAAGCAGCTGCCAAAAATGTACAATTATGACCTGTCTGCAAATTAACCTTATAATTAAATGAAACCACCTTCAGCAACTCACTATAATGACACCAAATAAACATACAGAGTTACTCTTTATCTAGAAAAAGTAATTCCTGCTACTCAAATCACTGTAACAAATAGATTTAATCATTTGCTTGCTGCCTATGTAGAAGTACTACTGCCAGACACTGGGATCTGTTGTCAGTACCTTTGGGATGCAAATTACTGTAACCCCTGATTTTTAAATCTTCCTGATGCAAGTTGCTGTTTAATTCCCCATTCAGCTCTGAGAAGAATTTAGTGCACTACCTCCGTGTGATAAAATACTTCTTTCTAAATGCAGTTAGAAATAGTCCTGGGATATGCTGAAATTCTTATTTCAGTTTTTCAGTATTTCAATTCAAAATCCTATTTTCACCTAATACTAAGTCCATGCTGTTGAAATCAGTCTTCCCATTTTTTCCCAGTAATTTTACACACAAGAAATAATTACATGCTATGATGCCAAGATGAATAGTTCTATATTCATAATTTCCATTAAAAAGTAAATTAACCCAAGATTATTCAGAATATTCATGAAGGTTTCAAAACTTTTAAGCTTTTCAAAAACTTCCAAAGCTTTTGAAAAATCCCTCCTAAGAAAGACTACAAAGAACAGACATGACCAACATCACTCCTGGAAAGAAAATCATTCTTATGGTTAACTGTGAAACAAGTTCTCTCCAAAATTCCCACTTTTCACGTGATTATGCACAGCAGGAACATAAAGTTACAAATAAAGATAGTCCATTTTCCAGAAAACAAAATCAACTTATCTACTCCAGCCATTTTTCACGATCTTTTTCCTAATCCACGGTGAAAAATAATCATAAGACATAGGTTTAATAGCCCCAGATAAACTCCAGGTCAATTACTAAAATATCTTTTAAAAAATTACCGAATCCCAGAGAAGTTGCTTATTGAACTGAAATTCAAAGTCCTCTTTCAGAAAGCTCACATCTCCACCTGTATAGCCAGCCAACTCCTGCAAAAACATACATTTATGAAAGTTGAAACATAAACTTCCCTCTAAAAGTTCAGCATGTCTGCATCAGCACAGGCAGTGTTTTTCTTTACAAGAAATACAGACACACTGGCATGGTGAGGCAGCTCAATTTTGGACCAAGGCATGTATGAACCTCAGAATAACAAGCTGCAATTTTTCTTTTCCTAATATTAAACCAAACTATTGCTTTCTAAGCCATTTTGTAAATGAAGGCAAGACAGAATGGAGCTGGAAAATTCAGCATCCAAAATCAAGACTGTATTTCCCGAGACCTGAGAAGATTTCACATGGTGAAAGAGGGCTGAAGAACCAGGTGGCTGCACGACACAATTTGTTATTTTCAGCTCTCACTGAAGGGACTGAACTGACTCAGTGTGAGAGGCAGGATCTAACAAATGACACGTTACCTAAACCCTGAACTACAACCACTCTTCTCACTCACAACACTTCACTGCTGCTTACAGGAGCACTTTTAGTTCCAATGGCATTTCAAATCTGCCTCTAAAGCTCTAGAGAAATTAATGCTTCTGAAGTATTACCCACACAGCAGAAAAGCCAGCTTTTAGAAAGGCTCTGACTGTAACAGGAGGGAAAAGCATTTTCTGTGCGAAAATGATACATGCATATACCTTGGAGAGTTATTTTTACCCAGTCTTTCATTTTTAATTCTCAGACTTACAAATTTTGTAAGTAGCAACAGAACTACAGCCTGGCGATCTGTGCATGACAGTGTTAATAAAGAAGGGCTAATTAATTCCCACTGAAAGTGTAGTGTAAATACTGTCAGGGACAGTGTCTCTCAGCTAATAAATGATTTAATGCTGATGGAGAGGCTGTGCTCTTTGACCAATGGCATACAAATGAAAATTTGCCACCATAAAAAAAGTTCAATGAGTTTAAAAGGCACACTCAGTAAATAGAAAATGTAATTACCAGCCCTCATTGTCTCCTAGTCAATTTAAGATTAATTTCTAACTTTAGACATTTTTAACATGAACATCAACTAGATAAATTAAGACTTACTCAAACACACAGATAAAACCCAATAATAGCGTAAATGACTTAAAGCTACCTGATTAATTTTCAGCAAAGCACCTCGTTTTGGCAGGATTGAGGAGTTCCGGGAATCAATTACCATGGCATGCTGAAAAGAACAAAAAAATTGGGTTTAGGTTCTCCTGTCTGTTGAATACCTCCGAGTGACACTATTATTTTCCTTCAAAAACTGTGCAAACGGTGGAGGACAACCACAGCTCCGGCTAAGATTAGTGAAACTTCATGGATATGGGAACAATATCCCTACAGGCTGGCTTTGTTTGACATTTACAGGCCACGTGAAATGCATACATTTGTATCTCCTGCCCATGGCATGCACCAGGAACAGAGCAGCAGCCCAACTGCAAACCACCAATCTGCAAAGAGTTTATCTCCTACAGTTTGTAAGCTACAAGTGAAAGATGGCAAATGACCAGAAACTGGTATAGGGGAGAATGTTTACAAAAGGCTTAGGATGAGGAAATTTACTCTTCCTGTCTGCTACAAAACAAGGCAATTCTGTGAAAAGAGATGGCAGCTGAGACAGAGGGAGAACAAGCCAAACCCCAACAGTCAACTATGATTCCCTGTTCTCCCTCTGGGCCTCCTGGATTGCCACTCAGTGGCAATGACCAAACACAGCAAAAGATGCCTGAAGGAAAACACATTCCCTCCAAAGACAAAAAGCTCCTTTGGTATCACTCCTAAGTATGAGATGACTCAAAGCAATGTGTTTTTAAAAAATTATCAAGAAAAGCCTTACAGAGAGAGAAGATTTTAGAGAGTGTCCACTTTCCTCTCGAACAGAAAAGGATGCTGTTCTAGCAAGGCAGCCAAGCTCTCTCCACACACCCTCCCACTTCAGTGTGTGAGTGGTCTTCCAGATGGGAAACTACAATAAAGAATTGAGTAAGTCATGAAAACAATTGTTAGAAAACTAAACCAAATTTTTTTATACTTGAGTCTATAGCTTTCTTCCCAAACTTCTTGAAACAGAAAGAAACCCTTTTCCATTTCAGAGTAATGCTAATTCTGCTCCAGCCAAGAGAGTTAGATGCACACTAATTTTTCCTTTTGAATGGACTAATATCTTGAACTGGGCTGATACAGTAAGCTAGGCAGCCAGCTGCCCCTCTGAAATGATAATTTAAAAAAAAAAAACGAAGAAAATCATACTGGCATTTTTATACGACTGAATTGTAAGAAAAAGTCCGAGACGCACGACCTCTGTCATTTTCAAATCGCTCACCTCTTTCAAATAAAGAGAAGTCAGCCCTGTGCACGAGTGATTGAGTCATTCAAAAAGTAAACCGAATACGTGCAAGAGCTCAAGTGAAATGTAAATGAAGCACATGTTACACTTGTGCTGCACTCACATTAAATTCTGTTGATACGCCTCTGTCTGTTTCTCGAAGAGAGCTCCAAGGGAACTGTCCAGTTACTTTGTACACATTAACTGAAAAACTGAAACACAACGTTACTGGCAGGTTTGAAAGGGAACATATACCCATGCTACATCATATACCAGACTCTCAGGAAAGAATAAATGTAATTATTACTCAATGGAAGATCTTACTAATTGTTCTGTATTCCTTCACTAAAAAAAGAAGCATCCCCTACTTTCTTTCAAAGTTTCCAGGCTGTGGTTTGAAGAAGGACAGGCCATATGAAGTTTCCTTTGTTCCATAGGAGAACTGGAAGGTCACCTTTTCTGCACGTCCAAAGAGATTTGGGAACTTGAGCCCAAGCACCTACAGAAAATTAAAAAAAAAAAACAAAAAAACAACAACAAAACACTAGACAAACAAATAAAAAACTCCCCACATCGTAACATTTTATATAGTTTGCTGTCTTGCATCTTAATCATACGCTGAAAACAAGAACATAATGAGAATTAGAAATTAAGACATTTAAAAATACTTGTAACTGAATGTGTTTTTCTTCTCAGTGAGATTTCTCTTTGCACTAGCAGCAAAAGCCAACAGTGCAAGTTACAAACAAATATCCAATTTATAGTGCTGTTTAGTAGCTGCTGACTTAATCTGCACTCTCACTGGGCCATCAGTACTGATGTTACTCCAAGCAAAATCTCCAAGCCTGTCTCAAAGCCCTGGAGAACAAATCTTTGGCACAACAAGCAGCTGCTTTGCAACTGCACACTCTCCCCCTGATCCTCAGGAAAAACTCCTGTCAGGGAGGGTTCATCAGAACCAAAGCAACGGAAAATTATCACTGTGGAGCCACTTCCCTGTAGTTTTGAGTAACAAGATCCTTTTACAACCAGACCTGATGGTGGTACAACACAGTTCTACAATTCTCCAGAAACTACTGAAGCACTTTTGCCTATTCTGACACAAATCCCTTGCATCTTTCAGACAGCTCTTGGCCCTTTGGCAGAAAAGATGGAGCAGGTTTCCTCCTAACACAGACACTACCACTGTACTGTTGTTGTGTGTTCTACTGGAAAAGAATATTAAAAAGCTCCCAAATCCTGACTGCCTTTGTCTGACAGCTGCTGGAAGCAAATCAGTAACCTGAGCTTTGTAATGAGGCTGTTATGCCATAAACAGAAAAGGCTTTTAGTTGTATAAGCTTCAGATGAATTTAAGGGATTAGAAAAAATCTATTCAACTCTTAAGGAAACATAACCTGGGTTGCCAATACCAGTGTATACAAGTCATGCTTTTATAGCATTCACAAGTTTTACTTCTCTGTGATAAATTAAGAAGCTGAGTACAAAAAGAGAAACCCAAGTAGCTTTCAGTCAGTTTTGAGCAGCAGTGGAGGCAACAGGTAGGATTCCCTGCTGGTTTCCTTCAGGCCACAACACCCTGCACCTGGCTCCTGGCAGTGCAGCTGCATAAGCAGCTCTCAACTCACTCATTTCCAATTCTCCTTGCACATGCAAAACACCATCACCTGAGTCATGCGGGATCTTATCCAGGTTAAAAATAACCTCTAAGAGGAAAAGGATGAGTCTCTTGATCTGGCTTATCCCCCAGCCCCAGGCACAACTGCCCTGTGCAAGTGAGAAGGCAGAAAGGGTGCAGGGAGCACCCGAAAGCACAATTGCTCACAGCAGCAGTTCTGCTAAAATCATATTCACAGACCAGCAGTACAGCTGGTACTTCCCGTGGCAATTGCTCAATATTGTTCACACAAGATTTTAATCTGATTCATCCATAATTAAGTTACATGAAAACAAGTTGCAAAGCTTGTATAATTTGTGAAAACCTTGCATTCTACATCCCAGAATAACTGATACTGGGCTAAAAGAGAAAAACAAGGAAATTTCTAAGTCAAAAATAAAGCATTTTGTCTGAGAAGAAAAATACTTAAAGTATATCTCATAGAAATGAAATGCCAAATTCCTTACTAATTTCTCCAGTAGATAACACGTCTTAAAAAATTAACATGTTGAGTTGGAAGCTACAGCATTCTCCCTAGCTCAAAACAGGCTTTTGCTGAATGAAAGCCTGACACAAAGGCCTGGCAAAGTCTTAGTAAGGATCAAGACCGGATCACCAAATTCCTTGCTATGTTTGAAACTGAAAGTAAGAGGAATATCAAAAGGCATTACTAATAACTTGAAATAATCCATACCATGCTGCCTTCATTGTTGCCAACCATGGTGTTATAGCTCCCAGTTAACCTTCTCAATTCTGTTACCTCAAAGGTCACATCTAAACCATTCGGAAGGGCATCATCTCCTACAGAAACAAGCAAAGTGTATGTTATCTCTAAAGAGTTATCTTAGAAATCGCAGATAGAAGGTTACCTGAATTATTTGAAAACTGTTTGAGCTAAGGCATGATAAAAGTCCACGTTACAAAGTGACATGGCTTGAGATAAGGATGTTTGGATGGGAGTGCAGAATTTGGTTTAATCATAGGATGACAGGCTTTAATCACGTCATGTCAATGTGATGTGCCATACAAGTACAGGACACATCTTGAAGCTTTCCCTCACATGTTCCTTGAAACTGTAGGTTAAGGAATGCTTCCTGTAATTATTTTAGTGCTGAAAATTCACTCATGGACAAGTAATATTGACATACACATACAAATATATGCAAACACAGGCAAATAGATCTTCGTAAAGATAACTGAGGTAGACACATTTGTATCCACAGCACACCCACGTGTTCATCTAAAATACATAAAGGTATATACAAGACTAAGTTACATACACAAAAAATGCCCAGCCTATTACACACGGAAATATATATATATTACAGGTATGAATATATGAGGAAAAAGGTGAGGATTGATGAGGGAATACACACCTTGACAGGTATCAATCAGAACGTCCACCTGTCTAAAGATTCCGAGACGAAGCAACTTCTCACGAGCTTCATGTGATTTTCTCATCACCTACAGGATGAGAAAAGTAGCTCAGCCACAGAATCAGAGGATATTCGGGTTGCAAGAGACATTCAAGATAATCTACTCCCTCTGAGTCTTTCAGGTTAACAAAAAATAACGAGGATAAATTAGTTAAAATGCAGCTAAGTTGTAAAATATTCACAGATTTTGCATATAAAGACACATATGAGCACCTTCAAAACAGAACACAACCACTTTAACACTTGCATCTGTGGAAATAAATTCAACCCAGAAGGCTTAACACCTTCATACCTTTTGTTAGTTTGCTTCCTAATGACTTTAATAGTTAAAACAATTATTCAAATAGGTTCCAGTAACTGCAACTTATTTAGGGGGCTCCTGTTCTTGGCAAAACTTGACAGAGTTGCCCCATGTCTGAAGGGAGTAGCCCAAAGCAGCAAAATAAAAGAGAGAAAAAAACTTAATTGATTTTCAAACACCAGGTCTGATATTCACTGCAACACTTACATCAATGAGATTTTTAGCCTTGAAAACATCAGAGATTTCATACATGATGATGTCATCTTTGGTCCTTCCAAGTCCATCGAAGTGCACGTGCTGAACCACCACCTAAATACAACCAATGTTTACACACAAGCATTGAATTTGCATCTAATAATGAGGATCAAGGTCACCAATGCACAAAAACCATCGTGAGAAACCCTGACGATTCCTAGGGCTAATTCTTGCTAACCTACCTTATCAAAAATCAGTGCTATCTGTGATTCTGGGACATTGTTCCCATAACACAAAAATGAAAGAAAAGAGTACTCTAACACCAAAGCTAGCACTGGTTGTAGCAGAAGAAACACTGACAGACTGCAGCTGCTGGGATTTTAGTTGTAAACGTTGTATGGACAAAGAAGCAACTGCAGGAATCACACAAGTATTAAGTACCTAAGATAGAACATGTAGTTAGTCGTAGTTGTTTGCTATTTCTTTTATCAGCTATACAGAAGCAAAGAATTAAAAGAAGAAAATCAAATACCAAACAAGTGTACAAGCCACAAATATTTAAACTCGATTAAAATCATCACTACCACAGAAGCAGTGCAGTTTCAAATGCAGATGAAGATCACTCCCATTATGAGGTTTTATACTTTCATCTTGATACACAATCATCTGAGACAATTTTATTGTAAAAACCACAGCACGCTCCATGCTACCTGGTACAAATGGACTACAGTGACTGCATTTCCCTTATTTTTCCAACCTTTTCAGTGAATTTTAATTTTAGGGGTAAATGTCAAAAAAAAAAATCTGCTTCAAAATTGTCAAGGATTGGAACAGGCTTCCCAGGCCAGACAAGACCCCTGGGGGGATTAAAACCCATGTGGACGTGGCACTTGGGACATGGTTTAGTGCTGGACTTGGCAGTGCTGGGTTAACAGTTAAGACTCAGTGACCTTAGTGGTCTTTTCCAACCTAAACAATTCTATGATTCTACACCAGCACTTGTAAAAGAGACTATGCAGATTATACCATCTCTATCATAAATTCATGCATTCATCATATGTATACATGTATAATAAAACAGCAAAATAACAGCAACCTATTACTGCCAAATGCTTAAAAAAAAAGCCTATCAGCACATGTACTTAATGAACTAAATAAAACCCAACTCTCATCACCAACCTTTAAGTGAGGATGACTCTGAACAACATCAAGGAACATTTTAATGAAAAACTAAGATAACATGGTAACTCACCCCTCTAGCATTACTAAACATATTATGGGCCAAACCACACACGCTCTTGCATGTAAATTATATATTTAAAAAGTGACCATCCTCTGCTGGACTCAATATTTCCCTCAGTGACACAACTGATGTGGTGGCACTTTCCCCTAACCTGGCTAATGCTGCACTCGAGCAGGTGAAGGACAGGTGCTTGCTCTACTCCTAAGCAGGAGTGGAAATCTCATATGAAAGGGAGAGCACCAGCATCTGCAAACAGGTTTACTAGCTCAACGCTGAATTTTAGTGACAACTCCTGTGGTAGGGATAGAAGAAATGGATAAAAGAAGAACAGGAACCAGATAGCAGCAGATTAATCTCACAGTACTAAGTGTAATTCTTTCACATCTCAAAGGACAGATTAGAAAGCTGCCTTAGGAAAAACAGGGAAGAAAGGGTGCCAAGCCATTTATTTCTCTCCATAAAAATATCAGGATGTCGTTCAGGCACTTACATCTTTGTTTTCAAGAATTTCCTGCTTGGTCTCAGGTTCAACTTCAACCAGTTCAGGTTCCTCTCCCAAGGCATCAAAGTCTGGCCCAGCCACTGGAAGAGGCTCCAAACTCTGAAAGCATAAAAGGAAACTGCATTGAATAGGGTTTTGTGATTGGTGCCTTTTGTCAGTGAGAAAAACCCATGGTTCTCAACAGTGTGCTCATCAAGTCCTAAGGAGAAAAAAGCAAAAGAGAAGAACTAAAATCAAAGGAATTACCAGAACACTTGACACCTACCTGCTTGCTGAAATTTTTAATGAAAGCTAAATAGCTTCCACATTGAATGATTTCTGAAAAATACTCTACATTCTTCCAAAAAATAGCCTTAACTTTTAAGACAAACTTCCTGTGTAAAAAGATGAATTCCACCTTCTTAAAAAAAAAAATCTAAAAAACTCAGGCTGTCCCTTCTCTAGTCTGGGTTCTAGGAGGCAGAAGAGTATGAATGTCGAACAATAAAATAAAAAGGGTGTTCCCAGAACGTTAGTTCGCTTTACATGTATTTATTTGTCCTTGTATTTCAATATTTCTTTTAGAAGTAACCCTCCAAATAAGGCTCAAGAACCTCAGGCTCTGACAGTCAGAGCCAAACCCTTCAGTCAAACACAGCGTGGCTTTATTTATTACACCTGAAAGAGTCCTAAAATAAGACTTATCAGAATAGCCGTTTTCCTGAATAGGAAACTGCTGTTGCATATCAAAATCCAGTTAAAGGAAGACAGAAGCTTCTCCCACTGTCACAATTTCCAGGCAAGTCTGAAACACTCTGTATCCACACAATATTGTCTAACACTTCACACTACAGATTGACAAAAAACAGAGAATACGAGCAAAAAATCTTGAAACGGAAATTACATTAGTCATGGTACTTATATACTCTGGAACCACCTCCCTGCAGCTGTTCTTCGACCTTAAAACGGAACTCTTAGACCTTTGCGTTTCTTCTTCAAGCACCGGTTTGTGCATCTTCTTTAAGCACTGATGTGTATCTGCTCATGCTGATTTCAGACATGTGAGGCCTCACAGCCCTCTCCAAGCGCAACTCTCCAGCCTCTGCTTCTCACCAGGGGCAGCTTCTCTTTGCACTGTGTTTTTTCAGCTGCTTGGTTTTGGGTTTTGTTTGGTTTGGGTGGTTTTTATTCCATTTTCATTCCCCCAGTCTCGTTCTTGCCAGCCCAACCCCCTGGGGAGGTCATCTCTGGGAAAGCCTCGTGAAAGCCTTGAAAAAGACCCAGGTTTTCTAATAGGAAGAAGTTTTTTACTGAGTAAGAAATTTTTCTCCGTTGTGAGAGTGCTGAGCCCCTGGCACAGGTTGCCCAGAGAAGCTGCGGCTGCCTCATCCCTGGAAGTGTCACGGCCAGGTTGGATGGCGCTTGGAGCAGCCTGGGATAGTGGAAGGTGATCTTAAATGCCCCTTCCAAGCCGGCAGTATCTACGATTCTATAAAAGACGCAGAAATGAGCTGGGAAGGGAAAGCGCTTCCGAGCACCAGGATGGGCTCCGACCCCTTCTCTCTGCCCCGGCCCGGCTGTGCCAGAAGCGGCGGGCTCGGAGCCGCGGAGCGGCTGAGGCGGGACACGGCCCCGGCCCCGCTCCCGGCCGCGCTGTGCCCGGCCCGAAGGTCGCGGCGGGGAGCGCGCT